>JAMRYI010000327.1:0-174469 GCA_029231635.1 Ditylenchus weischeri
TAGTCACCTGGGGCCTATCCCACTAATTGAAAAATGAAAAATGAAAAGTGAAAATTTTTTCAATTTTACATAAAAAATTGTAGACCGGTGTGCCCGTCTACAATTTTACAAAATATTTTGATTCTTCATCTAGTATTATTTTTCTTCGCCGAACTCGGTGTTTATTAGCTATACGTCCGTGCATGTCTGACGGTGTTCACTTTTTAGAAAGAAGATGTGTTCAACCGATGAAAGTTCCGAAGATGAAGTGATGCAGGAAGCGCGTCCGCGAATGTTCATTGCCTTATTTAGTAGAGCCTGAAGCCACCAAGAATGCGTCTTTTCTCGTCAACGATGCAGTAATTTTCATAAATTTTAGATATGGGACTTTAAATGTTACCTTTAGGAAACTACCAAAATCTCTGGAGGAGGAGATCAAGGCCGAAGCTGCGCGGGCTGGGACTAGACAATCGCCTAAAGGAACTTTACATCTACATGAAGGAGCTGGAGCTGGTGTCCCGCCGCAAATGAGAATCTTTGCGAACAAGGATGAGAGGGCTGCCAAAGAAAACGAGCAGGAATATACTTTTGATGGTATGTCGTAGATGTTAACTGGCCTTGTTATGTCGTTGTTCAAGTGTGAAAATAAAGTTATGATGTTTAGACTTGTTTGGATGAACCATTGTAAGATTGGAACAAAAAGTGAAAAACTGAAAAGTGAAAAATGAAAAATGTTTTTTCATTTTTTTTCATTTTTCATTTTTCACTTTTCAATTAGTGGGATAGGAAATGAAAAATGAAAAGTGAAAAATGAAAAATTTTCAACTTTTCATGTGAAAAATGAAAAATTTTCAACTTTTCATGGAAAATGAAAATTTTCAATTAGTGGGATAGGACCCTGATGTGTCTCCGCCAATTCAAAAAATTTTCCTAATCATTGATTTTCTTCCTTTCTTTTTTATGGGTTGCAAAATATTTATAAAAACGGCTGTAACTGAAGTGCGCCCTCAAAGTCTGAATTCCACCAGTAAATTACTGAATTTTACCAGTAAATTTCTACTTCTTTCAATTTTGTTGTTATTTTTCAAATTTTGTTTGCACTAGCGTATAGCCCTGGATCTTAACTTTCTAATAAGCTATCAAACTCCGCTGAAAGAATTAAGAAATGATGATATTGAAAGGTTTTAAAAATAACATTTATTTGAAAATTTCTTTTTAAAACCTCAGCGCTACCGCAGTATACCCCAAATGAAATTTTTTTGAACTTTTTTAAACACTCTTTTAACCATTTTTAAGCATTTCCTACATGTTGAACACGATAAAAAGGTGTTTTCACCTACTTTTTCTATAAAAAGTCGATTTTTAAATCTTGAATTTTGGTATTTTTAGTTGATTTCTGTTTATTATAACTTAGTAAATCAGATGTTGAAGGTACGTTGACCCCAAAAGATGCAATTTGAACATAGTTTTGTTGACTGAGGCCTACCGCATAAAGAAACTCTGGTATGTATACATTTTTATGCATCCAGAGTCACTTTCAGTGATTTGTGTCTGAGGTATGTGGGTGTGCGCATCTCGCTCAAGCAACCAAGCCCCTGCGCCACCGAAGGGGGCGCAGGGGCTAATTACTCGTATGGTAAAACAGCCAAATGGCCGAAATTTCAAAATGCCCAAAACTCAATTTTTATTGACCAGAACACAAAAATATTGTCTTTTGAACTTCTGAGGTGATTTTAGGTTGATATAGGGTGTTTGGAAACACTTTAAAAAAATTTCATTAGGGAAACTCCGGTAGGTCAAAACCTCTAACTCCCTACATTTTTCAATTCATTCAGCTCGTTAGAAAGCCAAGATCTGAGGCTACATAATAAAGCAAAAAATTGAAAAAAACTACAACAAAATCGAAAGAAACATGTCAAAATAAAATATGGGCAGGAGAAGAGTGGGGAAATTTAAATTGGGGAAAATTTGTTGGCGTCATTCGGCAAATACTCGTGAATAACGCCAAGAATTTTCCCCAATTTGAATTTCACCACTCTTCTCCTTTTACTGGTGAAATTCAGACATGTGAGGACGAAATTTCAAAAAAAAAATTACAAATAAATTGCATTGGGTTGATGCATAAGTCCTGCAAAAACCCCAAAGTGACTTGCACTTTTTAATGGGTTGCAAAATATTTTTATTTATAAAATATGCAAATAAATTTTATGGGTTTCACAATTAACCTTTTTCTGCGAAAATTTAATAAGTGAAACCTATAAAAATTTATTTGCATATTTTATAAATAAAAATATTTTGCAACCCATCAAAAGTGCAAGTCACTTTGGGGTTGTTACTCATGCATCAACCCAATAATGGGTTGTATGGAAACCCATCAAAATTTGGTTATAATTTTATAAATTTATTTTGCAATTTTTTTATTTTGCAACCCGTATAAAAGTGCAAGACACGTTGCGGTACTTTTTCCGGGAGCCGCATGAATGGAAATTGCTGTCGATATCCACGTTAAGAGATTTTCAAAAAAGCATGAAATTGGCGCCAAATTAAAGTTCGCCGAGAAAAATTATTGTGGAATTTTCTAACTTTCTTCTTTTCAGCTGAATGCAATCAGCAGGTATGGTCTTCCCATATGTTCCACACTGTCAGCACTTTTTTAAATTCAGGCGGTTAGTCCCGAGGATTGCACTGAGAGAGCTAACGGCATTCGCTGTGTGTTCTCCAACAAAATGTGCAAAAGCATTGTTGAACACTTCTTACAGACAGCCATTCCTATCCTACATCAAAAACGAAAATCCTCGACTTCAGGCTGATTGTGCTGCTAAACCTGGGTAAGTAAGATTGCAAAACTTTAAAGTCATCAAGAATTATTGGAACCAAAAATCAAAAACGTCTAAAAATCGAGATCTCAAAACATTGAGACCAAGTAGTGATTTAAGAGGCAGGAATTCCTTATATGGGAACTACCCAAAATCATGTTTTGACCACTTTTTAGATGTTTTAGACCCTGAATGCTGCAGAAAACGTGTTATTTTGATTGGGAAACACATTGGTTGGATGGTTGGAGCAAGGGTTGGACCAAGGGTGGTGGCACCCAAACCAGGTATCCTAGTATTAGGTATGTTTGGTCGCTTCGCGGCCAAAGACCCATCTTGCTCCTCATTGCAAGGGATTGGGGAAGGGTGTACGTAGTAGTGCAGGCGCATGATAAAGTAGGCCCCATATACAACCTCTCCCCAAGTCCAATCATGGCTGGACCATGGTTGGACCAAGGTGTACCCAAACCAGGTATCCTAGTATTGGGTATTTTTGTTAAAAAAATTTAATTTTTGTCAAATTTTTATGCAAATATGTTTTCCAATCAGTGATGTCACCGCACCGGGTGCCGCACCGGCACCGGTGCAGCTCGACCCGCACCGACCCGGTGCCGGTGCGGTGCTGGTGCGGAAAATTTTGGGGCCGGTGCCGGTGCAGGTGCCGGTGCGTTTTGGAAGCCGGTGCCGGTGCGGGTGGAAAAATTTTTGAAGCCGGTGCCGGTGCGGGTGTTTAGAAATTTACATCACTGTTTCCAATCAAAATAACACGTTTTCTGTAGCATTCAAGGTCTAAAACATCTAAAAAAGTGGTCAAACATAATTTTGGGTAGTTCCCTTATAAGGAAGTTTAGACGGATTTGATGCACACTACTACAGAAAATGAATAATGTGATTATATAAATAAAAAACATACTACCTTCTGGTGGGTTCCATTACTAAAATATTTTGTGCAATAAATTTATAAATAATTGATTTGCCAATCTAGTATTCTACTTCATTATTTCTGACATGCCCAGGCTGGGTACATCGTATATTAGCTCTCAGTCTTTGTTAAAATCGGTTATCTAGACGGGGGGTTTATTCGACAATCGGAAAACTCAAAAAACGAATAAAGTCGGATAATTATACTGCGGAATTTCGGTTTTATCAGGAAATTAGACCGAATGCTGACTTTTTGCAATAAATTTGGTGAAATGTCTTTTGGATATTACTCTGTTGAATTATCCGGTTTTTTAATTTTTCGACTGTCGAATAAAGCCCTCGCCGTTATCTAGATTTCCAAAAATACGATGGTAGTTAAGAATATGATTTTTTTTATTTAAACGCGATCGGCATTTAAAAATCTAAAAACTATTGCATGTGTCCTTTGCAGCCAATCTTCAAGCAGCTGGGCAGTCCATGGAAGCAATACTTGCATTGACATAAAGGTTTTTTTGCTTGGGCTGAGAGTAACTGACCTATTTGTTTAGGAGTGCAATGACTGCCTATTCCAAAAAGGATGTGGATGGTGCGAAAACTCTCAGTTGTGCTTAAGCTCTGATACTGGTCAGTTTTACGAGCTAATATTTTCACAATATTGCCTACATGATCAAAAGTTTTCTCATTTTGACGCGTAATTGAACATACCGTAGTTTCTCTATTAATCCCCACTCTCTACAGTGATGTTTCGGCGATTCTGTTCCGGCAGAACAATCATGTCTAGGTCTCGGAACAGTTTTTTGTTCCAGCGGAACATCGCAATCGGAACTTTGGTAAAATATTCATATTTTAGTCAAAGTATGCCCAATTTTTATCTTTTTGGGTATCTAGGTATCTAGGACCGTCGACTACTAGTGATCAGAGAAACCCTCGTGCAGGACGTCTAGGCAGAGATATTAGAAACAAATTTGTTGATGTGATTATCAATGGTGAATAAAAATTTCGATAATTGTGATAGAATCGCTGGATGGGGCTTTTTTTGTCTTCTTGTCTTTTTTGAAGTCAATTGATGCGAAAGAGATGGATCTTATTTATGGTTTTTTAGAGACTTTGTACAATGGTAGGAAAGAAAAAGGCAACACCGAGCAAAAATGGCGATAAATCGGAACGTAAGAAGCTGCATTCCAGTGATCTATCAAATAACCAAAAAGCTTTCCTGTGTGAACTCGTCGAGGAAAAAAGTGTGCTTTGGGATTTGTCGCATCCGGAATACGAGTTGAATGGTCCTAGAATGTCCGCGTGGATTGCGATCAACAAAACCTTTATGGAGACTTATGAAAATGTCGAGTTTGGGTGTACTAAATAGTCTAACAATGTAGTGTGACGTCAGTGAATCCTAACTTTTAGTGACTGCGCTAAAAAATGGCTGGACCAGTATCACAGATTGTCATCGGACGACGTCTAATAGAATCAAGGTAGCACAGGAGATGGAGCAAGTGACACAAAGCCCAGCTGGCATCTTTGGAAGGCATTATTACGCCTATGATGCAAAAACAAGCTTCCGAACAGCGTGGAGAAGAAAATAGTGCCGAAAATCAGTAGCCTGGAGAAGAAAATAGTGCCGAAAATCAGTAGCCTGGAGAAGAAGATAGTGCCGAAAATCAGTAGCCTGGAAAGAAAATAGTGCCGAAAATCAGTAGCCTGGAGAAGAAGATAGTGCCGAAAATCAGTAGCCTGGAGAAGAAGATAGTGCCGAAAATCAGTAGCCTGGAGAAGAAGATAGTGTCGAAAATCAGTAGCCTGGAGAAGAAGATAGTGCCGAAAATCAGTAGCCTGGAGAAGAAGATAGTGTCGAAAATCAGTAGCCTGGAGAAGAAGATAGTGCCGAAAATCAGTAGCATGGAGAAGAAGATAGTGTCGAAAATCAGTAGCCTGGAGAAGAAGATAGTGCCGAAAATCAGTAGCCTGGAGAAGAAGATAGTGCCGAAAATCAGTAGCCTGGAGAAGAAGATAGTGCCGAAAATCAGTAGCCTGGAGAAGAAGATAGTGTCGAAAATCAGTAGCCTGGAGAAGAAGATAGTGCCGAAAATCAGTAGCATGGAGAAGAAGATAGTGTCGAAAATCAGTAGCCTGGAGAAGAAGATAGTGCCGAAAATCAGTAGCCTGGAGAAGAAGATAGTGCCGAAAATCAGTAGCCTGGAGAAGAAGATAGTGCCGAAAATCAGTAGCCTGGAGAAGAAGATAGTGTCGAAAATCAGTAGCCTGGAGAAGAAGATAGTGCCGAAAATCAGTAGCCTGGAGAAGAAGATAGTGTCGAAAATCAGTAGCCTGGAGAAGAAGATAGTGCCGAAAATCAGTAGCCTGGAGAAGAAGATAGTGCCGAAAATCAGTAACCTGGAGAAGAAGATAGTGCCGAAAATCAGTAGCCTGGAGAAGAAGATAGTGCCGAAAATCAGTAGCCTGGAGAAGAAGATAGTGTCGAAAATCAGTAGCCTGGAGAAGAAGATAGTGTCGAAAATCAGTAACCTGGAGAAGAAGATAGTGCCGAAAATCAGTAACCTGGAGAAGAAGATAGTGCCGAAAATCAGTAGCCTGGAGAAGAAGATAGTGCCGAAAATCAGTAGCCTGGAGAAGAAGATAGTGTCGAAAATCAGTAGCCTGGAGAAGAAGATAGTGTCGAAAATCAGTAGCCTGGAGAAGAAGATAGTGTCGAAAATCAGTAGCCTGGAGAAGAAGATAGTGTCGAAAATCAGTAGCCTGGAGAAGAAGATAGTGCCGAAAATCAGTAGCCTGGAGAAGAAGATAGTGTCGAAAATCAGTAGCCTGGAGAAGAAGATAGTGTCGAAAATCAGTAGCCTGGAGAAGAAGATAGTGCCGAAAATCAGTAGCCTGGAGAAGAAGATAGTGTCGAAAATCAGTAGCCTGGAGAAGAAGATAGTGTCGAAAATCAGTAGCCTGGAGAAGAAGATAGTGCCGAAAATCAGTAGCCTGGAGAAGAAGATAGTGTCGAAAATCAGTAGCCTGGAGAAGAAGATAGTGTCGAAAATCAGTAGCCTGGAGAAGAAGATAGTGCCGAAAATCAGTAGCCTGGAGAAGAAGATAGTGCCGAAAATCAGTAGCCTGGAGAAGAAGATAGTGTCGAAAATCAGTAGCCTGGAGAAGAAGATAGTGCCGAAAATCAGTAGCCTGGAGAAGAAGATAGTGTCGAAAATCAGTAGCCTGGAGAAGAAGATAGTGCCGAAAATCAGTAGCCTGGAGAAGAAGATAGTGCCGAAAATCAGTAGCCTGGAGAAGAAGATAGTGTCGAAAATCAGTAGCCTGGAGAAGAAGATAGTGCCGAAAATCAGTAGCCTGGAGAAGATAGTGTCGAAAATCAGTAGCCTGGAGAAGAAGATAGTGCCGAAAATCAGTAGCCTGGAGAAGAAGATAGTGCCGAAAATCAGTAACCTGGAGAAGAAGATAGTGCCGAAAATCAGTAGCCTGGAGAAGAAGATAGTGCCGAAAATCAGTAACCTGGAGAAGAAGATAGTGCCGAAAATCAGTAGCCTGGAGAAGAAGATAGTGCCGAAAATCAGTAGCATGGAGAAGAAGATAGTGTCGAAAATCAGTAGCCTGGAGAAGAAGATAGTGCCGAAAATCAGTATTAGGTGCGTTGTTGTGTTGATTAGTAAGTTGAATAAAACTGTTATATTGCCTTCATTCGTCTCTTATTGCCTGGAGTAAATCTTAATTGTGAACATTCTTACTCCAGCTCCGACCATTGTGAACAAGCCATTAATATTTCACAAATAAGATTTCTGAAATAAGTGGCAAAAATACTGTAAAAACTAAAATCCCCCGATAGCTCAATTGTACTACACCGGAGTCAATAAAAAATAGGTTCGAGTCCCAGCACAGGCGCTTATTTTGCCTTTCTTCGCCTATTTTAATCAATTTTATTATTTTCTGAATTTTACTATTTTTACTGGCGACGGGCATTCTGCTTTAGTAGTTGGCTAAATAAAGCCTTTTTTTCCTTAATTCGTAGTTTTGGCTTCTATTGCGATCGCATGCCAATGTATGCCTCAATAAAATCCAAAATTAGTCACCTGGGGCCTATCCCACTAATTGAAAAATGAAAAATGAAAAGTGAAAATTTTTTCAATTTTACATAAAAAATTGTAGACCGGTGTGCCCGTCTACAATTTTACAAAATATTTTGATTCTTCATCTAGTATTATTTTTCTTCGCCGAACTCGGTGTTTATTAGCTATACGTCCGTGCATGTCTGACGGTGTTCACTTTTTAGAAAGAAGATGTGTTCAACCGATGAAAGTTCCGAAGATGAAGTGATGCAGGAAGCGAGTGTTCATTGTCTTATTTAGTAGAGCCTGAAGCCACCAAGAATGCGTCTTTTCTCGTCAACGATGCAGTAATTTTCATAAATTTTAGATATGGGACACTAGATATGGGACTCTAAATGTTACCTTTAGGAAACTACCAAAATCTCTGGAGGAGGAGATCAAGGCCGAGAAGATGCGCGGGCTGGGACTAGACAATCGCCTAAAGGAACGTTACATCTACGAGAAGGAGCTGGGCTGGGTGTCCCGCCGCAAATGAGAATCTTTGCGAACAAGGATGAGAGGGCTGCCAAAGAAAACGAGCAGGAATATACTTTTTATGGTATGTCGTAGATGTTAACTGGCCTTGTTATGTCGTTGTTCAAGTGTGAAAATAAAGTTATGATGTTTAGACTTGTTTGGATGAACCATTGTAAGATTGGAACAAAAAGTGAAAAACTGAAAAGTGAAAAATGAAAAAAAAGAGTAAAAATGAAAAAAAAAATTTTTCAATTTTTCATGCAAAAAGAAAATTTTTCATGCAAAAAGAAAATTTTTCAATTAGTGGGATAGGCCCCTGAACTCAATTTTCCGGAACCCCTGTTCCGGCAGAACACTTCGACCGAAACATTTCTGTTCCGGCAGAACATGAATGTTTCGGTCGATGTTTCGCCGAAACACGTGTTCCGTTCCGGTGTTTCAGTGAAGTATGGGGGAGGCAATTGCAAACTAGAAGAGTAAGGCTAGACACTGTTCTAAAAAACTAAAAATTGATTAGGTGAACACTGAGAACAAAAAATTTTAAAAATTTGAAAGAAATATTAATACAAATTGTCGGGAAAATTCAGGAATTAGCTTGATATTTTACATACAGTCCTTTATATTTATGGACGACTTGAAAATCACGGCGCCTGCCAGCCATCGCAATAACCTGAATCAAAGCGTCCTCAAAGGTTAAACAAGCAACCAATTTTTTTCAGGGTGTGCTGATGGGTTGCAAACCGATCGTGCCAGATGCCCATTCAGTGGCAAGAGAAGAAAAAAGCCTACTAAGCCTAGGCCTTGCAATTTGGCCACCAACTGCTATGCTTGTCGCCAACTTAAGCACTGCTCATGGTTCGCCAATGTGGAGACCAAGCATATTTGTGTTTCTCTAGCTGACGAAAGTGAGGCAAATTATGCGCAGAATATCATTCCACATGAATTACAATTTTCAGGCATGTTAATTGAAGAGCACAACCGTCTGCAGGCAGGTAAGAAAATTTGGCTCAGTATATAGTGGACGATACGGAAAAATGCCTCAAAAATATGCCCCTTTTTGTGGAAATGTGCCCTTTTTTTCTTTTAATAAAAGGCATAAATTTGCCTATTTTAACACTATCAGGTAGCCCTGCGATTGTAGTTTCTAATGGCGTATCACTTGCTGCATCATCTTTGCAAAATTTAGCACAAAAAGTATGAAGCGAAAAACCTACAACCACCCCAAAATCAAACGCCTCAAAAATCGTTGAAACTACCCTTTGGAACAACAAGTTTAGGCTTAGCCCCTAGGCTCAGAGGTAGGCCAGCGTATAGCTAGGGGAGATTTGGCAAAAACAAGATTTGGCAAACGTGTGTTTTGGCAAAAAGATGTTTGGCGAAAACGAGATTTGGCGAAAAGGTATTTGGCAAGCTTGACTGAGCTGTTCACTACATTGCCTAGTTCAAAAAGGGAGTGCAAATTTCATAATGCGAATATTTTTAGCTATCCCCTTGAGTGCACACCCTTTTTATCTTATTTAATTTACAAGTTTGCTATCAAAATGATTTTCACACTTTTGGCTATCTAACAAAATCATCAGAGCATGATTTCACAACGTTTGGAACTTGTATCCAGGCTAAAATAGGCTAAATTTCCGAAAATCAATCGTTTTAGGGGTTTTTCTTTGACTGGTTTCATTAAAATATTCTGACTTTTATGTACAAGTCACACGAGTTTAAATTTGAATTAAAACGATTTCCATGCGGGACCAGATGCGAACAGTGAACGAGTGATATTTATGTAGACCCAACAACTACAGACAATGCAAAACATTTATTCTGGTAGGTAAAGGCCTTCGTATTCGACAACTTCTTCCCATCGATGGCCTAATTCAGTGAAAGCACGGACAAAGAAACCTGATGGCTTTGATGCGAAGAAATCTTTGATGAACATTCGAATTTCCTCCACTGTTTTGAACTCCTTTCCAGTCCAAAGATTTCTTCGCATCAAAGCCATCAGGTTTCTTTGTCCGTGCTTTCACTGAATTAGGTCATCGATGGGAAGAAGTTGTCGATTACGAAGGCGATTACCTACCAGAATAAATGTTTTGCATTGTCTATAGTTGTTGGGTCTACATAAATATTACTCGTTCTAAGTTAAAATTCATCAAAGACAAGTGGAAAATTTGAAATTTTCGCGAAATAATCATTTATTAATTAACCGATGGGTTTCAAATCGTAATTTGTGTGGTCAAAATTTCGATTTTCAAACCCAGCAATTAATTCAGCGCCAATTCTCATTTATGAAAAATTTTGCAACCCATATATAAATATGGTCTGTTACGTATAAGCATCCACGAACTCATGGACCAACTGAATGTCCAGCCGGCCCTAACGCACCCATATTATTTACATTTAGGAGTCAGGGCTGATGCGCCATTGGCGCAGCGTACCTTCTAGTATTCTACACTAAGGTCGAAAATTTGAATAAGAAGCTGATTGGTCCATCGAAAAGTTCATATTCGAGTTAAGCTAGTTGTATATACAAATCGAATAAATGATAAACCGATAGGTCACAATTTTTTTCTGCAACCAAGCCTGGCTAACATGGGGGTATACTCGACGATCACCTCAGCCAGCTGACTTGGAAAATTTTTCTCAACCTCAGACGGGTCAAAAATTATGCCTCAGCCGGCTGATAGCTGAGTTCAAACTCAACCGGCTGACTTCAGCCGGTTGAAGATACCACCCTGTTGGCTACCACACTTGATATTTTCAGGACACATGCAGCTGAAGTCTGATAAGTCGAATTCTCCTCGAACTCGACCTCCAGTCGGCACTTTTTGCTGCAATTTTCGGATTTTTTCAAAGTAGTCCGAAATCGTCCGTTTTGCCAATAAGTAGTGACATGTAAAAAAGGTGAAATTAAATTTAGCCGCGCTGATCCTGCTGGCAAAACTGGTATCATTTACAAAATCCTTCTAATTTTTTGATGATAATTTTCATACCCACCAAGACAACTAATTACTAAAAGTGGAGTAACAAAGGTGTTGCACCCAGCTAGTTGTCAAACTCGAGAGACAAACTATAACTGCGAGCCATGACCTAGACGAGTTGTGTGCCGTTGTAAAAATGATTATGATCCGCGTGGAAATTATTATAACATTCGTAGTAGACATTTTAATGATTTCTTTCTAGAACGGTTGGCTCTTGTGTCTTCGCCTCCTCCTGTAATGCCTTCCACCTCATCTTCGCTTATAAGTTCGAGTAATGGTGTGCAAGTACCCTCTACAAGAAATTTGCTTTCCACCGATCTAGCTTCTTTCCCACTGGGCGCATCCAGGTCGCAGAACAGCAGCACTTGCCCTGTGCCTTGCCATGTGCATTCAGGTTGTGATGCTTGTGTCCAGTCCCAATGCATGGTAGGTTTCAATAGAAGGTTTTTGGACAAATAACTAAAAGACTACTTAAGTGGTGTCCGAGCACAAGGAGGTGTGTAGCCATGGACACCTTTATGATCAGCTTTCCCTATGGCCAATGCCAGTCCTGGGTTACAGCTGCTAACACCAATCATGCTTGTCAGTTAGGTTGGTTTTTGACAGCTTTATTTGTTTCGGATTTAATATGACTTTTCAGATCCATACGACTGTGAATTGCAAAAAACATGCAGCGATTGTCAGGTATGTAGGTATTTCAGGGTTTCAGAAAATGGTTCATGAGCACTTTCATTTTCAATGAGGCTTTACTTACGTCAAAGTATAATGTCTAGAATTCGATCTATTGACCAATTAGAGGCACCGAGACTTAGTATTTGAGGTACAGGGAAGCCAAGAACGCTTCTCTTAAGGTTGGCCAGAATTTCAGATAAAGGAATAAGAGCACTTGAAATACCGTCTGTAACCCATCACATAAACAGTCTTCATAGCATTATTAAAATTGAGGGCCTCCCAGGTACAATCTGATGGGGGTGATGCATAAGTCCTGCAACAACCCCAAAGTGACTTACACTTTTTAATGGGTTGCATAATATTTTTATTTATAAAATATGCAAATAAATTTTTATGGGTTTCACTTATTAAATTTTTCGCAGAAAAAGGTTAATTCTGAAACCTACGAAAATTTATTTGCATGTTTTATAAATAAAAATATTTTGCAACCCATCAAAAGGTGCAAGTCACTTTGGGATTGTTGCAGGACTTATGCACCAACCCAATATATCGCTTTGTGAAAGTCAACGTTGGGTTAACATAAATGCGATGCACGCCTTTCTAATAAGTTTCATGAATTATTTTCCAATGGGTTTCATAAACATAATTGTATATAACTTATATTAATTAATTATTAATTAATTTATATTAAAATTTAATTATGGGTTTGATACGTGAAAGTTAATAAGCAAAATTATATTAGAGACTGTTTGATGGGTGTCGTAATCAAAGTTTTAGCAAGAAATTTTAAAATTTGCAAACCATCAAACAATTTCTATTACAGCTTCACTTTCATCTTACGAAACCCATTACTAAATTTTAATATTATTTTTCTATATGTGTGTTCATAAATCCCATTTAAAAGCGTTCGACATATTGGTGTTAACGCAAGGAATACATTAGAGGCCAATACTGATACAACCAACAAATAATTTTTACCAGGTCGCTAGGGAAATTTCGTAATCCGGATCTTTGGTAGTTTTATATTTCATGGGTTTCATAAATTAATAATTGAAATAATCAATTAACACGTCAGGTACCCATTCTGCAACCTGTGCAGGGAGACTCAGAATTTTATGCTCAACACGATGGTGCTTTTGAAATCTAAAAAAAAACGGTTACTTCTTCACATCCGTTACTTCTTCAGGATAGTCGAAGAGCCATCCTTGCACAAAAGTGATAGAGCATGCTTGCAGATGTTGTCCTTAAGGCATTTGAAGCACTTGTATAAACCAGTGTGGAGTGGATGACTGAACGAAATAGAATTTTGAGCGTAATTCTAAGTACTTCTCCCATCCATCATCCGCTTCAAAGCCTACCAGCTCATTGAAATCCTCTACATCTAGCTCATTTTTAATGTACCTTGAAGATTGGATGACATAAGATTCATTGATTGAAATGTACTTCAGCTTTAAGCAGCTTCGTAATCCCCATTAACAAGATTTGGAGAAACGGACGGCTGAAATGCGAACTGTAGTCAAGGTTGGAAAGATTAGTAGGTGAAAGAGCTTACTGAGACATTGACAAGATCGGAACTCCAGTCATTCAGCATCAAATCGACCTTGTTTAGAACTGCCGGAAGTGAGAGTTGCTCGCAAAAAGTGTAGTTATATTTGATCTCTAAATTTAGTCGTTCCAATCCGTTGTTTGTTGAGATCATAGGAACGAGCGCATCATACCATCCACGAAAACAATGTCGGTCGAGCAATTGTTGCTTGACAGCTGCAGCTTACAGCTACAGTTCAAGATAATGAAGAGAAATCTCAAGCAAATTTTTTTTATCATTTAATATCGCCACGTTTTCATCCATCCAGCATTTGTAGTCTTCCATTCAAAGAACTTCTCTTCAACTTGCAACGGATTTCCAGTTTTGTATCATCTAAACCGTAAACTTTAACACCACCAGATCAATTTCTCACAAAAGGAGGCACTTTCTCACAAAAAGAGGCACTTTCTCACAAAAGAAGGTACTTTTTCACAAAAAGACGCACATTAAATTAGGCACATTGCAAAATTTTAAAAAAAATTTTTACACAAGGGTCTATAGACCGAGTTTCTACCCCAAAATGACCAAAGAGTATGTATTCTCTAAGCCAAAAGAGGCAAAACGCGAGTAAATTTTTTTTGGGCAGAAAGGGTAGTCAAGCCTCTGCCAAATAATGGTTTAAGACATTGGCTATACCGGAATATATCGTCGCCACAGGTTACCGTTCCCGTGTTAATAGATAAGCATCGAAATTGAAATTTTATTAGAAAGATCGGAATAAATAGTTTTGTAAATTTGAAATTCTCAGTGTCAATTTTGGAATTTATATGTTAATTGAATAATGTTTTATATTAATGAACGATTTTTCAAACCGATCGAAAATAAAAGTCGCAAAGATATTGGGAACAACTTCACAATATGGACCCCAAATTTTAGCCTTCAAATTGCTGTTCCGAAATGTCATTTTTTGCATAGTTTTGTTTAAAACCAATCAAAACAACATCAGATTAACAACGACATTGTTTATTTATTCGTCGAACACGTCATAGTCCCATTCACAATCAAACGTTTGATTCACAGCAATTTCACCATTGTTAGAGACAAAAACCTCGGACACATGTTTCCACAAAACAAAAAGTGAGTCTGGTCCTTGTTGTTTCTACCTTACCATTGTGGGGTTTCTCTCCAATTTCCATTGGTTGGTCCCAATTTGGGGTCCGGTTCCTTGTTTGGTGGGTCTGTGTGGAGCTCCTGGCTGTGCAGAGTTTGCTTCAGAGGTTTTCTCTCTGACCTCAGGGTCCTTTAGATCCTAAAGGGAGACACTTACCTTTTCAAGGAAGCTACACGGTAGCTACACGGAGCTACAAGGAAACAACACTTTCGAGTGATTTGTGTCTAAGGTATGTGGGTGTGCGCATCTCAACCCCAACCCTAAAATTTGGGGTCCATATTGTGAAGTTGTTCCGATATTGTATGCAAGACTTTTCTAGTAATCCAACAAATTATCGTCACAATCTATGAGTACCAACTTTTTCTTTCGTCAAAATCTGACTATCACAAAAAATCACCAAAAAGATATCTCAATAATTTTGTAGCTGGTTGGCCCGAGGTGTGGTTGGTGCGATGACGGATCTGGCACAGGGCTTGGCAAATGCATTCTCGGCAGCAATTCAGGCCCTTTAGAAGCTGGTCTGTGTCCCAAAAACAGATGGTTCTTTACTGGAGAGCCTAGTGAGCTGAATTTTTTTTTTTCAAATAGTTTGTCACTAACTTGTGTGTGTTGCTTTAGGTTGTCAGTGCAATGGCCACTCCACATGCACTGAAAACACCACCATGGACAGAAGGTGCCGCCAGTGTGCCGACAAGACTAGGGGCGAACATTGTGGGGTAAACGGCTCATTGGGAATTTTATACTTTAAAGTAACAGTAACTTTTTTTTGTTAAGTTGTGTGACTTTGGCTACTACGGAGACCCGAGGAATGGCGGGGTTTGCAAAGGTGAGTGTGGCAAAGTTGTGTAGGTTTTGTTATATCGGGAGCTGATTGCTCACCATATTTATAGGGTGGTGTTATTTCAAAGTAAAAGCAGAGTTATGTTCAAAATTTTTCAGCCTCCGAAAACCGCCTCCGCCTCCGACTCGAAAAAAGTTAGCCTCCGACTTCCGCTTCCTGCCTCCTTGGAGGTTCTCGGCCTCCCTCCGAGCATTCCTCCGGCAAAAATGATGCGTCCGGCATCCGCCTCCAGCTTCTTTTTAGCCCCCTTTTAGCCTCCAAAAAGGAGGCTAAAATAACCTCCATTAGCCTCCTTTAGCCCATTTCAGCCCACTATAGTCCTCTTTTGTATAATATCTTTATTCGAGCGAACCATCAACAACCTACAAAAAAGAGTGACCAATATCAACGGAGATTAATGAATGCTTGATTGAATGAAAGCAGCACCTTCCTCTTCACCAACTTCGGCCCAGAATTTCACTTGTGTAGACTTGTTGACACCGTTAGGCGAGAAAAGCGGATTTATCTGAAGTTTAGAAACAATTTTTCGAAAGCGCGCCATTTTGAGTAATAAAGAAGGCTGAAGGGAGGTTAAAAAGAGACTACGGTGGCCTCCTCCTCCTTTGGGATTTTCAGCCTCCCTCCATCAGGGCTGTGCAGCTCAAAAACAAACCTCCACGTCAACATCCGAACTTCCACCCCCAAAAATTTGAACCTCCGCTTCCACTTCCAACATCCGGAGGTGGATGTTTACCCAAACATCCACTTCCATACCCAAAAAAAGTTGAACCTCCACGTCCGACATCCACCTCCAGCGAAAATTTTTTTAACCTCCACGTCAACATCCAACATCCGGAAGTTTTTCGACATCCACCTCCATTAACCTTCACGTAATTTGGTGATAATACTTTATTCAACTGTAACTGACTACCAAGTCTGCCAAACCACGATGGGTTTTCTTCAATCGCTGAAATGAGAAGTTTCGTAATTAAACAAAATGCCAAGAAATTTAAAAAGGCGGGAGTTTCATTTTTTAAATTTTTGACACATCTCAACGGAGATGGGTTGGAGGTTCGGATGTTCAAATTTTCGCCACCTCCACTTCCACCTCCGACCTCCGGAGGCGGATGTATATTCAAACATCCACCTCTGCACCAAAAAAATTGAACCTCCGCGTCCACCTCCGAACATCCGGCCTGGAGGTGGAGGTGGAGGTCAAACATCCACCTCCGGATGTAACTTCCGGATGTTTGCACAGCCCTGCCCTCCATTAAAATTTTAAAAATCAGCCTTCCTCCTAGCCTCCCTCCTGGAGTGGAGGCTGGGGTTCAGCCTCCACTCCAGGAGGATCCTCCTGGAGGCTGGCATAACTTTGGTAAAATGGGTCTTTTTATTAGTAAGGGTCAGTCTATTAGATAAAAACCAGTATTAATGCGCCAGGTCAAAATCACGTTATTGCTCTCAGTTTTCCGAAACTATTTCACAGGCTCCCGGGATGCCGTAAAATCTCAACTTGACTGTACATAAAAATTTTATATTTGTATTGCAGAGTGTCAATGCAATGGACAAGCCACTTTATGCAACCCAGAAACAGGAGATTGCTATTGCTCTACGGTCAGTTATTTATACGTTTAATAAGATAGCCATAACTTCGTGGAAAATCGAGGAAATGACCCGTTCTTTTTTTTTAAATCGCAGACTCTGAGCTTTCGAATGCATGGTCAACGGCGAAATTTGTGCACGAATTTAAAAAGTTATATGCAAAACAAATGTGGGCAAAATAGCTGCCGCACTTGTACTTTTTTATTTTTAGAAAGGAGTGACTGGACCGCACTGCGACAAGTGTGAGCCCAAATACATTGGAGACCCCAAGAATGGCAAGCCTTGTACTTGTGAGTAGACTCTTTTTTGTTTTACTAGGGATCAAACAAGATTATTGTTGTAGACGAACTGGTCATCGACTTCATATTCACCTTCAAACTGGACGGAGATGACGCCAAAGACAAATATGTCAACAAAATCAACTTTTTCAGCACTCCTTTCAAGGTATCTTAGAGTAGAAAAAAGTAGGCCAAAGTTTTATGGACAACTAAACTTTTTTCCAAATATCCAGTGCTTGCTCATTTTTTGAAGCCGTTTTATATACACCTTTTTGACAAAAACCTGATGGGGGTTTGACCATAGAATTAGAAATTTCAATTCTAAAATTTAAAAAATTAAGAGACTTACGTATTTGACTGGAGGGCCCCTGAACCAAAAAGACCCGCGAAGACCTACTTTCTCCTAATACAGTCGAGTCTCGATGCAACGAACCCCCAAAAAGTTCGTTCATACCTCGGGTCCGACCCTTTTATAGCTCGATTTTTGAAGCTTTTTGCCAGTTGTCTTCGGTCAGTCTAGTACGAAATATCGCAAGGTTTTGGATTTTACCGATCGGTTTTGTACATAACAAGAGTTTTGCCAAAAAGACCCGCGGGTCTTGACATAACGAACACTTATTTTCAAAAAAGGTGAAAATAAGTGTTCGTTATATCGAGACCCACGGGGCTTCTTTGCGCTGTTTCCAACATGATCACTCATATAAATTTATTAAAGCAAAAGTCTTCATGGGTTTCGATATGTAATTCAATTAGCCATATGTTGTCTTATGGTGGTTTTTAAAAAGTTATTTTTGTGCAGGACCTAGGTGACAATCTCAGCTATCCAATGACACTAAAGACACCCATCTGTGTAGCATTGAATTTTGAGTTTTCTTTTTCAAAATTCATTGTAGAAGAAAAATTCATTATTTTATGGGTTACCGTATTTATTATAATAGAATGCCCCCTAAATTCAAAAACGTGTTTGTGGCATTCTGCTTTTGGCCAATTTTTTAAAAACTTCTGTTGTGCAAGTTACCACTCATTTTGTAGCTCATTTCACTGGCTACAAAATGGCTGGTAACTTGCATTAGAGCAGGCTTGAAAAAATGGGTAAAAATACAATGCCAAGAACACGTTTTTGAATCGGTTGGGGGGGGGCTTCTATTAGAATAAATACGGTACAGTCTAGTCTTTATCTTTTTTATCCGACACCCCCTCAACTTCGTTCCCACCTAGGGTCCCACACTTTTTTAAGCCAATTTTTAAAATGTTTTTCCAGTTGTCTTTGGTTGTTTTAGTCCGAAATATGGCAAGGATTCTGATTTTGCCGATCGTTTTTCCCAAATCCTTTTACGTTGCCATTAAAAACCCGCGTCTCTCGTTTATCCGACACCTGATTTTTAAAAAGAGGTGTCGGATAAACGAGAGACGCGGGTTTTTAATGGCAACGTAAAAGGATTTGGGAAAAACGATCGGCAAAATCAGAATCCTTGCGATATTTCGGACTAAAACAACCAAAGACAACTGGAAAAACATTTTGAAAATTGACTTAAAAAAGTGTCGGACCCTAGGTGGGAACGAGTTGAGGGGGTGTCGGATAGACGAAACTAGACTGTATGTATATTTTCTACAAAGTCCAAATGTTCTAACCGAAGCGATCCTCCCTACTTTAGGCACTGGTGGACGTGCAGTTTTCAATCACTTGTGAAGGGGAGTCAGGAGCCAAAGTGTCCATCAACCTAACCACCAACATCCTAGAAGGTCGTCCTCACACCAAACAACTCATGGCTGGTCAACTGTGCACTGCTGCTGGCATCAAGCGGACTTACTCTGCTTCTGATCCCGGATTTGCTTTCGGCAGTGATGCCAACACTACTTTCTTTGTCAAGGCTAGTCTTACCCAAAAAATCTTTTATTTATCTCATTTATAAGGAATTTTTAAGGTCCGAGACTTTGTGACACCCATCAAAATACAGGTTTGTGTTTTTCTCCAGCGAAGAATTGACACCAGTCAGCTCAATCCACGTGAAGTGCTATCTGTTTAGATATCGTTTGCCCAATCTCCACCAATTAACTGGGTTCTGTTCTTTGTCATCTTTGCAGCGTACGCTATTTTGGCTGTCCGTACTTTAGATCCTATTAACTTCTTATCGTTTCAGTTGCTTCATTGTGCTTTTGGTGGTGGCAGGTCTATTGTGGATGATCAAATTGAGGTAAGGCCAATAGAATACAGTCCGAGTCGCGGTATAATGACACGCTGAAAAGTTTGACACAGAGCCCGACGCTTTTTTTACCTTGAATTTTGTGGATTTTTGCCAGTTCTGAATTGATTACACTGATTTGACGTAACACTAAAAAAGTAGGTGTGAGCCTCACACTTAATTTTCTAGTTCAGACGTGGAGTGATTTTGTCAAAAACGTACTTACCGCGTTTCCTCTAATTAACGCGCCGGCGCGTTTATTTTTTGGATCCCCGAAAATCGGAAAAATTAGAGGTCGATCTCGATATTTTTGGGCAAAAATTTAAAATCTAAAAAGCAGAATCAGTAGAGCTCGCGGGAGTTGAGAAAATGCAGAAAAAAAGAGATAGAAAAAAATTTTTGCTCCGAGATACAAACCCTCAAAGTCAAGGGGCGCTTTCTTTAGAGGGGCGCGTTAATCAGAGGAAATACGGTATAAGTAATATGTTCAACTCCTCAATCGGTAGAGAAATATCTCACCTACAAAATAGTATAAATATATATAAAATAAGAAAAAGATTACGAGAAAAAGGGGTACGGTATTTCCTCTAATAAACGCCATTCCCAAAATCCGGAATTTCTTGAATTCATTCTCCGCATTTTATACCGAGTTTTTGTTACTGACCGCAATGTATGTTATGTACCAAAATGTAGCTGGTAATCTGCGCTACATTTTGGTATATAACATGTTTTGCATTCAAAAACAAAAACTTGGTATAAAAGGCGAAGAATGAATTTCAGAAATTTCGGATTTTGGGGAGAGCGCTTATTAGAGGAAATACGGAAAAAATTACGAGAAAAGGGTATGTGATGTTAGCGTCAGTCAGAGTGTGAGGTGTGAGTTTTGAAAATACTGTTTGACAGTCACGAGCCACTTTTTGAGTATAAAGTTGTCAATGATCATGTAAAAACGTCAGCTCCAAAAGTAATACTGGAGAGTTGTGGGACAGCCCTGGGTAACATGGCAGGGAATTGGGCATTGTTGAATGTTTTTCGAATTTTAGCCCTAACTACATATTACTTTTTTTGTCTGTATAATAGCTCAAATGAAAGCCCAGAGTTTTAGCTACATTTCAGTGTATGAAACATGTGACTTGTAGAAAAATGTCAGAAAATATCAGTCAAAGAAAAATCCTCAAAACGATCGATTTTTGAAAATTTGGCAAGTCTTAGCCAGTGAATCAGCTCCATATGTCGTGAAATAATGCTCTGATGATTTTGTAGGATACAGTCAAACCTCGTTTATGCGGCACCCCCAAAAGTTCATTCCCGCCTTGGGTCCGACACTTTCTTTAGCTCAATTTTCGAAGTCTTTTGCCAAATGTGATTCGCCAGTCTAGTCCGAAATATCGCAAGGATTCTGATTTTGCCATTCGTTTTTCCAAAATCTTTAAATTTCGTCATAAAGACCTGCGGACGTCGGTTATCCGGCACCCCTTTTTGAAAATCAGGTGCCGGATAACCGAGGTCCGCGGTCTTTATGACAAAATTTAAACGCAAAACAGAATCCTGCAATATTTCGGACTAGACTGGCGAATCGAAAATTGAAAAAAAAGCGGACCCAAAACAACTCTGGGGTGCCGTATAAACGAGGTTTGACTGTAGTCAAAAGTGTGAGGATCATTTCGACACCAAACTTGTAAATAAAAGTAGATAAAAATGGGTGTGCACCCACTGGGAATCGAACCTGAGAGTTCAAAATATTCGCATTATGATTTGCACCGTAGAAACCCATAAATAACCCCCATAAATAACCCCATATATAACCCCATAAATAACCCGGGTTATTTATGGGGGTTATTATGGGGTATTTATGGCGGTTCCATTTGTTACTATATAGGCTCTCACATTGGAGCTCTCACATTTATATAAAGGGACAGCCCTTGGCCCGGACCATGTACCCCCAAAGGGGCTTTCTATTGAATTAGGGTGCCTGCCGAAGGCAGCAGGTATAAGATATATTGTAGGTATATTGTATTATAGGATATATTGTTTTCCGAGTGTTTGGTCTCTAAGGTATGTGTGTGTGCGCATCTCAACTCCAAGCCCCCAAGCCCCAAGCCCCGGAGGGAGGCTTGAGATGAATCGAGCAACGCTCTTGATCAAAAATGCATCTAGAGACTCTTTTTGCCCAGTCTCAGTAAGAAAAACGAGGTAAAAAATCCCTCTCCAGGTGGTTTACTTTGGTCCCCCAAGGCAAAAAGTCAAATTTTGGTCAGAAATTTTTTTTTCCAAAATGGCCTTCCGCACTCTAAAAACACGTTTTAAGTATGTTTTAATTGCTCACACATCAAAAAACACGCTTTAAGCCAGTTTTGGGCTACGCGGTAGTGGCTTTGTCTATTTAAAAAAATTAAGAAAATACAATTGAAATAGTTGGAAGGGTGACCGAACACCACGTAAATTATAAATTTAAAAAAGCGTGTTATATGTGGATCTGAACTTTTTGCACATACTCTAAGTACGTCCACTATGAAGATTCCAAACTTTTGTAAAGAAAAGTATTTGATTCGTACGTGGATTCAAACCTATATATAGTAACAAATGGAACCGCCATAAATACCCCATAAATAACCCCATAAATAACCCGGGTTATTTATGGGGGTTATTATGGGGGTTATTTATGGGGGTTATTTATGGGGGTTATTTATGGGGGTTATTTATGGGGGTTATTTATGGGGGGTTATTTATGACCCATAGTCATTTGCACACCCCCCCCCTTTAAAGGGGCTTGCCCACGCTAATAAGAGGTGGTGCCCGCCAATTCAAAATTTTTTCCCAATCATTGAACTTCTGTACGGATTTTTCAACTTGGTTTCTCACAAAACAAGGCCTAGAATTTAATTTTAGGGATAGTTTTGTTAGAAACCAAGTTGAAAAATCCGTACAAAGTTCGATGATTAGGAAAAAAAATTTGAATCCCCGGGCACCACCTCTTATTAGCGTGGGCATGCCCCTTTAACAATCTTAATCGAAGTAAAAAAAGTTTTAACCCCAATTGGGAGGGGTGTCGGACTTTTTGGGGTGAAAAAAACTAACAAGGGAACCTTTTTCTTGACTATTTTTAGTGTTTTGCCTCATGGGACCGATTCTAAACCAATAAAAAAAATTTTTGATCTTTCAAGTGTTTCCGTGCCTATTCAAGGGTCAATAATCACAATTATACGGGTAGGTGCCCTTTGGAAAAATAAAATTTTGAGGGGATTATTTTATACTCTAGCCAAAACATGATATCATGGTTTTTCGGTAACTTTGGGGTCCTGATTTTCGAATTTTATAAGGCTATCGGATGAGATTCTTTACTTACACTATAAATGTGTAAGTCTGGTAGAAAAAATTATGCCATGTGATAAACACCTAAAAAGGTTGCCTTATAAGCTGTATCAAACAGACAGAATCTCAACAAGAAATTTAGGGTGGAATGGTACCGCAACATCAGGAGGAGGCATGATGAAATCGAGGAAATGGTCAGTTGAACTATCTCTTCTATACCAATCTCTGTCAATCCCTTATATTTCCAGGCTTCCCGTCCATTCGCATCTGTTCAACTGGAGCTTACTTCTGACTCAATACACGCAGTCAATATTTTTTAATTTTTACAGCCCATGGCAATACTAAACCAATTTTTTTTCAGTTGCCAGCGCCAATATCCATAGAGCCGTGTGGAAACTATCAGTAATATATTTTTTGGCTAGCCACACAATTTAAAAAACCCACACAACTTTCTAGATCCGGTATCTACACATTAGTAGTCCGCTTACCCACCGGTGGTCGTCCCTACACTCCCTACGGCGCTAGTGGATTAGCAGTGGCCTCATCTCTGTGTGAACTCACACACTCTCAGTTAGCTCTGCTACAACCGGAAACAGATGCGTCTGAACAACAGAGAAACCGTAAATCTGCATTACGCCGATTTCTCTTTCGCAATTGACACTTATTTATTGGGTGCATTTTTTCATTAGTATCGTGCATTGTTAAATACTTTCGCATTTTCGAATGGTATCTTGATCGTGATTTTACATTTTCCTACATTTTTAGCTTGGATTTTGTTTTTCGTGCCGATTTGTATTTTGACTGATGGCAGGTTCTCTGTAGTTTTGTACAAATTGGTGCGTAAACGTTACCTCGTTTTTGTCCCGTTTTTAAATTCGCGTTTTTTTTTTCTCCGGCATGTGATTTTTTAGGGTTGAATCGCTACAAAACCACTAAAAAATGATATGCCGGAACTGAGTTTAAAAATATCCTTTCCCCAATCCCTTGCAATGAGGAGCTTTGTTTCTGATTCGTAAGTAACTTTTGCGGCAGTCGTCGGTGTAAGTTTGTCGTTAGTGTAACAACACTTTTTTTAAGCCAATTTTTAAAATGTTTTTCCAGTTGTCTTTGGTTGTTTTAGTCCGAAATATCGCAAGGATTCTGATTTTGCCGATCGTTTTTCCCAAATCCTTTTACGTTGCCATTAAAAACCCGCGTCTCTCGTTTATCCGACACCTCTTTTTAAAAATCAGGTGTCGGATAAACGAGAATCTCTTGGCAAAAATTTGAAAAATCTCAGAATCATCAACTGGAAAACATTTAAAAATTGGCTTTAAAAAAGTGTCGGACCCTAGGTGGGAACGAGACTAGACTCTAAATTTTAAAAATGCGCAGCCAAGCAAACTCTTGTTCGCTTCCTAATTCCCCATCTTACAACTACTGGTTACGTACTGAAACTGCCAAAAGTAAATTTTTTAAACAGAGTACAGGGTGGGGCATTGTTACGCGGCTATTTGTTTTACCCATATCTCTTTGAATTTATTGTATCTAGGCGATGTCTTTTTTTTGTTCAAATGAGGAGTGCTTGGGCAGTCAAATGACATATCATGCATCATTTTTTATTCATGTTTCCATATTTTTCTGAGTTTACTCCGTGTGATTCCTTTCTCAGGGGGCGAATCGAAGATCAAGCTCACCAGAGTCAGGCTCACAAAAATTTCTTTTTTCAACACCTTCAAAAATGCCTATTCTAAATTCTGTACTTTTCAGAACATGCGAGCTGTGGCCGTAAAATAAAAAAAGACATTTCTACGCTTATGCAAGTTTTAACGGTTTTTTATTGTTCTCAATAAAAAACGACATCTGTAAAAAAACACTTTTTACTAACTTTATAAAATGTGAGACCATGGTATTTTGACAAAGCAAATACTATTTTTACTGACTTTGTGCTCCTTGCTTTCTTCCAACTTTTGCCACAAGTATTCGAGCCACTGGCTTCCTCATTTGCAACAGTCATGTCTGCCGTCTTCAGCTCGCCATCACTGTTTTTTTTTCAAGGACGAAGTGTGGAACAACTGTATGGAAACATCAAATACAGTCGAGTCTCGTTTAACCGACACTTCGATTATCCGACGCCCTCAGTTAACCGACACTTAAAAAAAATTTGGTTGGCAGACAAAGAAATCCCACAAGCTTTACCCTCGATTAGCCGACACCCTCAGTTAACCGACACCCCTCGGTGGGTTCCTTTCAGTGAAACTACCCCTGATAAACCGACACCCTTGAGATTTTTTAGTCTAAAAGTCTCGCTTATCAGACACGCTCAATTAACCGACACCCTCGATTAACCAACACCTAAGGCCGGTCCCGAAGGGTGTCGGTTAATCGAGACTCGACTGTAAATTTTTGCAGAATTTTGTTGTAAGCCTCTGTTGTTGTTTTTAATGGTGTTGTTATAAATATTTAATACCGTATTTATTATAATAGAATGCCCCCTAAATTCAAAAAAACGTGTTTGTGGCATTCTGTTTTTGGCCCATTTTTTTTAAAACTTCTGTTGTGCAAGTTACCACTCATTTTGTAGCTCATTTCACTGGCTACAAAATGGCTGGTAACTTTCATGAGAGCAGGCTTAAAAAATTGGATCAAAAACACAATGCCAAGAACACGATTTTGAATCGGATGGGGGCTGCCTTATTAGAGAAAATACGGTATGCGTGTTTGATGTCATTCGATTGCCCCACCGGGGAAGGCTCCTTCCTTGTGAGTCTTGTGGGGATGCCGTTGGGGGCATGTGTGCTCCGCTCATCAGCTGCTTTGAGGGCTTTATAAAGACCGTTAAGAGCATGGTGCCCTGTAACGTAGGGTACCCAACCTTTAGGGTGGCTCTGGTGGAAGTTTTCCAAGGACTCTTCTAGGGGGTCCGGACACTCCTCTTTCGAACAAAAAAAAATATCTCGTTGAGAAACAATAAGTTCCAAAAGATATAAGCAAAACAAATAGCGGCATAAAAATGCCCCACCCTGTAAATGTCTTTTATTGTGATCTTTTTGTTTTCTGTGCTCAAATTGTTCAAGTGTTCCAAAGTTCTTTCTGTTCATAATCAGCTGTTTAGACACACACGAATTTTTCCCTCTTCCACTCCTCCTTCTTTTCCTCATGAGCTGTAGTGCCTTAATATTTAAGCTGAAAAAAAAACAGTTGAGGAAGCTACAGAGGCAAGATATTTCATTCACTCATTTTGGGGCATAATTACATGTGTATAATCTCTGATCACCTAATTGTTTGTTTGTTTGTATAATTGTTTTTGAGTATTGCAGCATCTGAAGAAGCAGCAGTTAAATGTATGCTTGTGTTATTGGTTTGTGTTTATTTCAATTTTTTTTTCATAGCCTTTGAACCATAATAAAGTGCCTGTGAACAACAACAACAACAATTTGTGCAACAAAACACACTAAATATCAATCCAGGATAAAAGTACAAATTGTTTTGTCAACAACTAAAACTAAGTTACTTTAGCAACAACAACACATGTTTTGTTTACCAAAAATGTGCAACAGTCATATTGGTTTTGAAAGCAATCTGCTTGTTTGTCAATATTAGCCTTTGTGGGTACTTATTTAGTTGGCCCCCAAAAGGTCATTTTTTCGATTTGGCCGGACTATAGTATAAGTGATTCGCCCAAAATGGTGTTTTATGAACTTATATCAACGTTTTATGGCTTTAAATGGGTAGAAAACACAAAAAAACTATTGGGAAGACCATTTCCGAGAAAAAATTTTACAAAATTTTTGTAAAAACCATGATACCCACCCTATCTCTATATAGTATTTGGCATGTGTCCGTCCTACTTTTTAATGGACATTTTGACCACATTCAGGCCATTTTTGCTTATTTTTCCGATTATTTTCGGCAATGTCTCGACGGAACCCCAAACTTCAGACAATTCAGCGTCTTTTTTATGCCGAGACCCAGGAAAATGTCTTCGAAAAAGAAAAACTTTTGTGGTCCCTCAAAATTGGAGTTGGAGGATTTTGGGGTAGGCCTGGAGGATGGTTTTTCTGCTTCCAACGATGGCCATTTTTGCGATGTCTCGAAAAGAACGTAGACGTAGATAGACGCGTAGTTTTTCACGATGAATGCACTATCGAAATTTCGAAATACTATAGAGGCGCCGATAGGCGCCTGTGGTCCCTTGTGGTTAATATTTTAAAGGTACAAAAACCTTCAGAAATTGAAGGTTTCGGAAACAAATTTCGGTACTTATTTAGTTGCCCCCCCTCCTCCAAAAGGTCATTTTTCGATTTTGTAACAGTTTGGTTTTTTTGGACCCAAAATCAACTTTTATTGCAATAACGACGACAACCATAACCGAGATGCATATTAAATGCAAACATATTGATCAGCAATTTGGGACCAGAGATGAAACATAATGTCATTTCCTGCGTACTTCTTTCTCCAGCAAAACTCCGTAACCACCGATAAGCCACTGGTCCTCAGTGAACAACTGCTTGCCGCGATGATATTTTGGTTTGGTTAGAACAGTTTCATCAATTTCCACAATAATTCCTGGACTCACAAATAATATGAAAAAAATTCAAACAAGCAGAAAAAAATTCAGTACTGGAAATGACCTTTTGGGGGGGGGAGCCAACTAAATAAGCACCCCTTTGTGATTGACGAAAACCCAGAGTTAAATAGTTTTGCAGAAAAAATTTTCAGGATTTTCTAAAAGATTCAAGATATCAAAAATGCGGTCTTTTCTAATTTTTAGGATTTCGGGACGTTTTTTAAGATTCTTGGGCACTTATATAGTTATACCCGCATACCGGATTTTTTGAAAAGTGACCTAAAACAAGCTCCTAAATTCATTGTTTCTGTTCAAAACGATAAAAGTAACATTTCTAAATACTTTCTAAATAAAAAATTTCGAATTTTGTCAAAACGAATTGCCTCCCAAAATTGCTTCCCACCCCTCAGGGGTAGGTGGTCTTTTTCACTAAATTTTAGTCTTTTTAAGTGAAATAAAGATAAAAGTGACATATTTTGAACAGGTTTTCACTTTCCGGAGCCTAAATATAAAATTTTCATTTCGTGCAAGAGTGTTTCGAATTTCTTTATCTTTGGCATAAAAAGCCCTTAGTTCCAGAGTCACTTTCGAGTGATTTGTGTCTAAGGCATGTGGGTGTGCGCATCTCAACTCCAAGCCCCTCCATACATCCAGAGTCACTTTCAGTGATTTGTGTCTAAGGTATGTGGGTGTGCACATCTCAACTCCAAGCCCTTCATACTTCCAGAGTCCATTTATAGGTCTAATTTTTGTGATATTGAGTCAAAGGTCACTTTCGGTGTGTCAAATTCATTAATCGTCACCTCCTTCCAAGAGTCGAGTTTTTGTCAAATGTGCATGTTAAGTACTTCCATTGGTTTTCAGTTGTTTTGCTAATGCACTTTGGATTAGTGATAAATGGTTACATAGTGGGTGTATATATAAGAACAACATTTAAGTGACATATTTAAGTATAACTAAAAATATCAAAATGCATTTTCTAATTTTAGTCATTTTATTGAATTGTATTGATGATTAGGGTATTTATATGTTCTTTCCAAATGCGCGAAATGATAAAAATGCGACTTTATGCTCTGAATCGCGAAATATGCCTTAAATAGACAAAATTGCACCGAGTTCTTCAGTGAATGAAAGACAGCAAAACAAGATTTTATGATCTTAACAACTAACATTTCACAATTAAATAATACCATTCATGGTTTTTGTAACTTTAAAATGTTCCTCGTAAACTGAAAAGGAGCGCTCTACATCGCAAGAAACCATTGGTGCATATTTCATTGAAGCAATTTGATTAGGTGGCATGTTAAGGTCAGCAGTAGCTGTTTTGAATGGGATGTTAGCTCCGATAAAAACGTTGCATAAGTTTCAGAGAATTGGTCATGCTCTAAATCAACAAGTGAACTGGTGAGGAATGATTGCTTACGATTGTTCTTTTGCCTGATGTTTTGATGTATCGCTATGCTGCTTCAATTGAAAATATTTTGTGCAAACAACCTGAAAAAGTAACCAAAACAGAACCAATTTAACTTTACAATAATAAACCTGCTGATTACATGCTTGACAGTACAAAAGTTTTTGATCAACAGTGTATATTCCATCCGGGAATTTCGATGCCAATTCTTTCAGCAAAGCTGCTCGACATTTGTTAGACTTTGGCATCTTTCAAAAAAAAATAGTCGGAATATGCCCAAAATATGCCAGAAAAAGTCAAAATATGCAGTCAATATGCAAATATGCTGTATAAAACACCATGAAAAAGGTCAGAACTGAGCTAAAAAGCGTTTTTAAGGCATATTTCGCCCGAAGCATATCAGCGAAAAAATATGCAAAAACATATAAATCCGCCCCCTATTGATGATATATCGTTTGAAAGAGGAAAAACAGGGTTACAAAATGGTACTGAGATTTTTAATGTGTGATAGGAAAATTGATAAGATATAAGGCTTTGAAAATCCATTCCGAACTTATGTTCCACCCGTTACTACTTATTACTCTGCCGTCACAATTTTTTCCCACTGTCCGACCGGCCTGCCGTCTTAATTTTTTTTACCGGCCCTTCACCGTCCTGTCTTTTTTTTTAAAGAATTATGCGGCCATCACCGGCCGTCCATATGAAAAAAAAAATCACAGTCCACTTTATTTTTCTCGGACGGCAGCCGTCCGAGAACTTCACTTTTCGGCGCCGTCCATACGGAGACGGGGACGGGATGGGCCCGGAGGACGGCGCGGTCACTATGGTCAAGACTCGCGGCTGTTTACGGCAAATGTACCAAATGACCACTATAAAGATGTGTTCACTAAATGCCCCTAAATGTCAAGTAATTGCTTGACTTGTTAAAAAGTTGCGTTTTAGATAAACTTTTCTTGCTTCTTATCAACTTTTTGTGGTCGATTTTGGCTGGATAGGAGGGAATTAAACAGTCTCTTCAAAAAATTTAAAGCGTCTAAAAACTATCAATGAATATATTAGACTATTTTACTAAAATGGTGTTTTTGCAAGAAAACTTTAATTATTCAAAACTATTCAAAGCGCTCCAAATATTCTCTACTGCACAACACAATTCAAAAAGCTGCCAATCCAGCTCCTACAACGATGACATTTGAACGTAGCCAGAGCAGTAGGCAACCTTTTAGCCCATTTCCTCAATTAAAACAACTACTGTATAATGTGCACACTCACACAGACAGACACTTAAACCGGCGAATGATTAATTGTTCTTCGTCAACCGAGAAGGTGGGGGAATTTTCTAAATGCCCTTTTCATGTGGATAGCAGCAGGCAGCAAACTGCTGGAGGGATAGATAGTTGGTGAAGACACTGCTCGCACTTCACTGCTTCACACGCAACTCAACCCTGCCATAGCCTTTCTTCTTATTTGTGTAGCGCACTCAACTAAATAACATATGAGGTGCACTATTTCTCTGAATGGCTGGCTCCTTACAATCAACAAAAAGGCTATGGGTTCCACTCTGTCTCTCCACGTCCTGTCTCTGTCTGCCCCTCCATACACCAACATATTAAAAGCCTCAGTTGTCACTGCCGTTTCCTCCTATATCTATAGCAACGAAAACTCTTGTGGGTTTCACTACTTCTCTGCCTGTTCTCCCACTTCACTGCTCACCCGAACTTTGACAGGTTGCACCCGATGCATCTAGCTTTCTTGGTTGGAAGAGAATTAACAAAAACACACATTGGTTTCATAGTCTCTGTCTGCCCTTTCATCCTTTGGCTGCTGGGTGGTGCTCTCTCCCTCCTCCTAGGAGCAAGCAGACGCGTGCGTACACTTTATGCGCGCGCTCTTTGAAAAAAATTAGGTGCCTGGCTGCGTCATCTGCTGCTTTTCCACCACATTTCATCATCATAGCCTTCTTTTTTGCTCTTCTGAGACAAAGACTACTACTACTGCTCCTCTCTGCATATGTATGTGAACTTATCTGTTGCCTACCACATACATACGTTGTTTTTTGTGTGTGTGTATATGCGTGTTATTTCTGGAATTTGACTTCTGTTTTTCTCATGTTTCATACTCTTTTGTCTTCGTCCTGGTGTTTGCGGTTTGCGTGTTTGTTTTCGAAACTCATTGGTAATCAAAGCTTCTGTTTTGCTCCCTAGCATTTGATATTGCACCACGCTTTCATTGGTATTTCTTTCTCGGACTGGTGTCAAACCTGTTTTTTCCATCGAATGCATTCTTTCCTGCATTTTGTTCTCTCCCTTTTTTATTTGATAAATTCACGGGCTGTTATTATGCACTTTTCAGCTTTGTTGTTGTTGATTCAGCTTTGTGGATTTTGCAAAAATATTTTTGGCTGACATTGTGACCTGTGCTCCTTCGACGAGTATATCTTTGGGGGACATTGTGGTTGGAATTGTGTACCTTTTTAAACCCATCACTTAATTGATTAATCACTTAATTATATGCTAAAGCCAAAAACTGTTAATGAGCGGGAGTTAATGTCTCGCGGTATGGTGGTTTCACTTGTGGTTGCGCTTATTGAGACGTTTCTCGAATTTTCGTTTAGTATCTTGAATCATAAAACTTGTGCAACCACTAGTTAAAAACTAATTGATTAATCACTTAATTATGTGTGTTATAAGTTTTTATTCATATCAACTTTTTGTCATTGCCACATTCAAGAAAAAAATTCTGTAACCCACTAATACCTTATGACCTCTTGTAAAGAACACTAACCCAAAGGTGTTTTCATGAGCGTGCGCATATGTATTGATTTCGAGTGTATATGCTCTTTGACTTATTTTGCCACGTACTACAACATCTAACCATATCCTTGTTTTTCAGGGCTTCTCCCAGACCATAACTACAATAATCTGGTTTCGCGGTTGCCTCTCGACTAGCCAACTGAAACCAAATGAAGGGTCTGCTTGTGTACTAACAAAGTGCTACAAGCCTTTTTTATTCATTTTTTCGCGGAATTCAGCAGAAGTAAAAGCGAACCAATTGTGCCTAAAACAGTAAGCTTTGTAAAAAAAATCTCTTATTTCTAATATTTTTTAGTTCAGAGTTGTCTGGATTCGTCAGCTGGTCCATGGATTGTTATTGATTGGACAAGGAGATGTCTTCTGAGTTGTGGGGAGTGTCGACGGGCACCGATCTGAACTGTTTGCTGGCCGCTTCACACAAAAGGTTTGCTTTATGCACCAAGCATATTGACATTATCTTCAAAAGTGTTGTCACTATAGATTTTTTGATAGTTTGGAAAGATTTTTTTTGTGTTAATGATAAGAGAAAGGCATGGTCTTTTAATTGAACCTGATCCCACCACAGAAATCCTAGAACAGTCAAACCTGCATGTAAGAGCACCCTTCTCATCAATAAACCAACCCCCTCTATATAAGAGCACATTTGGCTGGTCCCGAAAAGTTGCTATTATATACAGGTTTGACTGTACTGAAATGTTTTCTTTGGTATGGTAAAAGTTTTTTAAATTACTGAATTAGCCTGCCACAGGGAATGGTTCTTGTGACTGTTTGCTGGAACAAATTTTCGGATAGCCGAAAATAGTCACACGTTGTGACTATTCACTTATTTTCAGGTCTTCTAGGTAATCTACAGCTCAAGTACAAAGTCGTAGCTACACACAGTGCTAAACGCTTCGACACAGGAGTGACGTGTTCTAGATAAAAAAATATATGATATCCGGTACAGTAATACTCTGATAAAACCCTGATATTTGTTGATACGCGATAAGATGTCAACCTGAAAATGAGTGGCGTTAATGCTAGATGAGATAACTCTCGCTAGGTAGTCTCTTGCATAAAAGTTGACATGCTCCGACAGTTATGTCACATAGGCCTCGCCATACTGCCTTGGTTTTTCACATAGAGAGTCACACTCCGACCACATACAACCCCACAAAGTCCATAGTTGCAATATAGACAAAAAACGTGACTTGACGTCTGCACAGAATGACGACTTTGCTAAGCTGTATGCAGTCGCAGTAGGAATTGTGTGAAAAAAGCAAACTTACCTGACCAGCAGACCTAAAATCACAAATAGAAGTTTATGAATATAGCTTCTCAAGGCTGAGAAATACAAAAAAAATTAAGCTAACCAATTTTCGAAATACTCCACTTAGATCCTTTTCTTGGACATCCACGTGGTTTTTGACCCAGCTCAAGCTTGCTTCTCAGTTGAGACCATGATATTTACCTGAAAACAAGAAAATAAAAGTTAAAGGGAACAAGTTTTTTAGTCAAAAGAAAAGGTATTGTTCATTTGCTTAAGATCACTGTATATTGGCAAAATACTACCTTATGTTACCAGTGTTTAGGGTGGTTTGGGGCAGTTTGAGTAGGTTTAAAATGGTTGAGGGTCGGATTCTGAGCAATTAAGCTAGGGCTCCCAACTCAAAATTTCAACTTCAAAATCATCAGATTTGTTTACATTTGTTTACAAAACGAGAAATGTTTACACACACAGAGTTTACATTGGTTCTTGACCACTCTGGAATGGCATTTGGGCTATTTGGTCTTTTCCCACCCCTGAATTTCACACAAAAATGACCAAATTGCATATAAATTTTCAAAAATTGTGGCAAGAAATAGCCGCATAAATATTAACTACAATTCAAAATAGTCACACGTTGTAACTTTTTTTTTAAATTGCTACTTTCGTGTCGATAAATAGTCACAAGAATAGTCACACAATTTTTATAGTCTCAACCAGTGCTGGCAATTTGAATCATTGGAAAATGATTCAAATTAAAAAATGACTATGAAATGATTCAAATAAATCATTGATAACTGACGCGTCGCGTCGAAAGTCGAAAATTTCGACGGGTCGACAACCCTACATTTTTGGCTATAAGAAAAATGATAGACCAATTTTAAAGACAACACTGCAAAAAATTCTGAAACTTTCATTTCCAATCTCTATATAGTATTTGGCATGTGTCCGTCCTACTTTTTAATGGACATTTTGACCACATTCAGGCCATTTTTGCTTATTTTTCCGATTATTTTCGGCAATGTCTCGACGGAACCCCAAACTTCAGACAATTCAGCGTCTTTTTATGCCGAGACCCAGGAAAATGTCTTCGAAAAAGGAAAACTTTTGTGGTCCCTCAAAATTGGAGTTGGAGGATTTTGGGGTAGGCCTGGAGGATGGTTTTTCTGCTTCCAACGATGGCCATTTTTGCGATGTCTCGAAAAGAACGTAGACGTAGATAGACGCGTAGTTTTTCACGATGAATGCACTATCGAAATTTCGAAATACTATAGAGGCGCCGATAGGCGCCTGTGGTCCCTTGTTCAAAATAGTAGATTTGAACGTCGAAAGTCGAATTTTTCGACTCTACGCGTCGCGTCGAACGTCGAAAGTCGAAATTTCCGACTTTCGACGTGAAAAGTCTAAATTGACGCGTCGAGTCGACAACCCTAACTATTTAATTACACTATTTAATTTGAATCATTTGCCAATGATTCAAATTGCCAATACTGGTCACAGCATGGGACTATTTTTGGCTACTTTGCGAATCCAAAAATTTGTGACTATTTCCTGCAAATAGTCACGAGTACTCTTCCCTGGCCTGCCATATTTAGCTGTGAAACTTACCAATAAAATATTTTGTTGGTTACTTACCAGTAGTTAACGATTAACCGGTAAAGTTCGTGTGTCACAACACGACTCCTAAAAAAATCTATAAAAATTTTGGTTCCAGTTCTCGTGTCTCGCAATAACCCAATTAATATTTCAGAGTAGGCTGTAATTCGTCGTTTTGTGTGCCTGAAGCCAAACGTCAGCAACTTTCTTCTTTATTTGACTGTGATCTGCCGGCGTTAGAGGAGGACGACAAGAAGGATTCAGGAGTCGGCATGTTGAGCGCCACTAATCTGATGCCAAACCCTGTGGTAGGACCATGTGTGCCCAGTGCTTTGAACGAGGAACAGGCCAACATTGCCAACTCTTCTCATTACATTGACAGTCTGCTTGACATAATCGGAGCGGCGGACGACTTTAATGGTAAGATCTTGCCAAAAAATTGAGAAATTCTAAATCTAATATTTTTCGTGTCGCGTGAGTCAACAAACGAGTTAAACCTATTTTATAAGCAAATTGATTACAATTTCGTGGATCTATGATCTCATGGTTGTAGCTTTTACAAGTTGGTGATTGCAGAAAAAAACGAAGTAAAATACCGAGTTATGAAAAGCCGCACTAGCTCAGAATCATCTACCGTATATCCTCTGATAGTAGAGCCCGGGCCATTTACTTTTTACTCATGCTTCAGGGGGCCTTCTCTTGGAGGGGCCTTGTGTTTTTCAACCTTTTGGTGATGACGAAAACTCAACAATCAAGACCCTTGCCGGTTTGATTCGGAATTTTTTGAATCGGAATAATGAACAGTCATCCATAAAATATTTGTTTACAAAGCGAGAAATGTTTACACAGAAAACAAACAAAATTAGATTTCGTCGCTCAAGTATCCGTTTTCTTCGTCTTCTTTGCGAAGTCAAAAAAACAGTTTTTTCGGGTTGGGTGATGGACTTTTAACCGGTTTTTTTAAATGATCATTTAAGGTTTTTAACCGAAAATTATAAATGCCACATTTGATTCTTTCAAAAAGATGCTTCCGACTCTTACCATACAGTCAACTATTACAGTTAACTCTTGCTTTACAATCAACTCTCGCTATGCAGTCAACCGAAAGAGCCAAACATATATATATATATATAACTTATATACGACTAGACGCGGTGCCTTCCCGCAACCTCTTCTAAAATATTTTTTAGAATAGTTCACGGTCAACCAAAGCTGAATGGTCTGAGCCAAATAAACCGGAACTGAAATCCGGGTACAGCAAAATTTCGGCGCTACTGGCTTAGCGACTCCTTCGGGTGCTTGGAGGGTGGGGAGGGGGCTGGTGGTGCATGGGGCTTGGTTATAAGTAGATCTGATTTGGGGGTGGAGAAGGTTTATAAGAAAGTGTCTTTTTCGAGGGGGTATAAGCCAGTAGGGTTAAACTTCCTATTGCATTACATCAAAAATAAACTGAAAACCGGGTACAAGCCGGTTAACTGACCGAAGAATAAACTTGAAACAGTAACTGGAAATCGAGTGCAGTCGAGTTTCTATAAAGTGTACACCTTGAAGACCGATCTTAGGTGCACACTACATAGAGGCGTACACTATGCAGAATGTATATGGATATTCAACTGTACACCAAAAAGCGCCTAAACAAAAACCGGTATAGAAATCGTAACTGCATTACTCCAATGATCAATGATGAAGATGTCCAGGCAGAAGAAGAAATCGAACAAGTGGATACAGTAGAAGAGGAAGGACTGGCAGTCATCGCCGTGCGAGAAAACAATGAGTACTAACTTTTATGTTCGAATTATGTTATTTTTGTTGCCATCTTTGTTGTTGGATTTCAATAAAGTTTGCTTGGATTATATGAAAAATAAATACTTGTCAGTTTCTATATTTTTACTCATGACAGTCGGGTTATGACAGTTGGTAATCATGAGCGTTGGGTGTCGTAAAAAATTTTGTGGCATGAAAGTCTAAATCTATGGGTTTTATTAAAAAGTATTTGTTTTCAGAAAGCGTGCGTGACTTACCAGATGTAAACTCAGACCACATTGAAGAAGACGATGACGAAATGCTGTCTAACTTACCCACCTCTGTGGACGACTTCCAGGCCAAAGAGTTCAGCCTGAAGCTTGAGAGGAACTCTACTGGTTCACCGCTAGTTAGTTGCCGACAAAGTCCAATTGGCGTGGGTGCTCAATTGGATGTCAGCAACTCTTCTGCAGCATCTGAGTGTGGTCTGATCACTAGTCGCACCCACTCAGTCTCTTCCAATCCTCAGATTGTGGGGGACTTATTGGATGCGGATGACCTGGAGGTAGTTTTACACAAACATTGATTTAACCACTCTAACTATTGATTTTCAGGTGGCAATGATCAATGAGTCCTTTGAAGAGCAGCAGAAACAGTCGAAAATTTATGGTGGAGTCAATCTGAAGTCTTTGTTCTATGGAATGCCCCAAGAGTGCGATGACTCACAGCTGGACGAAATCATCTTTAACGCAAAGTAGGCCTTAGAAAAAAAATTTATGAGGAGTAAAATTTTGTTGGCACCCTTTTTGAAGACGGATTGAGATATCGTATTCTCTCTGACAAAGCTCATCCCCTAAATCAAGGTTAGGCATGTAACATACCAAAATGTATCTGGGAATCTGGGCTAGGTTTTGGTAGTTTTTTCGTAACTATTCCTCGCGAATATGTCAATTGGTTCTGAAACAATGAGCTAAATCTATCATGAAATAGGTGGTTAAGAAAATTTTCTATTGCCGACTAGCCGACAATGTCCATTTGCCGACATTGACCGATAAAATTAGTTGGTCCCATATAATTTTTCGATTTTTAGTGAACACAAGACTTCAAATGCTTCCAAAGTGGTCACCCTATCTGACAGTGATTCTGGAGCAGAGCAAGACGATGAAGACTTTGAAGAAGAGGATGCCGACAACTTCACTCCTCCCATCAACATCACTTCAAATGAATTTATTCCTTGTAAGTTCACAATTATAATTTCGCAGTTAAGAAGAGGGTACCTTATAGCTTTTTTCTTTGACATCAGGCGGGTCAGGTAGTGCAGGGTTAGAGTGATCAAAAAGTTTAACTTGGTCTCAATAAGGTGATTGCGATTAGCGGCCGTCCTTTGGATTTAACGATTTGTTGAGTCGCCGGTAGCCTTCGCTGGTCACCGTCGCTTCATTGGAACCAAGCATTAACACTCTTGCAACACCCTATCTGATTAGACTTTCTGATATTGAAAAGAGTGTATGTCATTATTAATTACCCATCTTTTCAATTTTCAGTGCTGACCCCCAAGTCTCGCGAGTTCATTCACCGCAGAAAATCCTCCTTAGAAAAAGCGCCCAGCAAAGCCATCGACATCCCATCAGCCAGCAAGTCTTCATCCATCAAAACCTCCAATGCTTCCATCAACCAACTGGAAGACGACGATGAAAAAAGTCGTCGATTGGACCTGGAACTGGAGAAGATGATGTTGGAAGGCGAGGACGACCTGTATCCGCCCAGTTTTGAAGAAGAAGCCCAGTTCACCACACCCATATTCAGCCAAGAACCCTCTGAACAGCCTGACAATTCCGAGTGCGCAGCTAAAGCGGTGGCTTATGGTGTGGTCGCCTCGTTGTTCAACTCTCCAATGGATCAGGAAGAAATTTTGGTTGGTGATCAATCCAAGGTGTCTGAAGAAGAGAAAATACTGCTGTCAGAAAGTCTTCTAAAAGACATGGACGCCGATGACTCTTTTCTGGAAGCTGAGGACGACAGTTTTGGTGGTTTGTTGAGCGAGAAATGTGCTGCCAATGAGACCACCCCAGACACTTCTGGGCATTACTCAGCAGATGGATGTGACCTGTTGAAGGTGCCCTGCAAGAAAGGCTCCAATTGTTCATCCCTATATGCGGATGACTCATCTGGCCATTCATCTTCAGCAACCATCTCTAGCTCTGGCAACTGTTCTAATGATGAACAGAAGGTACCAGTTGTTGATTCTTGGGAGGAACTGGAGGATTCGGTGGTGGCAGTTAATATGATGAATGAGGTGGGTAGTTTTTGATAAGTTGGTTGTGGTTTTGACTAAAAATTCGACATCTTTCTTACCCCTTTATAGCCACTTTACGACTAACTTTATTCATCCGACATTATCTTTATTTATTTGACACAATTTTGGGTATCGACCTCTATGCATATTACATACCAAAATGTAGCTAGAAAACTAGGCTACATTTTGGTATGTAAGAAGCATGGGAGTCGATATTTATAATTAAGTCGAAAAGGCAAAAAACACATAAAGAGAGCGGCTTAAAAGGATAAGAACCCAAGTTCGTTCCCGCCTGGGATGCGACACTTTTTAACTCGATTTTTCAAGTGTTTTGATAGTCATGTTTTGAAAGTATGCTCCCAACTATTGCAGGAATTCTGATTTTGCCGGTCGTTTTTCAATAACTAAAAATATGTCATCTAAAAAACAAAACTTCGATATAGTGCCTCCCTTATTAAAATTAGAGGGCCATTATTACAAAGTTTTGATTTTTTTCATGTGTGTGGCATCGATTTTGGATCCAGTCTTGCTGCGCAATCCCCCTGTTAGAAATTTCCGGCTACGCCTCTTTAAATGCTATCAGACCACAGAGTTGTGGATAAAGCCTTGGAACACTTACAATGAGTAATAAAACAACGTTATGGCCAGAAAATATAGGAAATAGAAAGCGTATAAAAATGTACATTTTGTACGTTTTTGTACATTTCGCGAAAAATTGTCGTCTGAAAACTTTTGTACGAATGTACCGTTTTTGTACGATTTCCTCACCATGGGTTTCACTGAAGGTTTTTGGTTTTTTTTAAAATTTTTCAAATTTCAGGTAAAAAATGCGTTCGAACTTGCCAGAATGGGCAAGCAGGACAATCTCCTTGGTTCGAGTATGTCCGAAGAGGTGTATGAGCAGCATAATGAGCTGAACTGTAAGTTGGAACACACACACATCCAAGCAAGCAGCTCTTAAAAAAATTTTCAGCCTTGACTCACGTTCTTGAAGCTTCCACCAATTTTCCCAAGACAGAGGTTGAAATGAGTGAACTCATTCAAATTCTCGGTTTTGGCGAACATACTTGGGCCAAGAAGGTGGATGACCGCCACTATTTGTTGGTATTCCCCAGTCCAGCAAAAGGTATGCTTTTAACTATGGGTCCAAACACTTGTGCCTCCTTTCATACCCTTTTCGCTAAGTTTCAAAAATGGCCATAACTTTAGTTGCAGACATAGGGCTTTAAAAGGATTGGTAATGCTCGGAAGCCAGACTCCCGCGGCGCAGATCCGAGTGCGGCATCAAAGTGTGGATCCAGTTGATTTTATCCACATTTTTGAAGCAGTATCTACGTTATCGATAGATAACTCATTTCAGCCCTTCTGTTAGCTGCAAGATGACACAATATAACGGGTGATCCAAAAGTTCCCGTGAAAATTTTATCGCTATTTTTTGTATTATTTCAAAACCATAAATTTCTGTGTAATGTTATAAAATGTTGCTCATTTTCTCCTCTTTCGAATGGTATATCAACAATTTATTTCACTCATCAAAATAACCGCCATTTGCATCAATACATTTTTGACTCTTTTTGGAAAATTGTCAGTAGATTTTTGAATCATTTCCTGCGGAATTTCATCCCATTCTTTCACTAGCGTTGCCTTCAACTCAGCTATTGTTTTACAAGAGACCACAGGCGCCTATCGGCGCCTCTATAGTATTTCATAATTTCAATGAGGGGCTATGACTTCATTCATAAAAATAGGTATATCCTCTATTAGAACTCATTTTTTTCGCCTGTTCTTTTTTAAAACGAAAGCTGACATTCTGGGGAACACGACGGTATTAGCGACAAAAGTGATTTCGCTATCTACGACCCGTTCTGGCCTTCGAAGTAAAAAAGCGTTAACCAACCACCCACCCCCACATGCCAAATACTATATAAGATGTGGCTTTGCGCAGGCTTTTGATTGGAGATAAGGCCATACAAAATAATCCATAACCGTCAAATCAGGAGAATTGGGAGGCCATTCACCATCATTGTTTTTCCAGTGACTGGAATTTCTATATATTGAACAAAAATCTATAGACAATTTTCCAAAAAGAGTCAAAAAATGTATTGATGCAAATGGTGGTTACTTTGATGAGTGAAATAAATTGTTGATATACCATTCGAAAGAGGAGAAAATGAGCAACATTTTATAACATTACACAGAAATTTATGGTTTTGAAATAATACAAAAAAATAGCGATAAAATTTTCACGGGAACTTTTGGATCACCCGTTACATAGTTTTTCAATAGAGGAAAAAGTTATGGCCATTTCCAAGTTACGAGGAACCCCTTTTTAGCCCAATTGACGAACTAAAGAATGGGGTTTATTGGCACTGTAGCTTAATGCCCTTCAAAAATAGGTTCCCCCCAGGTCAAAATTTTCCCCCAACTTAGGGATCAAGGTAGTTGTTGTTGAGAGGGAGGACCCGAATATTTTTTTAGATTTTCCATGAAAAAGAATTTTGTAAATTCCTAATTTTCAGCCTCCGAAGCCCTATTTTCCAACTCCAAAAGAAACAATGGAGTCAAACTTCAACTACTTTTTGATGCTTCTGAGCAAAGCCGAAGCAGAGCGATAAAGTGGAAGGGTACTCTGAAGGCAAAACTTACGGGTCCTCGTCCTCAAACCACAGCTTCAGTGGCCAGGCGAATGATCGCAAATTCTCTAAACATGCGAATAGATGTGTCCAGTCAACAACGAAACAAGGAAACAAATCAAATAGCTGCAGCCAAAGGTTGGTAATTATTCTCAATTTAATTAGTTATGTATGTCAAATTAGTCCCTACTCAAAGTTACATCCCCACCCTCCTCTCCTCGAAAATGTGAAAAGATTATGAAAAAAGGCTAAGGGCCTAGCCTTTAATCTAGTCCATTTTTCGCTTTGGTTCTCACTGTTGTTTTTTGGCTTGTGCTTAAGCGAAGGGTCGGCTAGCAGAGGTTAGAACAGGCTAAAACATACTCCGCGAACTACAAAAACGTAAGAAAAACATGTTTGAGTTCGTCCTAACATACGCCGGCCCTGAGCCTAAGCACAAGTCAAAAAATAACAAAAAATAACAACAGCGGGACCACGACAAAAAATGGGCCGGATTCGGTACTAGGGCCGAATTTTTGATTTTAGTTTACTTGAGAACAAACTCGACAAATCCATATACAGTCAAATCTCGTTTATCCGGCACCCCCAAAAGCTCGTTCCCGCCTTGGGTCCGACACTTTTTTCAGCTCAATTTTCGAAGTCTTTTGCTAAATGCGATTCGCCAGTCTAGTCCGAAATATCGCAAGGATTCTGTTTTTGCCGGTCGTTTTTCCAAAATTTTTAAATTTCGTCATAAAGACTCGCGAACCTCGGTTATCCGACACCCCTTTTTGAAAATCAGGTGCCGGATAACCGGCGTCCGCAGGTCTTTATGACAAAATTTAAAAGATTTTGGTTAAACGACCGGCAAAATCAGAATCCTTGCAATATTTCGGACTAGACTGGCGAATCACATTTAGCAAAAGACTTCGAAAATTGAGCTGAAAGAAAGTGTCGCACCCAAGGCGAGAATGAACTTTTGGAGGTGCCATCTAACCGAGGTTTGACTGTAGACATTTCTTCACAAACAATTTTTTACTCTCATATAACTGGAACGAATAAAAGCTTACAAGTTTCAGTGAAACCTCGATATAGTGGCCCCAACCTGAAGTTTGTTCCAGCCTAGGGTCCAACACTTTTGTAACCCAATTTTTAAAGATTTGTTCTGATTCTGTTTTTACAGTCTGGGTCCCAAATATCGCGAGGGTTCCGATTTTACCGATCGTTTTTCTCAATAATTCAATAATTTTACTACTTAAAAAGCAAAACCTCGCTATAGCGGCCCTTTTAAAAATTACAAAGCCACTACAGGGAACTCTCGATTTAACGAAATCCTGGGGACCGGCAAAAATGTTCGTTAAACCGAGAGTTGACTGTGTACCGAGGTTTGACTGCAGTCAAATTTTTTTTGAAAAGACTTTTGTAAGTTTACACATGACGGGCTTTTCAAGCCGGCCTTGGCCCATATTTTACCGGCTTGGCCAGTACAGCTGAGAGTGTGAAAGTTACAATCCAGCCGGGGCGAGGCAGTTCATACGTCTGGTAGCCCCCTGAAAGTACTCCTGACATCCACCCTGTTTAATCTTAAAAATAAAAAGCATATCTTCCAAAGACTTTTTTTTGTTATTCAGAGCAAAAGCTGCGCAAAAATGCAATTTGGGGAGAGAACGATTGAAGCAACTGACAGAATATGCAGTAGACCATGATGTTATTGCTTGAGTGATGTCTCCATCTTACCAATCTGTTCCATTCATTGGCGACGTCCATTTCGTTCATGTGCAGTACTACTACTAAAGCTCTTCTCTACTCTATGATAATGACCTGCATTTATTTGAATGACCACAAACTACAACCTGTGAAATGAAGCGAAAAAAAAATCATGAACAAAAAAGCAAAAAATTTTGGTTTCATTGCAGTTATTTTTCCACTATCATTGTCTCTTTTGATTAGTTTTTATTTTATGAGTGTTTGACACTGCTGAGGTACAAGTTTTTTGAAAAGCCGATTAATTGTGGTGTAGTCAACAGACTGTAAAATTAATTTTAAGATCGGAGGCTCAGGATATGGGAGAGCGTCAAGACCCAAAGGACCATTGCCGTCTATTGACAACGATTGTGCCCCGGGAATTCAAAAAATTTTCCTAATCATTGAACTTCTGTACGGATTTTTCAACTTGGTTTCTCACAAAACTACACCTAAAATTAAATTCTAGGCCTTGTTTTGTTAGAAACCTAGTTTAACGTACAGAAGTTCGATGATTAGGCAAAGCATTCTTGAATTGGCGGGGGACGATTTAGAACGCGTGATCATGGTCCTTTAAACTAGCAAAGTCCACAGCAGCACTGTTTAGTTTCTGTTTATACCTTCATAAGTCCAGTTATCGGAAAAGTTTGCAAAAGACTTAATGTAAACAACGCCTTTCTGATGGTCCCAAAAAATGCTACTTCTAGGATTTGCTTTTTCGATTTCATTTTTAGGTACCCATTCCGTTCTTTTAGGAATTCATTTTCCAAATTCTTTATTTTATGCAAACTTTTCCGACAAACTTGAAGCTTTTGCTTTCAATAAAATCAACCTAAAATAGTGATTCAAAGGGGCATGCTCGCCGCTGATGGGAATATTTTGAAAGGCGGGTACCAGGTTAATTCAAAAAAGAATTATGAGTACCCCTTTGTGATATGTATTGAAAACCATAAAAGCCAATCAATGGCATTGGTGGCTCAGTGGTGAATAGTCGATGCACTGTGAAAGTTGGTCGTCGGTTCGATTCCCACTGGGTGCATAATTTTTATTCGACTTTCACAAAATTGCGTCATTTTAATTCTCGTTTGAATTTCACTGATACCCGCCTTTCAAAATATTCCCATCGGCGACGAGCATGCCCTTTTAATATTAAAAAAGGAGATTTATCTAAAGTGTTTTTAGCCAGAAACCAATAAACACGAATCCCGTGCCTTTCCAGTCAACTAATAGTCGGTAGAGTGCCTTATTGGCGATTACGTTCCAAACTTCTAGTATCAAAAATTAATTCAGTAATATTCATTTTAAAATGGAACTTTTGCCTAGGTAAAAAAAAATTTACAGAATAATTTTCAAAGTACCATCCACAGGGCCGCTGATTCGATGCTTTTAATCAGCCTTTTCAATGTTCTTGTACAGTCATTAATTTTTTTCTTCCGTCTAATATTTTTTCTGTTTATTATTTTTAATTAAATTGACTGGGCAGATGTAAGCCGCTGTTGCCCAAGTCCAGGACAATCACTAATATGATCTACCCTTTTGTGTCCTGGCTTTTGAATTGTTGTCTGAGCCGCTGTTATCTCTTTCAAGCTAGAGAGTTGGCAAATCAACTGGTGGGAGCACACACTTTCTCTTTACAGCCAATGACACAGTTGGCAAAAAGTAGAGCAGCAAATGAGTGTGTATAAATGAGCCCAAACCAACCGGATTTGACCGTAAAACAGACTTCGGCAAATTTTATTCTAAAAGTGTTATTCTGTATTTGTCTACCCTCTTTTACAGCAAATTGTGCTAAAATTTCACATATTTTTTGATTGTTAATGTTTAAATTGTCTTTTTGAGCTGAACTTTCTGGAATAGACAGTATTGTAATGCCGAAAGTTGTGTCTTTTGATGTTTCTAATCAAATTGACTGCTTGGATTTTGGCAAGAAATTTGTAGAAGATGCCGGCAGAAATGCATGCTGAGGCGCCGAAGGGTATCCTACTTGGGAACTTGATGTGTTTGAATTGATTGTACAGTCGAATCTCGCTATAACGGATCGATTTTGAGTTCCTTACTGCAAGATTTGACTGCAATGTGTTCAGTGTTAACGGAACTAATGAAACTACCATATTTCCTCTGATAAGGCCCCACGGGGCCTTATTTTTCAAACCCCAAAAATCAGAAAAATTTGAGGTCGACCTCGAGATTTTTGGGTGTTCAACCAAAATTGAAGAAGCGGAATCGGTAGAGCTCGTGGGAGTTAAGAAAACACAATAAACAGATTTGCAAACTATTTTCTCTGGGCTGAGATATAGGTCCTCAAAGTCGAGGGTGGGCCTTATTAGAGCATGGGGCCTTATTAGAGAAAATACGGTAATTCAAAATTGTTGAAAGAAATCAGTGTTATTAACAAAATCGTCCTTTTTCTTCTATCTATCCATTGATATATCCACATTTTTGGTAGTGTTTTTAAGCGTATTTGTGAACAAGTATATATTTGTCACCACATTTATTTTTTTATCTGGCCTACACCATTACTCAACCACTAATTGAAATGACCCATTTTTTGTAATAAAAATATTCATAATTGACTATATTAATTTAAAACACAAAAAAAACTGAAAATATTACTGGCAATTAGGGACCCCAACCCAAATTTTGGAAAAAAAGACAGGGTAGGAGGGTTCTATTGGAGAATCCGGCGCCAAAAAAGTGCTTGGTCCCCCCTGTTGTTTTTTGACAAAAAACAGCTTGGTCCCCCCTGTTGTTTTTTGACAAAAAACAGCTTGGTCCCCCCTGTTGTTTTCTTCAAATTTTACACACACACGGGTAGGAGTATAGAATGTGTGAAACGCCCGAAATCGTCCAAAATGATGATTTTCGGGTGTTTTGACCACTAAAACGTGCTTAAAACACGTTTTTAGGTGGCGGAAGACCACTTTTGGACATAAAAAATTTTTTGACCAAAAATTGACTTTTTGTCTTGGTCCCCCCTCATGTGTCAAAAATTGTCAAATTCTAAGCCTAAGCAATGTGAAGTAAACAAATAAAAAACTTACGAGGAAGGTAGGGGCAAAGTGTTTATGGTGGTCGTGCCCGACAGGTAACCCCGTTTTGTATGTGAGACTGGGCAAAAAGTAACGGGTGACAATAAAGTTCCCGCACAAAAGTTTTTTTCCCAATTATTGTACATTTGACATTATCATTTATATGAGATCTATATACCATTTTGTAGCCCTGGATCTCCTCTACAAAATGAGTTATTACACATAAATTTTATTCATCAAAGTGACCACCATTTGCATTGATACATTTCTTGAGACGTTTTGGAAAATTGTCAATGGCTTTCTGAATCATTTCTTGTGGAATCTCGTCCCATTCTTTCATCAGTGATTCTTTGAGCGAAGCTATTGTCTTGTGTGGCTTTGAGCAGACTTTAGACTGGAGATACGGCCACACAAAGTAGTCCATGACAGTGAGATCGGGTGAGTTGGGCGGCCAGTCACCGCTGATAGTCGGATTTGCGCCCCAATGAGAATCGACCTTGATGGAATCCGGGAAGTGCTACTCAATCCATTCTTGTCAGCAATGAGTTGAATGTTTTCATCGGTTACGGCTGTAGCTGGGCGCCCGCTTCGTGGTATGTCTTTATTGCTTCCAGTTTCTTCAAAGCGTTTGATAGCATCATACACAGTACGTGGTGGAACATCAAGAAGTCGAGCGATTTCTCTTGGTTTTTGACCTTGCTCATGAAGTCGTATAATTCCTGCTCGCAGATCAGCCATTGCTGTGATGTCAATATACCGTTTTGTAGAGGAGATCCAGGGCTGCACAACAATATATAGATCTTATATCATTATAAGATAAAATAATTGGGAAAAAACTTTTGTGCGGGAACTTTATTGTCACCCGTTATTTGTATAGCTAAACCTCTGCGGAGTGTTTGGTCAAATTTTGGATAGCTGGGCCTCTGGCTCGGTGCTATATTCTGTGGTTGTGTCACGTGGTTAAGTTTGGTACTTGTTTTTTTAAGATTTTCTGCAACGATTGTAAGCTGTAGACGAACTTGCCCCTGCAGGGGTTGCTAGGTTTTGTTCATTACAAGAAAACTACAGTTGAATCTCGGTTTAACGACATCAGCTCTGACACCCTGTCGGTTTAACGACACCCGAAAAGTTGTTTCTCCAAGTGGCTTTCAAACTTTTTTCCATTTTTAGTTTTTTGTCGTTAAATCGAGGTTCGACTGTATTTCCAAAAGCAAAGCTACGTAAAAGTTTGGATTTCACCGCTTGTGTAGTCAAAATATTCAAGAAAGTATACATTATCAGCTCATGAACCCAAAAATAGGTTGCTTTTGTTGAATTTAAATAAAAAAATATCCACACTATACAATATTTTATGAATTATTTCATATCAGTTTATTCCAAAAATTAAAAATGTTTTTGGCTTACAACACCCGAGATTCCCAGGACGTCTCCGATCCAAGTACTAGTCGAGCCCAACGTTGCTTGACATTGCTAGATCGGACGGGATGGCGTACTTTCAACGTGGTATGGTCGTAAGCGAGGAGAAGGGAGGAAGACTGAGACATATATTCTCTTCTATGCTCTATTTCTGTGTCTACTTCTCATTGAATAACTAGGCGGCGCACACCATTTCTTTATTGCATTGCACTTTAGAGAAAAAGGTGTTCCAAGCTAACCTTTTTGGTTTAATTACCCAAATTTGAGGTACTTGAATGTTTCCGCCCAAATAAGCGGGGCAGCGGACGATTGCGCGAAATCACATTACGCAATGTTCAAATTGCGCAAATGCAAATTGCGCAAATGCGCAACTAAACGGAACTAATAACAACAAACTCATGATTTGAGACCAAAATTCCATTCGACGCCTGGCGAGATATCTCCCTTTTTAAGATGATTGACGTGCACCGGATGCCATTCTTTGTTCGCAGAAAAGTCAGCAGCCTCTTTGAAAGAGCGCCAATCGTAGTCGTATCCACGAACACGTTCAGGCAAATCAAGCAAAACCTACAAAAGGTGACGGTAAAAAAGTGAGAAATGATATAATAGCTAACCTGAATAGAACCGATGTTGTTTCGATACTCGCAGCCACTCCAAGAGAAGCACGCAGCAATCTTGCCTTTGTCATTCAAATTTGACCCATCACCGGCTCACGAGACTGGTACCACAAAGCTCCTTGTACCTGATCCAGTTGTACCAGTAGCCAAGAGAAAGGTGGTCACCCTCGTATTGCAGCACCTGTAATGATTAGAAAAGTTGACAGCGTAAAAAGAAAGCAAAAATATGAACCTGGATTTCTCCTTTCAAATCACGCGTTCCAATCAATTCGGCCTTGTTGTATGGGAAGCTTGCTTCGACGACTCCACTGTTATTCCAGGCACGACCGTGAATCGGTTTTCAATGCTTATACAACAGGGCGACGTACTGAAAAGTACCGTAAAGCTAAAAAAGAGCGTACCGTAAAGCTTACGTACCGTAAAGCTAAAAAAGAAAATTAGACCCAAATTTTCCAGTTATAAATTCATAAAGAAATTACCTGGAATGCCTACGTGTCTTCTTTAGGCGGCGGATTAGGCATTTCTTCTTCAAGAACAACTCTTTCTCGTGCATCTCCGCGTCCATTTGTTATCAGAGTTGCGAATACGACCAAACCTCATTGAATAACCATTGCAGAACCCTAGAACATTGCCCCTTTCAGAATTCAACTGTTTGACCATCTTGCTAAAATTTATTATTACAGAACATGAAAACAGATAAGAAAGAGTAGCTCAAACAAAAAGGTCCAACAGACCCCTTTAATTACACTGCATAGTCGCGGTATTTGCATTTGCGCAATTTGACTTTGGCGCAATTTACGTTTGCGCAATTTGATTTTGGCGCAATTTGCATTTGCGCAATTTGCATTTGCGCAATTTGATTTCGCGCAATCGTCCGCTGGCCAATAAGCGGTGGAATTGGCAAATTTTGGAAAGCATTGTCCTTAGAGGCAGTGCATATATTTTTTCAAATAACCAAAACATAACAAGACCAAAAATCTGACAAGGTATCGTTATATCGAGGCTATTAAGACCAAAAATCTGACAAGGTATCGTTATATCGAGGCTATTAAGACCAAAAATCTGACAAGGTATCGTTATATCGAGGCTTTATTCTATTTATTCTAATTTCAGTCTAATTTTCACATAAATCTAATTTTTTTTCAATCTGAAAGACTTTTTAGCAGTTAATACTCTTTCATTCGCATCAAAAAAATTTGCGAAAAATCATTAGCTGCAAAAAAGTCTTTCAGCTGCAAGAAATCTTTTGAGAAAAAACTCAAAGTTCTGAAATTGACATTGCAAGGTAGTTTATATTTTTGAAGATGAACATGAGAATATGCAATGGTAGACTGGCTACAGCTGTGCAGAATATGAGATTATAACGAACAAAGTAGCTTTTTAAGCATTAGTCATATTTAATCCAAGGGTTGTCCTGCCTGATCTGCTCAAGTTCTTCGATACTCATATCCTCTGGCAGTCCAAAAATGTCTCTAATGCCTCGATAATCCTTGGCTTTAATTTTTTTTTTAATCATCCCAGCTATGGTTTGGGCAGTGTAGAGTTGCAGCGAAGGAATGTCCTGAATAATAACAATCACACATAAAAAATGTTTTGCATACATTTTTTGAGACAAAGCTTATTTTAGAGATACCCAAGAATAGGATTGTCCATGCGCTAGAGAAACGGCGGACTATCGGGCTAAACACCGCCACGTGCGTAAGTGCCGGCCATAATAAAAAAGCTGCATTGCACCATACTTTACTGCGATGTTAAGACCCAAGTATAGTAGCCATAACTTACAAATATTAGGCCGTCTAGTCCTTTTTGAAGAAAATATGTTTTTTTTTAATGTTTTTGGATGAAATTAATAGCTCCCACCTATTATCTTCAACCCGCGTCTGATTTTTAAAATTGAATTTTCTACCTCAGTTTAACATAACTGTTTTAAAATATTTATACCATCATGTAGCTCTGGATCTCAGCTTCCTAATATACTGTAACACTTAACTGTATACAGTCAAACCTCGTTTATACGGCACCCCCAAAAGTTCGTTCTGCGACACTTTCTTCAATTTTTTGGAGTCTTTTCCCAAATGTGATTCGACAGCCTAGCCCGAAATATCGCAAGGATTCTGTTTTTGCCGGTTGTTTTTCCAAAATTTCGTCATAAAGACCCGGGAACCTCAAACAACAGAACCCTTTTTGAAAATCAGGTGCCGTATAACCGAGGTTCGCGAGTCTTTATGACAAAATTTAAAAATTTTGGAAAAACGACCGGCAAAAACAGAATCCTTGCGATATTTCGGACTAGACTGACCGAAGACAACTGGAAAAAAGCTTCAAAAATCGAGCTAAAAAAGTGCCGGACCCGAGGTGGGAACTAACTTTTTGGGGGTTCGTTGTATCGAGACTCGACTGTATTAGGAGAAAGTAGGTTTTTGGTTCAGGGGCCCTCCAGTCAAATACGCAAATCTCTTAATTTTTTAAATTTTAGAATTGAAATTTTTAATTCATTGGAAAGCTGAGATTTGGCACTATAAATTACTTTACAGAACTAAAAAAATGTTAAAAACTAGAGTCAAACTTCGTCAATTCGACCGTGCTCAGGGTCTTGTTTTAAATAGGAGTTTATTCCTCACTCTAATTTTACACTCCCATTTTTCTTTGAAATAATTTTGTGTAGCGCCGGATCTTGGCTTTCTAATCAAACTCTACTATGATTAAAAATGATGTGTGAAATTTAGATATATAATAAAAAAATTGAAGCCTTTTAAATTTGCAAATCTCTAAACTTCTCAAGTCTATCAAGGAGTTTGATTGTTCATCAGAAAGTTAAGATCTATCAGGTTGTCCAAAAAGTCTTGTATTCATCCTAAAGTGACCAGCACTTTCTCATGCTTTTCTCATGCAAAATTTTGACCCTACCGGAGTATACAACAACCACCCACTTTACCATGTTTTGGTCACTGGAGCTGGGCAAAAAGAGCCTCTAAATGCATTTTCGATCAAGAGTCTTGCTCGGAATTATGTCTGAGGTAAGCGAGTGCGCGCATCTCTAACCAACCAAGCCCCCTGCGCCCCGTCGCAGGGGGCTTGGTTGATTGGGGTTGAGATGCGCACAACCACATACTTTTCGGGCAACTTCGTAATGCTAAATTTCTAAAATTACAACAACAATTCAAAATAGAAAAATGGCAACACAAAATTTGAGGGTGAGCTTCAGTGGTTTGCTGGTAAAAATTTAGACTTTTGAGAGCTCACCTTAGTTACAGCCTTTTTCCATTAGCGTAAAAAGTGACGGACCAGTTGATGGTAGTAATTTTGGTGCGTTAACGTTTCCGTTTTTTTTTTCAAATGAAAAAAAAACAGCAAACGGCAAAAAGTGATTTTTTGAAAAAGATTGCCTTGGTCCCCCTGTTGTTTCGAAACCTTGCTTATTGGCGTTTTCAAAACAACCGGAGGGACCAAGACAATTTTTTTCCAAAAAATCACTTTTTGCCGTTCCGTTTTTTTTCACGGAAACGCCCCTTTACCGAAATTTTTGAGAGCTGAGAGTGTTTGGATATTATTATGCTGAAGCTAATCAAAAAATTACCAAGTAATTAGCAGCGGTGTTCAGGTCCAGGAGTTCCTGTAGTGGCAGATCAAAGAACTTTTTCTCCTCCTCTGTAAATGTGAACCATATGCAAGCTTTGGTTTCATTTTCCTGCTGGACTACTGGCTCAGGCACATCTGTAATCATTGTCTTTTTAAGAGCACCAAAACTTGTAAAGCCTCACCAATGCGTCGAAGCAACCAGGTGTGGATCTTGCGAAAGATTCGGGTGGATACCATCTTCATGTCGAACACAAACGAAGAGGGGTCTTCAGCCAAGTTCAGGTCATTGTACATGTTGTCGAAGGTGTGCGACTGGCGAATAGCTGCCAACTCCACACCAATCACTTTGCCCTCTTTGGTGCGGCAAGATATTTTGGGAGGGACAGTTTGGGTCGGAAGGGAGGTGATGGTTTTGGGATGGGCCCGGCTTTTAAGAAAAAACCACATAGCTAAATTATTGGAAGTTTGTTAATGCATTAAGAGGCAGTTTTTATTTAAATACAGTCAAACCTCGGTTAGATGGCACCCCCAAAAGTTCGTTCTCGCCTTGGGTGCGACACTTTCTTTCAACTCAATTTTCGAAGTCTTTTGCTAAATGTGATTCGCCAGTCTAGTCCGAAATATTGCAAGGATTCTGATTTTGCCATTCGTTTTTCCAAAATCTTTAAATTTCGTCATAAAGACTCGCGAACCTCGGTTATCCGACACCCCTTTTTGAAAATCAGGTGCCGGATAACCGAGGTCCTTTATGACGAAATTTAAAAATTTTGGAAAAACGAATGGCAAAATCAGAATCCTTGCAATATTTCGGACTAGACTGGCGAATCACATTTAGCAAAAGACTTCGAAAATTGAGTTGAAAGAAAGTGTCGCACACAAGGCGGGAACGAACTTTTGGGGGTGCCGGATAAACGAGGTTTGACTGTATAACAAACGGAGTCTGACACTAAAACGTTTACTCAAAACTAAGACAATAAGGATCTTTTTTTCTAAAATTTGTCTCTTAAATTTAAGTCATTTCTTAGAAACTACTAGGGTTGTATTAATTTCTGGAAATTAATTATTTGGAAATATTTCCGAAACTCGGAAATAAACAGAAATACAGGGTGGCCTAATTCCTCTGATTTCAAAAGCTCGTAACTTTTTGTAAACGTCGAATTTCGACAAACGGTTTTTACAGCTATTCTTAGAATCACGGGCGATTTCGATTGGTATATAATGTTATAACGCTCGGTCCTCCTATGGTTCGGATCTTGGGTGCCATCCACAGAGCAGGACCCAAACCACAGGGGGACCAAGCGAAAATCGTGTTTTTCACATGTATACACCAATCAAAATCACCCGTGATTCTAAGAATAGCTGTAAAAACCGTTTGTCGAAATTCGACGTTTACAAAAAGTTACGAGCTTTTGAAACCAGGGGAATTAGGCCACCCTGTATTTCTATTTATTTCCGAGTTGAGAGAAATTAAGTAAGTGCTGCTCTATTAGAGGAAACACGGCAAATGATTTTGTCAGCTTCGAATAAGACCTAGGTGAAACAAATCTTAAAATAGCGATGATTTCAAAAAATATTAAAAATAAATTAAAAAACACACAATTCCAAGTGAAATAACATAATGAAGCAATTGCTGAATCATTATTTCTGTCAATTTTTTTTTATCTAATATGTCAAAGATTAAAAGATTTTTTTTTTGTAATTTCGGGTCAAGAATAAGGGAAATTTGTTACCTCGATTTCTGACCCCAATTTTTTATGCCTATCGTGTAGAGGAGGTTGTTTTAGGCAGGGTTTTACGGATTAAGTGACGGAAAAAGTCCGACTTTCAGGGATTTCAAGGATCACTGCTGGCTGCTAGGGAAAGAGTGGCAAAATCCACAGTCTTTTTGTTTTTGTTTATTTTATAGCAATTCTCAAGGGTGCGCATACAACATGATATGTCGTTTGACGCGAGAAGAGAAGCACTATCATTCTGTAGAAAAAAATTCTCTGAAACTATAGCAAAACTTTGAGAAAAATGCTTTTTTCGTAAAAAAGTCATTTTTGGGGGTGGTGGTTAAATTTGGCATATTTTGGCGTGTTTTAGCTAATCGCTTGCCCTTTTGAAAAATTTGGAATACTGTATCAGAAAGCCCTGCTATTCTTACTTCAGACTCACTTGAATACGGCGAAAAAAGAGAGTGCAACAGAATGTTACGGACAGAAGAAAATAACCTTTCATCATTTTTTCAACTAACATTTTGACGTCAAACTTTTTTGCTGAGCAAACCTGAGATACTGACACCGGATTCGTGTTCAGGACTGGTAATCAATTTAGGGGTGAGGGGGCAATACCTCTACCCTTTACCCTTTCACTATTGATTACCGTCAAATTGGTTACAGGTTGGTTAGAGAATAAGCGGGTAATTCTACCCTCACCCCTAACCCGTAATCAATACCATAAGGGGTAAAGGGTGGCCGGAGTTCGTTATACGGCCCCTCGCGAAAGTGCTTTTTAACCACTTTTTTGAACTTATCAGGTCGTAATTAGTACGAAAAACATGTTTTCATGGCGCGGACGATTATTTGAGAAAAAATATTTTTTGTCTAAAATGGTCATTAATGATCATTAATATAGTTACACATCCACTAATTCACATGGCTGTTGTATGTAAAAAGAGGAAATGAGTGTGTTATACTTTAGCACATTGTTCGGAATAGTCTCTAAGGTGATTGGGGGCGCGCATCTCAAGTCCAAGCCCCACACCCCTGCGGGGGCTTGAGTCAGGCTTGGGGTCCAGGCTGGGCGCTTGGACTTGAGATGCGCGCCCCCAATCACCTTAGAGACCATACATCTCGAAAAATGGGCTATGTAAGTGTACAACAAACACTTGCATAGCCCTGCTTTTGCATGTGGTAGGCCGGCCATGAGAATTGGATGCTCACCCGCCCCAAATTTCATGTCAAAAATTCAAATAATGAAAAATTATTGAAAAAAAATATGTCAATTTTGGACCACAAAATATTTTTTGTGAAAAAAAATATTTTTTTTCACAAATAATCGACCGCGCCATAAAAACATGTTTTTCGTACTAATTACGATCTGATAAGTTCAAAAAAGTGGTCAAAAAGCACTTTCGCGCAGCCTGAGCTATCACTTGCTCATAAAACAGTTGAAATTTCAAAACCACAACTGATTTCTGTAAAAAATTTTAAATAAATTTCTCCGCCTAATGGACATTTTTGAGATCATACCGAGTTTTTCTCAAACAAAACCGGATTTGCTCAAACAAAACCGGAGATTCGACAGAGGAGTAAATTTGCTGCATTTTGGTATCAAGGACGTATACAAAAAATACAAATTTGTGGTGTTTTATACAAAAGTTAGATGAAAAACGCAAAAACCCCTATTTTTACTCGAAAAAATGCCACTTGTTTGCTTCAAACGGTCTGTAGTTTTAATAATTCTGTCTCTACAAAAATTGGTCAGTTCATTAATATTGAAGAGATTGTGGGCTTTCTTTTGGCGTAAAGAAAAGCTCAAAAAATACAAAATTGGCATGTCTCATACAAAAATAAATTCAGTGTTTTTAGAGCTAAAGATAGTCTCCACCAGACGAATGTGCGTTAAGCCAAATGGAGTGTCTCTCTCGGAATTCGTTCAGCAGCAGTCGAAAAAAGATGGAAGAATAATGAACGCACAAATCAAGCTAAGAAAAGGGCAAGTGAGCAAGCAAAAGAAGCAGAAAAAATTCGAACCAAATAATGACAGTTTTTAATAAGCCAAGTTTATTTTTCACAGTCGCTGTTCCGAAAGCCATTGCTTGTTCTACAAAAAAAATCGCCAACTTCAAGGATTGATCAGATCGTTTCAATCTATCAGGCAGGCACCAAGAAGCTGCCTACTTATGAAGAGTCCAGTTATAAGCCAACAGCTCGGAATCATCTCACCAGTTAATCCAAGCTTTCCTGATGTAACTCTGTCGCCAATGAAAGATCTCCGTCTCTGTTCCGATAAACTAACATGGTCTCAGCGAAGTATGCTCAAAAAGGAATTGAGAAAGGTTTGCGATCGATAGCCACGATATATCGTTTGTTTTGATTTAAAACATCTATCATTTTAGCTCGGGAAGAATATATTTGCTCACACTCAGAAATGCAGAGACGTGTTCTTTGAGTTTGCTAGCCAGCTAGCCAGCTCCAGTTTGAGTCTGCTAATGTGGATGTTAAATATCAAGGATGTTCTGGAACAAAGAGTACTGGTATGTTTGAGAGCTTGTTGACAGGTTAACGATTTTGTATGTTTTACTGTTTCAGGTAATCATGTGCGCAAGTTACTTAGCGGTGATGGACCCAAGAAGTATTACGCTGCAACGGAAAATGTGGAGCCTTCGAACAACTGCTCAAATTGCTTGGGCCGATCCAGTTGATGGCGGGATCAACCTTTTTATCGAATGGGCAAGTCATCAAATTGACGCATGGCTTCTTCTTGTGCCTGAGGGTAAAGTTGTTCAAATGTTCTGTAGTGACTTTTCCGTACGTACAAAATTTGATTATTCAGGAAAAGTTTCCGCATGCTTCCGTGACGCCCAAGTGCCACCTTCTATGCTCACATGTTGCAGAATTCGTAAAACTACACAATTTTGGGGGGTTACTTTCGGAGCAGTCAATTGAGTCTCTACACCGAAAAGTCAACAGTGATGAAAGAAGATTTGCTTCAATGAACAGTCGTCCAGTAATTTTAAAGAAACTTATTGAGAAGTCTTATGTACATAATGTGCTTTTTACGTAATGTGCGTAATGAAAAAGGTTATTACAGTATTTCTTCTAATAAACGAGCATGCCCGTTTATCTTCCAATAACCTCCTAGGGTGCCCGTTTATTAGAGACTGCCCGTTTATTGGAGACTGCCCGTTTATTATAAGAAATACGGTAGGTCTTGCTTAAAGACCGTGTCAACCTGGATCGTGTGTATTCAAAAGTTAAAGTCAATAAATTTGTGGGTTTCATAAGCATTTTTCAACATGATGTGAAAACTTTTGACAACAATTTAATTTCTGGCCTTTTTGGCCAGCGATTAAAGGGGGTGGTGAAAGGTGTTAAGGGATAGACTCGACACGAAAGGGCTTATCTAAATTTTGTATTTTCAAATGTGGCATAGATGCATACTTTGTCGACAACCCAGTGTCCCGATGTCAGACAAACTTGTGCAAAATTAAAAGTTGGATTGGCATCATCAATATCATAATCACGAACTTTTTTTAAGAAATGCCTTACAAACTAAATCAGCATTTTTCAATGGTTTTTTTCTGTTCCTCCTCGGTTTTTATTCGGTTTATTTTTTGAAGGAATTTTATAATTCTGGTATTGATTGATGCTGATCCAACTTTTAATTTTGTATAAGTTTGTCTGACATCGGAACCCTGGGTTGTCGACTATTCCCTTAACAGCTTTCACCGCCCCCTAAGTAAAATGATTCGTTCTTAAGTTTGAAATAACAAAACCTGTGATATAACGAATATTTATTTCTTAAGCGGTTCACTTTGGTGGTTTAAAATTTTACAGTACTTCCAAAAAATTGTCAAATATTGGCCCAATAGTGTATATTATTTTGCGCTACGAGATGTAGATGTGGATACTCGTACCTCCTTGCTGTCCATTTTAACTTATATTATCAAATTGAATATTTATTGGATGGGTTGAGAAAGTCGAACCTAAACATTACTGATCCAAAAAACCAACCTCGACATTGCGAATATAAACACTAAATATATTATTTTACTTAAAACCCAAATAAAAGTTTCTCAAAATAACCTGTTTCCATTGCAATACACAAACTTTTTGCCATCTGGACTGCCGGAAATAACTAATGGAAGTCCTCGAGTGGTTCGTGGCAATGAAGCAAATGTGCACTCTAAATCACAAATTTGCTGTAGAATATACCTTTAAAAGATCAACGAGATGACCTTTGGTGTATTCTCCTTCAGAAATCATTATACTTGAGCAAATTTGTTTGAATCTGCAATAAACATTGGATAGCGCAAGCCAACAAATTATTTAAAAGACATATAAATTAAGGCCAAAATTACTCTCCACCGTCAAAAGGTTCAAAAATCGCGTCAAATTAGTAATTTATCCCGTCAAATCTAAAAATTTTGTTATTTTATATAAAAATTATTTATTTTTTGTAAACTTTTTATATCAACTTGTAGCCCTGAATTTCAGCTTTTTGATGAGCTATCAACTGACCTAATATGATTTTAAAAAATTGTATAAAAAAGAGCTTGAATACAATAAGTTTTTCTAAAAATTCAATCCATTCAAAGACCTTTTTCTGCAAGTTTTTAAAATTTTATTCGATCCGTTAATAGCTTGTTGAAAAGCTGACATTCAGGGCTAAACGTTGGTGTAAAAATTTTTAGAAAATTAAAACAAACAATAAATCTTTGGGACAAACAATTTTTTTGGATTTGACGGTATTTTCGAACCTTTTGACAGTGAAAAGTAACCCGAGCCATGAATTAAAGTGTGCTAAGTTCGGCTCCACCTTGCAGCATGTCCACCTTTTGCAACATTTATACGAGTTTGAAAATTATTAAGACAATAAGTTTTGTATTTGAGCACAATATAGCATGTTTCTTTCCATGTCTGGCTGATTCTGTGTTTGTGGTCCGTCTAACACCATCTGGTTGTCGGGAAATTTCGCAAAGATTCCGAAGTGACCAGCACCATCTGATGGGCTCCAAAATAAATCTATTTCAAAAACTATTGGGTTGTCCAATGTCTTGCATAAATAAGACTGTGCGGTTCGTTTCGATGGGTTTCAAGTTTTCTAATCATGAAAAATTAAGCAAAACTTTTTAGTCGGTTGCAGAATAGAAATTTATCACCAATAAACGCAACGAAATTGTGTGATGGGTTGCAAATTTTAGATCTTTCCGGCCAATTTTGATAAAGAGACTATCAAACAATCTATAATACATTTAAATAATAACCTTCCACTTGTGAAACCCATAAATAAATTTTAATATTATTTTTATATTTTGGTATTTATGAAACCCAGCAGAAATGTCTTCTTCACGCAAGAATTACTTGGAAGCCAAAGGCTTTAGTGACCGAGTTTTTAAAGGCCTGCGTACAGTGGTCGCGTTTGGCTGTAGCTGTCGCGTTCTGGTGCGTACAATGACAGGCTAGACGCGACAGTCAGACGCGACAGCCAAACGCGACAGTCACACTTTCAAAAATATTTGAAAATAGTGACGTGTTTTTTTCGAAAATTGTATTTTCTTGTTGTGTCGGGATGTACATTTTTTCCTTTTTGAAGAATTTATTTAAGCATTTTCCTACACGTTGAACACGATAAAAAAGGTGTTTTCACCTACTTTTTTCTATAAAAAGTCGATTTTTTTTTAATCTTGAATTTTGGTATTTTTAGTTGATTTCTGTTTATTATAACTTAGTAAATCAGACTAGAAGATGTTGTTGCCACAGATGTGGCAATTCGTAGGCGCCGAGGACCTGCGTGGGGCATACACGTAAAAAAAATGATGCATGCTACCACCAGGATTCGAACCTGTGACCATGCCTTGGTCCCCCAAGGCAATCCAAAAAACACCCAAAATTGCCTTGGTCCCCCCTATGGTTTTTGGGAACTTTCAAGTGGCCATAACTTTTTTTTGAGACGGTCTACCCCAACTTTTCGGATTTTTTCACTTAAGTAAATCGACCATGCCGCGTCGAATGGTGTAATCAGATTTCCGATCTGTCTGACGGAACACCCCTAACAATTAAGTGTGACGCACAGACAGACAGACAGAATCCAGCGCTATAGTAAAGGGTGATTTTGAGGGTACCTTGACCCCAAAAAGATGGAATTTGAACATACTTTTGTTAACTGGGGCCTACCGCATAAAGAAACTCTGGTATGCATGTTTTTTCATGCATCCAGAGTCACTCCAAGGTATGTCGCATCTTTCCATGCATCCAGAGTCACTTTCGAGTGATTTGGGTCTAAGGCATGTGGGTGTGCGCATCTCAACTCCAAGCCCCTCCATGCATCCAGAGTCACTTTCGAGTGATTTGGGTCTAAGGCATGTGGGTGTGCGCATCTCAACTCCAAGCCCCCTCCATGCATCCAGAGTCACTTTCGAGTGATTTGGGTCTAAGGCATGTGGGTGTGCGCATCTCAACTCCAAGCCCCTCCATGCATCCAGAGTCACTTTCGAGTGATTTGGGTCTAAGGCATGTGGGTGTGCGCATCTCAACTCCAAGCCCCTCCATGCATCCAGAGTCACTTTCGAGTGATTTGGGTCTAAGGTATGTGGTGTGCGCATCTCAACTCCAAGCCCCTCCATGCATCCAGAGTCACTTTCGAGTGATTTGGGTCTAAGGCATGTGGGTGTGCGCATCTCAACTCCAAGCCCTCCATGCATCCAGAGTCACTTTCGAGTGATTTGGGTCTAAGGTATGTGGGTGTGCGCATCTCAACTCCAAGCCCCTCCATGCATCCAGAGTCACTTTCGAGTGATTTGGGTCTAAGGCATGTGGGTGTGCGCATCTCAACTCCAAGCCCCTCCATGCATCCAGAGTCACTTTCGAGTGATTTGGGTCTAAGGCATGTGGGTGTGCGCATCTCAACTCCAAGCCCCCTCCATGCATCCAGAGTCACTTTCGAGTGATTTGGGTCTAAGGCATGTGGGTGTGCGCATCTCAACTCAAGCCCCTCCATGCATCCAGAGTCACTTTCGAGTGATTTGGGTCTAAGGCATGTGTGCATCTCAACTCCAAGCATGCATCAGAGTCACTTTCGAGTGATTTGGGTCTAAGGCATGTGGGTGTGCGCATCTCAACTCCAAGCCCCTCCATGCATCCAGAGTCACTTTCGAGTGATTTGGGTCTAAGGCATGTGGGTGTGCGCATCTCAACTCCAAGCCCCTCCATGCATCCAGAGTCACTTTCGAGTGATTTGGGTCTAAGGCATGTGGGTGTGCGCATCTCAACTCCAAGCTCCATGCATCCAGAGTCACTTTCGAGTGATTTGGGTCTAAGGCATGTGGTGTGCGCATCTCAGAGATTGGTTGGTTAGAGACGCACTCACCTAAACATAATTCCGAGCAAGACTCTTGATCAAAAATGCATTTAGAGGCTCTTTTTGCCAGCTCCAGTGACCAAAACATGGTAAAACAGCCAAATGGCCGAAATTTCAAAATGCCCAAAACTCAATTTTTTATTGACCAGAACACAAAAATAATGTCTTTGTTGAACTTCTGAGGCGATTTTAGGTTGATATAGGGTGTTTGGAAACAGTTTAAAAAAAAATTCATTTGGGGGGTATACTCCGGTAGGGTCAAAAATTTTAGTAATCGAATAGTTCAAATTGAGAATAAGAAAAGCGAAAGAAAGAAATAATAAGAAAATGTTAGCTGTAAAAAAAACTGCGTTGTATGATAATTTTCCTTGCATTGGACATACTTTTTTTGCATAAGATTTAATTTTCATCAGGTTAACTTCTTTTTGCGCTAGATGTAGTTTTTTCTTAGTGTTCTGTTAAGTTGCATCACTATTTAGCTGTTTTAGGCTGAGTTTTAAAGATTTTAATTCACGTCTTTAAAACTCAGCCTAAAAAAGCTAAATAGTGATGCAACTTAACAGAACACTAAGAAAAAGGGAAACATTTTGAGTGATCATTTGTTATTATGTATGTTGTCTGTTGTTGTTGCATTTGTGGGCGGAATAAAAACTTGAGAGATTGTTGAAGTCGTTGGCCTTTTATATCTGTGTCATTAGATGAGCAAAAATGTGCGTCTAGAATGGCAACCAGATATTTTCCTTTTTTTGCAGAACTTGTCGCACGTTTCAACTTCCGTTTTTATAGAAAATGTCGCCCGACATTGTCCCTTATTTCAGAATTTGTCGTAAAAATAACTTTGAGTTCTTGTTATGTATTTTTTGTAAGCATATTAACTGTATAAATTTAGTGCGTGATGAGTGACTACGAAGTGGAAGCAGACGAAGTCGGGTTTTTGATGAAGTACCGTATCGATCATGAAGAATGCAATACATCTAGCAATCACAGTATCTACTCTGATGGATACCGGTTCACATTCTCTAGGGTCAGTAGGCTTCGGAGCATCTAGCTTATTTTTTTCTTGTTTTAGAATAACGTCAAAATACATGGATTGAGCTTTTATGTTTGCCCAAAGATCACCGAGGCATCCTTCAAAATTGCAGAGCACGAGGATATGTTAGGTCTCAAGAGCAGCAAGTTTTCTACCTGACTTTACTGAAAATCCGGGAAACAAATTCTATAATAAAGGAAAATGCCAGGCGACAAATTCTATAATAAAGGAAAATGCCAGGCGACAAATTCTATAATAAAGGAAAATGCCAGGCGACAAATTCTATAATAACATTAAATGTCGCGCGACAAGTACTGTAAATAAAGGAAAATGTCGCGCGACATATTCTAAACGACAATTTCCTTTATTAGGGAAAATGTCGCACGACAAATACTGCAAAAAAAGGAAAATGTCTGGTTGCCGTCTAGAATACAGCTCGGGCAAGTAGCTACCTCGCCAAATTTTTTAAAAAAGTGAGCGTAATTCTGACACACCCTGTAGTATATACCACAATTTAGCCGTATTTTTACGCAAGCTTTTGAAAAATATTTGCTTTGTGAAGTTCAAACTTGAAAAGATATTTTCAAAATTCACACCAAAGTTTTAAGCAGAGATAAAGGTTGCTGTTCGCCGGGCAACAACATTTCTCAACTAAAGCAAGCAACTGGCTGGTGAATCAACTGTTTTGGTTGGCTGTCTGGCTAGCCATCAAACACTCTCTTCAAGCCACTATATCTACAACCAAATTGTGTGTATGTCCGGTGTGTGTTCCTCAGGCTTTGTTTTGTCCACCCACTCATCAATGTGAACGTCATTTTCCAAGCAAAATAGCATATTTTTAGTTTGTAAATCTCCATACTATTCATTTAAATTCACGCCAAAAGGTTGTGTGTGCAAAATGTTTGCTTCGAAATTATTTTTTGATTTTTAATAAAAAAAAATTTGCAAGCAATTACGTGTGCTCCGTCTGTTTTACATGCCTCTGGTTTGACTTGATCTAGCAGAATGTCCATTTTCTTGGTCCACTTTCCTGGTTTAGCATCAAAAATTTTTGGCAGGGCTCTTGCTTGTATTTTATTTATTTTTACATTGTTTGAGACTCCAAATCTTTAGAAATTTTACATCAAAATCTTTATTTTTGGTTGTTTGCAAAATGTTTGCTAGATGTTATCCGTTGGTTAAGTTCCAAAGATTGCACAGATTTTGATTCCACTGATTGTTTTGGCAAGTGACAATAGTTTTACCCTTAAGACCCTCTGATCTTGATATAGTGTGCACCACGGCTGGGACCGACTTTTTTTAAAATCAGAACTAAAAAATTAGAAAACCAGATATTTTTTAGGAAAATCGATCTCCCATTTTTCCCCACTTTTTTGGCAACCAATAGAACCATAGGCAACCCCTTTGACAATAGAAATTTTCCCCACTTGCACTATTGCACAAGTGAAACAGTGAGCTAGTGTTTACTTAGGTAACGTTTCAGTGACTTTTTTAAATGCAAAAAATCACTGAAAGGCAAAAAATGATTTTGCTTTAATTTGCGTTAGCCCCCCTGTTGTTTTGAAAACGCCAAGAAGCAACATTCAAAAACAACAGGCGGGCTAAGGCAATTTTTTTTCCAAAAATCACCTTTTGCTTCTTAGTAGGGAAACTAGAAGGCGCCGCTGCGCCAATGGCGCATCACCCGCCTTGAAACCGCCTTGAAAACTTGTGATTCGATTACCCGCTGGTGGTTCGGGGTTTCCATATTTAATACAATACAACCCCTAAGGCTACATAGATACACTTCTCTACAGGTACAGAACAGATAGATCTTCTCTGTATCTATTGTGTCTGACTGAAACCAACTCGCCTTCTGCGTAGGTTTGAGATCCACGCTGCTGGTTTGGGAACTAAACTGGTGGTTCGGGTATACGCTGGTGGTTCGGAAGTATCCACGTGTTTCGTGTTCCCGCTGTTAGTTCGGGTGTATCCTTGTGGTTCGGGTACCCGCTGGTAGTTCGGGTGCATCCTTGTGGTTCGGGTACCCGCTGGTAGTTCGGGTGTATCCTTGTGGTTCGGGTACCCGCTGGTAGTTCGGGTGCATCCTTGTGGTTCGGGTACCCGCTGGTAGTTCGGGTGTATCCTTGTGGTTCGGGTACCCGCTGGTAGTTCGGGTACCCGCTGGTAGTTCGGGTGTATCCTTGTGGTTCGGGTACCCGCTGGTAGTTCGGGTGTATCCTTGTGGTTCGGGTACCCGCTGGTAGTTCGGGTGTATCCTTGTGGTTCGGGTACCCGCTGGTAGTTCGGGTGCATCCTTGTGGTTCGGGTACCCGCTGGTAGTTCGGGTGTATCCTTGTGATTTGAGCCACGCATAAGCCCCGACTTCTACATGTACATAGCACGGGTTACCACTGGTGGTTTGAGTACATTATTAGTTCGAGTACACGCTGGCGCCACTTACCTTTTCTTAGTCGGATACACTCCTCGTTTTTTAATGTATTCTACCACCAGGATTTGAACATTTGACTGCAAAAAACATGCCTTGGTCCCCCCTGTGGTTTTTGCATAAAGCCATTTTTGGACAAATTTTAACAAAAAAATTCTTTTGAAAAGATTATGCTCCATTTTTTAGTCACGCGCAAAATCTCGGAGAATATTCTCCAAATGCGCGCATATTCTCAAAGAATATTCTCTTGTACAACCCTACTTTTCAGTGAATTTTTTCATTTGAAAAAAAAATCACTGATACGTTCCTTTACCTTTTCTTAGCGTTGCCTAACATGAATTTCTGAATCTTAGCTTTCCGACTTGCTATCAAAATTACTAAATTTTTTTATAGTATTCGGGTCGGCTGTGTTGCCATTTTGAGTGGTCGCGATGTGCCAGTTGTAATTTTTTTCTGTGAAATATTGTAACGGCCAGTTTGTACTCATTTGAAAGACCTTTTTACGGCAGAGGACTAAGATCTGGGTTTTGTTTTTAAAAAATTGAGATCTTGCCCCTTAAAGTTGAAAATTGGGGGTTTTTGTATTAAAACGCATCAAAATGATATCAGACATGGCTGAGAAATACCAGTAGGATTTGTAACTTAAATCAGTGGCACATGAAAAAAAGTTTATAAAGGGCTGTAATGTCCTGGAAAGTTCTATGCACCCGTTTTTTTTTGGAAAATCAGAACCAGAAATCAGAAGGCCGAAATAGTCAGAAAACCAGAAATATTTTCCAAAAAAAACCGACAGCCACGGGTACCACTTACACAACTATCGTCAGTCTTAAGCTTCGCGTACAATGGTCGCGTTTGGCTGCCGCGTTTGGCTGTCGCGTTTAGCTCTAGCTTCAGAGGGTGCGTACAATGAAAGGCTAAACGCGACAGTCAGACGCGACAGCCAGACGCAACAGCCAGACGCGACAGTCACAGTGTGCGTACAATGAAAGGCTAAACGCGACAGTCAGACGCGACAGTCAGACGCAACAGCCAAACGCGACAGTCACAGTGTGCGTACAATAGGAAATTTCAGTAAATCATTTTATTCATTCCAACACCAACAATAACAAAAGATCAAAACAAAATTAAATCATTCTTCTTTGCCATTCAACCGCCCCGTCTTCGTTGAAGTATCTGATCAAATTTCTTCGGACTTCTTCCGCTTCCACTCGACTTCTGTTTGCTCCACGCCTTCTCATTTCAGCTGGCAGTAGAGATCGGAGAGGATTTTGCACTTCAGCTCGCCACTGTCCATTCGGCTCATTTGAAAAACCTGTATCAGCCATCACGCCCACATTGAGAGACCCCTCGTCGATCAAGAAATTGTGAAGAGCACAGCAGGCTTTGACGATGGAATCGGCCACTTTATCACTTGTCTCGATTGGTTTTAGCGCAATAACGCACGTTTGATTCGAGGATTCATCTAAATTCTTCAAAAAGGAAAAAATGTACATCCCGACACAACAAGAAAATACAATTTTCGAAAAAACACGTCACTTTTTTCAAATATTTTTGAAAGTGTGACTGTCGCGTTTGGCTGTTGCGTTAAGCCCTAGTTTTTCCCCACCGTACGCACACTGTGACTGTCGCGTTTGGCTGTCGCGTCTGACTGTCGCGTCTAGCCTGTCATTGTACGCACCGCAGCCAAACGCGACAGCTACAGCCAAACGCGACCACTATACGCAGGCCTTTAAAAACTCGATGACTGCCCCTCCCCCTCGGTGGCTCCTTGGGCTTCCAAGTAATTATTGCGTGAAGAAGACATTTCTGCTGGGTTTCATAAATACCAAAATATAAAAATAATATTAAAATTTATTTATGGGTTTCACAAGTGGAAAGTTACCGGGTGGGGCAAAGTTCGTCCGGAAAATAGAAATCAATTTTTACACAAATTTTTAAGCTTTAATAATTTTTGTTTATATATCATTTTAAAGCCCTATTCTTCCTCTTTCTAATGGTATATCAAACGTTTATTTCATTCAATAAAATGACCACCATTTGCATCAATACATAACTTGAGTCTTTTAGGGAAATTAAGTATAATACCTTACCGTATTTCTTCTAATTGCCGCACATGTGCGCTTATTTTTCAATCACCTGAAAATCGGAAATTTTCAAATTCGATCTAGAGATTTTCGGGTGCTTAACCAAGATCTGAAAAGTGGAATCGGTAGAGCTCGTGGGAGTTAAGAAAATGCATCAAACAGCTTAGCAAAATATTCAATCTGCTCCGAGATATAAGTCTTTAAAGTTAGGGGTGTGCGGTAATTAGAGACTGTGCGGCAATTAGAAGAAATACGGTAACTTAAAACCCAATTGGAGACTGGCCACCCAACTCGCCGGACCTGAATATGATGGATTTTTTCGTATGGCCGTATCTTCAGTCAAAGGCCTGCTCCAAGCCTCACAAGACAATTGCTGCACTGAAGGCTTCCCTTGTGAAAGAATGGGATGCAATTCCGCAGAAGATGATTCAAGATGCCATGGACAATTTCCCTAAAAGACTCAAGTTATGTATTGATGCAAATGGTGGTCATTTTATTGAATGAAATAAACGTTTGATATACCATTAGAAAGAGGAAGAATAGGGCTTTAAAATGATATATAAACAAAAATTATTAAAGCTTAAAAATTTGTGTAAAATTGATTTCTATTTTCCGGACGAACTTTTGCCCCACCCGGTATTGGTAAAATGTATTATAGATTGTTTGATAGTCTCTTTATCAAAATTGGCCGGAAAGATCTAAAATTTGCAACCCATCACACAATTCGTTGCGTTTATAGGTGATAAATTTCTATTCTGCAACCGACTAAAAAGTTTTGCTTAATTTTTTATAATTACAAAACTTGAAACCCATCGAAATGAACCGCACAGTCTTATTTATGCAAGACATTGGACAAACCAATAGTTTTTGAAATAGATTTATTTTGGAGCCCATCAGATGGTGCTGGTCGCTTCAGAATCTTTGCAAAATTTCCCGACAACGGGTGTTATGGTGTTAGACGGACCACAAACACAGAATCAGCCAGACATGGAAAGAAACATGCTATATTGTGCTCAAATACAAAACTTATTGTCTTAATAATTTTCAAACTCGTATAAATGTTGCAAAAGCTGGACATGCTGCAAGGTGGAGCCGAACTTAGCACACTTTAATTCATGGCTCGGGTTACTTTTCACTGTCAAAAGGTTCGAAAATCCCGTCAAATCCAAAAAAAATTGTTTGTCTCAAAGAATTATTGTTTGTTTTAATTTTCTAAAAATTTTTACACCAACGTTTAGCCCTGAATGTCAGCTTTTCAACAAGCTATTAACGGATCGAATAAAATTTTAAAAACTTGCAGAAAAAGGTCTTTGAATGGATTGAATTTTTAGAAAAACTTATTGTATTCAAGCTCTTTTTTATACAATTTTTTAAAATCATAGTAGGTCAGTTGATAGCTTATCAAAAAGCTGAAATTCAGGGCTACAAGTTGATATAAAAAGTTTACAAAAAAAATAATTTTTATATAAAATAACAAAATTTTCAGATTTGACAGGATGAATTACTAATTTGACGGGATTTTTGAACCTTTTGACGGTGGAAAGTAATTTTAGCCTTAATTTATATGTCTTTTAAATAATTTGTTGGCTTGCGCTATCCAATGTTTATTGCAGAATCAAAAAAATTTGCTCAAGTATAATGATTTCTGAAGGAGAATACACCAAAGGTGATCTTGTTGATCTTTTAAAGGTATATTCTACAGCAAATTTGTGATTTAGAGTGCACATTTGCTTCATTGCCACGAACCACTCGAGGACTTCCATTAGTTATTTCCGGCAGTCCAGATGGCAAAAAGTTTGTGTATTGCAATGGAAACAGGTTATTTTGAGAAACTTTTATTTGGGTTTTAAGTAAAATAATAAATTTAGTGTTTATATTCGCAATGTCGAGGTTGGTTTTTTGGAACAGTAATGTTTAGGTTCGACTTTCTCAACCCATCCAATAAATATTCAATTTGATAATATAAGTTAAAATGGACAGTAAGGAGGTACAGATATCCACATTTACATCTCGTAGCGCAAAATAATATACACTATTGGGCCAATACTTGACAATTTTTTGGAAGTACTGTAAAATTTTAAACCACCAAAGTGAACCGCTTAAGAAATAAATATTTGTTCACAGATTTTGTTATTTCAAACTTAAGAACGAATCATTTTACTTAGGGGGCGGTGAAAGCTGTTAAGGGAATAGTCTACAACCCAGGGTTCCGATGTCAGACAAACTTATACAAAATTAAAAGTTGGATCAGCATCAATCAATACCAGAATTATAAAAATCCTTCAAAAAATAAACCGAATAAAAACCGAGGTGGAACAGAAAAAAACCATTTTGTAAGGCATTTCTTAAAAAAAGTTCGTGATTCTTATATTGATGATGCCAATCCAACTTTTAATTCTACACAAGTTTGTCTGACATCGGGACACTGGGTTGTCGACAAAGTATGCATCTATGCCACATTTGAAAATACAAAATTTAGATAAGCCCTTTCGTGTCGAGTCTATCCCCTTAACACCTTTCACCACCCCCCCCCCCTTTAATCGCTGGCCAAACAGGCCAGAAATTAAATTGTTGTCAAAAGTTTTCACATCATGTTGAAAAATGCTTATGAAACCCACAAATTTATTGACTTTAAATTTTGAATACACACGATCCAGGATGACACGGTCTTTAAGCAAGACTCATTTTACTAACCTACCGTATTTCTTATAATAAACGGGCAGTCTCCAATAAACGGGCAGTCTCTAATAAACGGGCACCCTAGGAGGTTATTGGAAAATAAACGGGCATGCTCGTTTATTAGAAGAAATACTGTAATAACCTTTTTCAGAACATTTCGGACTGTGACATCTACACTGAGCATGCGACTCTAACCACTGTAGCCAAGTTCTCTCCTTCGGGATTCTACATCGCTTCTGGAGATCAGTGTGGGAAAGTAAGTTTTGTATTCTTTTCCAGGTACTGAAAATTTTTGGGTTGCAAATTTTTTAATAGACTCGCAACCCTGGACGATCGCTTAAAAATGTCACTTCTGGGCACATTGAGATGAATCTATCTATCTTATTGCCTTTACTATATATGTTATATGCCAAAAAAGGTTTTTGGTTACCTACATTGACATTTAAAAGTTGACAAAGGGTCGATTTGTAAAAGCACTCCAAAAATAAATGGAAGGAATCGTCTTAAACTAGGGTACGTAACTCAAAATTTTGAAAAAAAAAACATGTGGTCAAAAAAAGTACAATTTGGTTCCCTATCTTAAAGTGACCGTCCTATTGTTAAATGGGTGTTTTGACTAAATCTACGATGATTTTTTTTCAAATTCGTATCAAAATTTGGCTTTGCGAGGTGTTGAAGAAATTTTTTTAGAAAAGCTTTGCCATTCGTGTGCTTTTGTCCAAATTTACTCAAAATGCATTTAATTTAAATAAAAGTCGAAGAAATTTCTGGTAGGTCTTGGTTTTCGAAGTCAAAAAGTCAAATTTTGGTGAAAAAAAAGATTTCAAAAATAATCAAATTTATCAGGGCTTATTAAGCGATAAAATAGAGGTAAATGTTGTTGAAAGTTGATATCGGAAAGTTGATTTGTAACCCCTTTTACCCCTCTCCATTTCATGACATAAATGACCAATTATTGGGTGCTGTGTGATTATTTATGCCAATGGCGTAACTTATCAAACTAATTTGTGTTTCTTATCTTAAATAATATTAAGAATTAGGGTTGGCAAGGGAAGTCCTAAAACGACTTGCCGACTAGTTGCTGGGTTTGACCGCACTTTTTTAACAGGCTGTAAAATCTTCATTTTTGGCATTTCAGAAATTGTTTTTGAACTGTTTTGTAGATTTTGCTGTTCTGCGTATAATATAGTTCAAAAAAATTTTGAAATGCCGAAAATGAAGATTTTACAGCCTGTTTTACAGCCTGGTAAACCCAGCAACTAGTCGGCAAGTCGTTTTAATACTACCTTTGCCAACCCTACTCAGAAGCAGTTTGCTGCAAGTGTATTACAGGTTCGCATATGGGACACCACTCAGGCCACTCACATCTTAAAAGGAGAATATCCAATTATTTCTGGACCTATTCGAGATATTTCCTGGTCGGATGACAGCAAGCGTATAGCCGTTGTGGGTGAGGGCAGGGAGAGGTAAAATAATTTTTAGGTAATTTTGTCGGTTTTTTTTAAACTCACTTTAGATTTGGCCATGTGTTCCTGTTCGACACTGGCACCAGCAATGGCAATCTGTCCGGCCAGAGTCGGGCTATGAGCAGCATCGACTTCCGCCCTACTCGTCCTTACCGTCTTGTTAGTGCTTCTGAAGGTGAATACTTACAAAGGCTACAATTTTGAGACACAAATAATTTTTCAGACAACACAGTGGCTATTTTCGAAGGACCACCCTTCAAATTTAAGACTGTGAGTTCAATCATTCAATGTTTTTAAAAATATGAGAAGAATACAGTATGTTCCAAGAAACTCATGATCATAACTTTTTACTTAGTGGAATTGAGAAAAACGGATTTTGTTGTACGCTTCCTAGATCACTCTTTCTATGGCTTAGGCCAGAATCATAATTAGACAAGATTTGAAAATATAAGGAGGAGGTGGTGATCAAAACTCGTAATTTTGTCATTGTGCTTTTCTCGAAATCTAGGAATGCCAGGAAATCCTTGTCCCTCTCCGCGATACAAAAAAGTGCCAACAGCATTCCTAAAAGTTGGACGAGTGTCTTGATTAAAAATAAAGCAATAATAAAAAAAACATCAAATCAAGCAATCTAATATGGCATGGCAATTATATCCAGCTTTAAATGTACTTTATTATAAAGAAATTGTATTCTTTATTGGGTTTCCTTATTATAAGAATAAAGACTTTCTTGAGCCCAACATGCAATATGTTAGCTAGCTTATACAGTCGAGTCTCGTTTATCCGACACCTCCTCAAGTTCGTTCCCACCTAGGGTCCGACACTTTCTTTAGCTCTATTTTCGAAGTGTTTTGCCAAATGTGATTCGCCAGTTTAATCCCAAATATCGCAAGGATTCTGATTTGCCGATCGTTTTTCCAAAATCTTTTCAGGTTGCCGTAAGACCGGGTCTCGGTTATCCGACACCTGATTTTTAAAAAGGTGTCGGATAACCGAGACCCGCGGGTATTTACGGCAACCTGAAAGATTAGGGAAAAATGATCGGCAAAATCAGAATCCTTGCGATATTTCGGACTAAAACAACCAAAGACAACTGGAAAAACCCTAGGCGGGAACGAACTTGAGGGGGTGTCGGATAAACGAGACTCGACTGTATATATTTAAAAGTCGGAGGAAAAAAAGCCGCTTCAGTAGAATTATGTGTAGCCGAAATTCCCTATAAATGAATTTCCCCACTACCCCCTTTTAATTCTTTCACTAGATTCTGATTTATTTTAAATGAAAAAAATAAAGACAAGTGTCTGATTCAATCAACTTTACAGTTGTTTCATGAGCACACTCGATTTGCTCATTGCGTTCGCTACAACTCTGATGGATCTCTGTTTGCCAGTGCGGGTGCTGATGGACGGGTAGAAGTTACTTCTCGGCTAACACAAACACATACCTCCTTTTTTAGGTAATCCTATTCGAAGGCACTGAGGGATCAAAAGTGGGGGAGTTGCTGGATGACAGTTGCAAGAATGCTGCTCATGGAGGTGGTGTTTTTGGACTTTCCTGGGAACCTAGTGGCAATCGACTGGCTACTGCTTCTGGCGACAAGACTGTCAAGATATGGGATGTGGGCACCAAGCAACTGGTCAAGTAAGTGGTTGCATATTGATTTGAACTCAAAGATTGTGATTCTACTTTCAGGACAATCACCTTTGGCGCCACCATCGACGAGCAGCAATTGTCAGTGGTTTGGCTCAAAGATGTGGTTGTGTCAGTCAGTTTGGCCGGATTTCTCAGCTACATTGACCCGGAGACGTGCAGCGTGTCAAAAGTGCTCAAGGGCCACCAGAAACCGATCACAGCCATGGTGTTGTCCGAAGACAAGAAGTTTGCATTGACTGGTGATAGTGAAGGCAATATCAGTGAGTTGCTTGGATTGTTTTTAATTGATCTGGCAAGGGAGGACCCTGACTGTGAGCTGGGGATTTTTCGATCAATTTTTTATGCGAGTATCATTGTAGAGCGTGCCCAAATCCCATGTAAGTTCGGCTCCCCACCTGTGAAAGTCAACAAAAATTTTAGTTATGACCCATGGTCTATGGGTCAGTTATAAAAAAACATGATATGGGTATCGAGGTGTTTTTAGAACTTTGAGTATACTTAAAGATAGCCGAGACTTTCACGAGTCTTTGTTGCTAACGGTATCTGAATTTTAGGAATTGTGTTGATTTGAACCCAAAAAATTAAACCAGAATCGTCCATGGATGACCAGGCTGCCAGCGTAGTTCTTTAATCCTCTCAAAAAGAGGGAAAACACAGTCTTACTTGAGATCCAACCATTGTATCAGATGCAAATATTTGCTCTCTATCACGAGATATTTTTTTCCGAAAATGCCCTACAAAATTTTGGAAAATTACGAAACAAAGCCATAACCACCTGAATTTTCGTCCAAAAGACCCTGGTTCTTTGTTGGATTTTGGGGCCAAATTGTTTTGGCTTCAATTTTATTATACTTTCTTGGTGTCTTGTGAGTCTTTGCACTTGCTTTGTCGCATTTTTCACGCTGAGCATTTTGGTATATTGTCAGCAAAATTTTTTTTTGAAAAGTCGACAAGAATAAGCCAAACTGAGAATGCTTCAAATTTCAATACCAGGAAAACAGCTGGTTTGTCCTCTTCTCTTGTAATTTCGGAGTGACTTTTGTTTAATTTTTGTGCTGATTTTTCGCCTATTTTGTAGCCCTTGAATTTTTTTACAAGTATTGACCAAACGTCATGGAGTTGAACGGAGATATGACATGTCTTGAGCAGCTTGAATGTCTTGTCAAGCTTATCAAGTTGGAAAATTTTGGGTTTTATGTTGTTCCATGTGTGGGCAAACGACATACCATAAGAAAGCCCAGACAAAGGGCTTTTCTCATGAGCATAAAAGAAAATGCTGAGCTAAATTAATTCACTGCTGAAGAAAAAACTACCCATTTTTCAAAGAGTCGCTGTGAAAATTGGGATAATTAAGGGCATTGCATCAAAGTTTTTGTGCCTAATTTTCTGATCTCCCGATTTTTCATAAAAAATTACAATGAAATTCTCCATTGAGTTTTAGAATTCAAATTCGAACAGAAAAATTTTAAATGGCAAACCCACCAAGTAATTTCATTTCAAATTTGTTATATTTCATTTGGAATTCATTAATGAATTTTATCAGTATTTTTATAAATTGCGCTGTGGAACCCATTAGCATAGTGTTACTGGTTACTTTGTTTGATTGCACAACCTTTTTCGACAATCGGATGCGCTTCTGCCAAAAACCATTAGTTCGTGGTTCTTGTTCGCCGTTCCAATGCAATAACAATAAGGTTAAAAAATGAGTTTCACAAATTTTCGCTCCTACTACAGTCTAATCTGTCCGTTTTTGGGGGTTCACTAAATTGAAAGTCCATTGTAACCAGCATTTTTAACAAAAAATTACAATTCTGCCCATTTTCAGCGCGTTGGGACATATCAAGTGGTTCCTCTGAGCGGATAGTGCCTCAGACTCACAAGTCCCAGACTTCTGGGCTGGTGCTCTCCAAAGATGGAATTCTGGTGTCAATCGGTTGGGATGACGCTGTGGCTTTCACACCCACTGCGCTCGCCGACATTGGTAAGTCTAAATCCTATGATTTATATCCACTTCTAGTCAAATGGTGTGTTGCAGAGAAAGTTGACGCGTCCACCCACAAACTGACTTCGCAACCTCGAGGAATAGCCTGTCTGCCTGGACTGGACAAAATAGTGATTGCTTGCCACAGGTCCATCATTGTGTTCGCCAAAGAGAAGCAGGTCTCCAGTACTGACACCAGGTTTGAAGGCACTTGTGCTGACATCCATCCAGACGGCAAAGTTGTAGCCGTGGGTGGTCAGGTAGGATACGGTTCGAGTTATGGTTTGGTAATCACTTTTTTAATTATAGGACTCTCGGGTCAGGTAAATTTTGGAGTTTGTATGGCTTTGTGGGATACTAACGTTTCGCTTAGAATCTACGAATTTGGAGCCAACGAGACGTTGACAGAGAAGAAGGTGCTGCAGCACCAGGGTAGGAAGATTCGGTCATTTTTCAATAAAAAGTTAAGCATATATAGTTTTTTAAGGTGCAATAACGGCAGTGCGCTTCAGGTAAGTTGACTTTGGATCAAATTTGAATTGCTACATCAAGCTACTGACATCCAGCAACTAATTTTCAAGATTTTCTAACTAATTTTAACATAATCGTTATCGAACTTTTATATAAACAAGCAGCCCTGGACCACAGCTTTCCAAAAAGCGATTATAATCCCCTGAATCATTTCAAGAGTTTAAAAATTTCTACGGGTTGAAATGGAGAAACCTAAATTAAAAACGTGTCTTAACTTTTGAAAACATCTCAATATACCGTATTTCTTCTAATTGCCGCCCATGTGCGCTTATTTTTCAATCACCTGAAAATCGTAAATTTTCAAATTCGATCTAGAGATTCTCGGGTGCTTAACCAAGATCTGAAAAGTATTATAATTACTACCGTATTTCCTCTAATAGAAGCCCCGGGACTTCTATTTTTTGTATCCCCAAAAATCGGTAAATTTGTAATTCGATCTCAAGATTTTTGGGTATTCAACCAAAATTTGAAAAGTGGAATCGGTGGAGCTCGTGGGAGTTAAGAAAATGCATCAAACAGCTTAGCAAAATATTTACTCTGCTCCGAGATATAAGTCTTTAAAGTTAGGGGTGTGCGGTAATTAGAAGAAATACGGTAGTCTTTGGACTATGCTTCTCCGTCACATTTTCAGCAAAAGCTTAACTTTACGTTGTAGAGCAACATCTCAGCTACATTTCAAGCTATCGCACGGCTCATTTTAGCAAATCCCATGGGACAAGTAATTTTAAAGCACAAAGTGGTGGGTTTTTGCGCAAAATTTGCACTTTTTAGGTATTTACCACATTTTATTGCAACTTTCTAACACGCAGTTGCATTTTCGTGCATTTATTGCCAAAATTATTTTTCAAAACTGAAAATATAAGAACTGAAATATTTATGAGGCGCCTGTAATGTGCCTCTCAACCTTATTTAGGAGATTTTAATAGGTTGTTAGAAAGCTAAGATCAAGAGCTACATGTTGATATAAAAAAGTACCGTAAATGTTCTAATAGAGCCACCCTCTCTAATAGACCCCCTCTTTTGACTGCGGGGACCTATATCTCAGAGCAGAGTCAACATTTTGCAAAGCTTTTTAATGCATTTTCTTAACTGCCACGAGTTCTACTGAGTCCGCTTTTTGAATTTTGGTTGAGCACCCAAAAATACCGAGATCAACCTCAAATTTTTCTGATTTTTGGGGGATCGAAAAAAAGAGCCCCGGGGGCTCTATTTTGCGGAATTCTTGTATTCACGGCATTGGGTTGTCTAGAAAGACTTGTGATATCAAGACTCCGTGGTTTGACTTTTTGATAAGTTTCAAAATTTTTTGATTCATAATAATTAATCCAAAATTTTCAATTGGTTTTAGAATTCATATACGGTCAATCCTCGATACATCGATACCTCAAGGGACAGGCCCTGGGTATCGTTGTATCGAGGGTATCGTTATATCGAGGCTATTAAGACGGAAAATCTGACAAGGTATCGTTATATCGAGGCTTGGCTGTATCAACACAACAATGTTCAACAAAAGCACTTTTATTAAGAGAAGAGAAGAAATTGGTAATTTTCGGCTGCTGTTCTCTCTTTTTGCGCTCTTGATAGAAGTAGTCATCCAATTAAGCAGTGCAGAAAAAGAAAAATGTGATCTGTAAGAAAAAAAGACGTTTGAAATTTACAAATTCTTTAATTTTTTTTCTTAAAAATGATCTTAAATAGAAGGTATCGTTATATCGAGATTGCTTTTATTAGTCGGGACCGGCAAAAAGTATCGTTATATCGAGGTATCGTTGTATTGAGGGTCTACTCTTTACCACTCTTTATCAGAACCGACAAAATCTGTACAGGAGTATCGTTATATCGAGGGTATCGTTGTATCGAGGGTTGACTGTACCAGAAGAAAAATTTAGATTTTGAAACCCATCAATCAATTTTGTTGCGTTTATTTATTATTCTGCAACCTACTAAAAACTTGAGCAGTTTTTTTACAAATAGAAAACTTGGAACCCATCAAAGTGTCAAGCCACGAAGCCTTGTCAAAGCTACAAAAGGCAATTTCGATAGATAGGTGCTGGGTTACACTAATTTGGTGCTACACTTTAGTTCGGCTTTTCGAAATCATTTATATACCAAACAAAATGTATATTTATTGTAAGACGATTACAAAGAGTCCATTTGTCGAAACTCGACGTCTACAAAAGGTTATAAGCGTTTGAAATGCTTGGAATATCCTGCTCCACCTGTACTATCATTGTTAAAACATAAATTAAAGTTATTCTAAATAGATTTGCTTGCTTGGATATGATCAAAGCTGATCAAAATTTGCTTTTAACATAATTATAGCTGATTCTTTTTTTGCGTGGCCTTCAGTGCCAGATTACTGAAATACAAAAGCCCCGTCTCTTATAGAAGCCCCCCCTGGAGGGGGATAGAAATTTATAAGTCCCGGAGCTTCAATCAGAAAAAATACGGTAGATCAACCAGGCAAAATTAGTAAACCGGACAAAAACACTACTAAAGGAAAATGTGTAATTATTTTTCTTGGGGCAAATATACTTTTTTTGGAGCAAATTTTTATTTTGACTGATTTTATTAAATTTTCTCATCTTTTATCAAAAGTTCACCATTATGTAGCACTACTACTCTAGTTTCTAATGAGGTATCAGTTTTTACATCATCATAGCAAAATGATGCACGAAAAGGTAAAAGTACGAAGCAAGTCAGAAGAATGATTTGGTTCGTGCTTTTCTCTTGTTGCGCTACATTTCCAAAGATTTTGCAACAATTCATACGCCTTTAGAAGCTATAGTCGCAGGGCTACATGACGGCGTCACCACCTTCGAACAAAGATGAGAAAATTTAACAAAATCAGTCAAAACAAAAATTTGTCCAAAAAGAGTAAAATTTGCACCCAAAAACTATATTTGACACAAGAAAAACAAATACTCAAAAATACTAGTACTTCTTATCTGCAACATATCGACCATAAACAGCTCAAAAACGACGTTCCTGCAAAGACAGAGAAATTCATATAGCTACTGGACCAGGAATGAACTCATACGAAATTAGTAGGGTTGTGGGGGAAAGTGTAGACTAATTCCTGGGTTTGACTGCACTTTTTCATGATCCTGTAAAAACTTCATTTTTGCGTTTCACACAATTGTTTTGAGCCGTTTTACGCACAAAGGCAAAATGAAAAAACTACAGTCCAAAAAATTTCTGAAATGCAAAAAATGAATATTTTACAGCCTATTGAAAAAGTGCTCACAAACCCAGCAAATAGTCATCGCTTCAAAATAACACGACCCCTGACAACCCTGGATGCTAGTCTTTTGAAAAGTATTGACGAATTTTTTATTTAAAATATTGCTGTATTGATATTATAATTATTCGCATTTTCGTTGGACGAGGAGCAACCATTTTACTAAAATTTGGTCAAATCTTTAATTTCAGTCCTGACGGCAAATACTTAGTTGCAACCGATAATGCTAGAAAGGTATCATTACAGGTTCACTTTATGCTTCATATAATCCCATTTAGGTAGTTCCCTACGAGCTGAGTGCCGATTACAAGATTGCTTCGGAAAAGGAGTGGTCTTTCCACACCGCCAAGATCAACTGCTGTGCATGGTCTGGCAGCAGTCGGTATGTGGCCACTGGAGGTATTGACACCAACATAATAGTGTGGGACCTGCAGAATAGTGGAGAACATCCTGTCATCATTAAAGGTAAACCGTGTTGTTGATCCTTCAACATAGCCGATATTTTTTATGTTCAGCTGCTCACCCTATGAACCCAGTGAATTGCATCGCCTGGCTAACCGAAAACCGCCTTATTAGTGCTGGGCAGGACTCCAATGTGAAGCAGTGGACCTTGAAGCTTTAGATCAGCATCCCTCTTCTTAATCGCAATTTATATGATTGCAATCACAATTTTTTTCATATTCAGTGTTTTTTGCATGATTTATTAAAATTTTTTGAGGGCCAAACGGATTTCTTTCGGTTTTGCACAACAGAGTAATGCCAGAGTAATGTCAATTTTTTCCTCGAAAAAGATGGGTTTCGAAAAAGAAGTAATAAAACATTGTTATGGTTTATAGTATGAATAAAACTCGAGATTGTTTTTCGAAAATCACTAAAAGACCAAAAGAGTCAAATTTGTTTTTTTTTGCTATTTTCATTTGGTTTCCTTTTTGTGTGTTTACTACCGCTATTAGTGCTTATGATCTTACTTACTCTTTTGTCTATTATAATGTCTATTATAATTATAATTATACTATGTAACTGTATTGTAGGTATTGTGTCAGTCCGTAAGTTCGTGGGTGATTATACGTAACAGACCATATTTATGTATGGGTTGCAAAATTTTTGATAAATCAGAATTGGCACTTAATTAATTGCTGGGTTTGAAAATCCAAATTTTGACCACACAATTTACGATTTGAAACCCATCGGTTAATTAATAAATGATTATTTCGCGAAAATTTCAAATTTTCCGCTTGCCTTTGATAAATTTCAATGTTCGTCGATATAGAATCTTAACTCCGAAGATTAGATAAGACAGCATCTGCTCTAGCCTGGCGGCTTTTCACCTCATTTAATACGCAGCTCTGACAGTAAACGCTGCAGAATAAAAGCCTTATTCCAAATCCTTTGTAACATTTTGCACTTTTAGTTCCTTTGCAAAATGGCTGAATTTTCAAAGCATATGCGTCATTGCCTCCTTTTTAATATAAATATCAATAAATATCAACATAAATATCACTCGTTCTAAGTTAAAATTTATCAAAGACAAGTGGAAAATTTGAAATTTTCGCGAAATAATCATTTATTAATTAACCGATGGGTTTCAAATCGTAAATTGTGTAGTCAAAATTTCGATCTTCAAAACCCAGCAATTAATTGAGTGCCAATTCTCATTTATCAAAAATTTTGCAACCCATACATAAATATGGTCTGTTACGTATAAACGCCCATAAACTCTAGGACGAGCCCAGTAATTCAACAAAAAAATCACCAAAAATGGGTTTTTGGCTAATGTGCTTGCACTAAATATTTATTTACGACTGAAACAAAATCTGCTGCTGGTTATTTTTATTGTGATTTTGGCAAAATAAACAATGATAATCTGAAATGATGATTCAAGGGCTTTATTCACACAAATTCATTCACTACTTACGCTTTTTACAATATTAATGATATTTTTTTGTGTGTTGAATCAATCATCATCGTCATCTTCGGAATGGACAAATATTTCGTTTTCTTCCAGAAAAGCGGCTGTTTTCTGAGCTATTTTGCCACCAACATACATGGAGCCAGTAGCTACTAGGCATATCTGCAAAATTATACAATCTCGGTAAAAAGAAATCCCCAAAAGTTCGTTCCCGCCCAAGGTCGGACACTTTTATACCCGAAATATAGGAATCTTTTGCTAATTTGCCAGTCCAGTCGAAAAAATAGCAAAGGTGTTGATTTAGCAGATTTTTTTTTTTGAAAATATCACCATTTTTTTGAAAAAAAGGTAGCAATGAATAAAGACTCGCAGATCTTTTCGACGAAAGTGTTATCATTTACAAAAATGATCCGCAAAGTCGAAACCTCGAAATTTGTTTGACTAAGATGGTATATTTAGTAAAAATTATATTTAGCAAAGGACTTTTGATGGTCTCTAAGGTGCTTGGGGGTGCGCATCTCAAGTCCAAGCCCCAGGGCCAAGCCTCAAGTCCAAGCCCCCGCAGAGATTATTACGAGCAACATGCTGATGTATTAAACACTCATTCCGCCTTTTTACATACAGCAGCCATGTGAATTAGTGCATGTGTAACTATATTAATGATCATTAATCATCATTTTTTGATTGTTACCGGTACCTTGGTACCAATAAAAATGATCATTTTTGTTCTTTTTATGGTCAAAATTTGTTTTTCGAAAAATTGTCGTCCCCCACCTAAAAACATGTTTTTTCGCCTAATTAAGGCCTAATAAGTTGAAAAAAGTGGTCAAAACCACTTTTTTGGGTCAGGTGGTATAACGAACTCCGGCCACATTTCTTATAGTCATCTTGAAACAGTATATTTTCGCGGCCAATGTTATCTTGAAAAAGAAAACCAGAAAATTGGTTTTCATATAAATAAAAATATGGTTCTCATTACGTCTCATTACAATAATAAACGAAAATTATATACCTATGGGTTGTCTATTAGCGAGGTCAAAGGATACTTGCACGCTCGCCAAAAAAAAGCCGACGCTCCAACTTAACGAATTTACGCCGCCGCTGCATGCAAGTATTGTCAAGGCAGCACTTCTGCTGTCGTCCCCCTGGCCTTATTTTTAAAAGTGACCCAAAATCAAGTTCTAAACTTTTCAGAAAAAAAGCACGCATACAAGAGTTTTTAATGCGGTAGGCGCCTGGAAAGCAAAAACATGTTCAAAATACAGTGAAACCTCGATAACAGGGCACCCCACGGGACTGGCTGTAGGGTGCCCTGTTATCGAGGGTGCTCCGTTATCGAGGTGCCCTCTTATGGAGTACCAGTGAACTTCAGGAACACAGTGGGTGCCCAATTATCGAGAATTTTCTACAAGTTTTTTTGATAACAATAAATTGTTTATTTTATCAACCAAATCAAAACAATTGAACAATCAAACATTAGAGGAAAAGAAATCAGTTATAATGCTTTGCTTTTTGTTTTTCATTCGAACGGAAATTAACACATCATCGCATCTGTCGAAAAGATCAAGCACGGACGGATCAACAATATTTTCTTCTACGTACTGACGGACCATCTCAAAGGCTTTGTACGCTTCAGCAGCCGATATGGCTGGCTTTTGCAGACTTGCGTTTTACAGCTCATTAAAAAATAATTGTGCTTAAAAATGTTCAAAACATCCGGTTTCAAAATCGCAAATTTAACGCCATTTAAGGGCTGATTAGCCAATTCTGCTGAGAAATTCGGATTCAGCGTTCAAAACTGCACCAGAATATACCGCTCTTACAGGCCGTCTTTCTAGTGTTAATGACTGAGTAGGTGATTTTAAGTTAGGCTTATGCCGGAACCAAGTAAATTTTTTGTCGTAACTGATATTTTGCTGTGCAGTTATCGATGGTGCCCAGTTATCGAGGTCGGACTTCTTAGTCGGGACTAATCTTAAGGTGCCCCACTATCGAGGGTGCCCAGTTATAGAGTGCCCAATTATAGAGGTGCGTTTTACTATATTTTTAGTTAACCGTGGCCAGGACCAGGCCTGAGGTGCCCTATTATCGAGGGTGCCCAGTTATCGGGGTGCCCTCTTATCGAGGTTTCACTGTAAGTCACTTTTTACCTTCATTTGTCATAAAATGGCTAAATGTAGTCAAAAATACCTTAAAATGACCATCTACCCAGAGGGTCTGAGGAGTAGGAAACCAACTTTTTTTACAAATTTGAAAATTTAAAGTTTAGAAAATGTTAAGAATTGCTTCTTGAATTTCTATCAAGCGAAAAATAGATTAGAACGTAATTTTGGGTCACTTTAAAAAATAGACAGGGGAACAGCAGAAGTACCGTCAACGCATAGCAAAAATTCCGCTTTTGGTGCGGTTGGTTGGTAATGAAAGTTGGCAAGTGTGAAGACATTTTAGTGTAAGAGATTTCTTAAAAATTTGGGAACTCCTATACAAAGGTCCACACCGCATTTTTTTTCAACGTAATTTACGACAAAAACGTAATTTACGAAAAAATGATTTTAAATACGCCCTAATTATTAGTAGCTACTGTTTTTATTCTTTGTAATTTTTCTAGCGTAGCCATTTCACAACTAGATTTGTATTGTCTGTTTATGTTATATCGTGTAATTTGGATAAAAGAATAAAAAAAGGTGGTGTGGACCTTTCTATAGGAGTGCCAAATTTGTTCTTAAAAAACTTTGAATCTAATTACAATTTTGAAAATTTTAGTCAAAAACATTAGTCAGTTGACATGATCCGGTAAATGCCTCATGGAGGGCATTTAAAAAACCGGCTCTATATATGTTCCTGCCGACGCCAGAAAAAATATGCCTTGGTCCCGCCTGTTAATTTTTTTTGAATAGTTTGGCTGAATAGTTGATTAAATAGTTTTTTCGGCGCTACCGGAGTATACCCCGGGTTGGGGTTGATGGGTTAGAGATGACCAAGCCCCCTGCGCCCCCTTCGGGGCGGTGGGGTTAGAGATGCGCGCACTCACTTACCTTAGACATAATTCCGAGCAAGACTCTTGATCAAAAATGCATTTAGAGGCTCTTTTTGCCCAGCTCCAGTGACCAAAACATGGTAAAACAGCCAAATGGTCGAAATTTCAAAATGCCCAAAACTCAATTTTTTATTGACCAGAACACAAAAATAATGTCTTTTTTGAACTTCTGAGGTGATTTTAGGTTGATATAGAGTGTTTGGAAACACTTTAAAAAAAATTTCATTTGGGGGTATACTCCGGTAGGGTCGTTTTTTCTATTAACTTATAAGTATACTGATCCTTTTCAATGGAAAATGTGCTGTTTTCGGTCGTGCTCCTGCCAATGCAGGCCTGCATAGCATTCGATTTACTCTAGAAGTAGTCTCGTAAATTTATATTTCTAACACGCAAAAGTGCATTTTTATTATTTTTAATCAAAAATTGATAAAAAAAAAATTTTTTTGAAAAAAATCAGCTTGGGGGACCAAGGCAAAAACTGATTTTTTTGCAAAAAAAATTAACAGGGGGGACCAAGGCATATTTTTTCCGGCGTCGGCATGAACACATACAGAGCCAAAAAATCTATCCACAAACATATTAAACCATTTTTCCAAAAGTTTTCCCACCAATTTTGTGCCTTGTCAAAAAAAACTGACCAACCTTGGTGATTCCTCTGTTCAAAGCATATGGCTTCTGGTCAATGATGGATTGGCCACTTGTTGTGGTGTACCTCCTCCTGCATAGTTTACAGTATAAAATATTTTTGTTTTCAAGTAGAAGACTCCGAAGAAAAATTTGCATTCTGAAGCAAGCTTCAAAAAAATTTGTTTATAATGTAACATCTTACGAAAAACTAGGTTATAGACCAAAAGTATAACAAAACAATCAATATCGTAAATTTTTTTTATCAAGAACAATACACATAATAGCGGAATCTCGCCAAGCGCCCACTTCCTCCGGGGGGAGCCAAGCCGCTTGACGACATTTGACTGAATCAATTTCAGTACATATATATATTTGATCTCAGTTTTACTGAATGACTGAAAAGCGAAGTTTGGGCAGCTACACAATATACCAAATGTTGCGACTCCTACCCAGCGGGCGAGTGGGATGGTGGGGGCGGATGGCTATATCCCCCACGGCGTGTCAAAGGCGAAATCGACGTCGGCGTTCTGTCATTAAAAGCCGTTTTCTGTGATTTTGGACCAACTTTTGTTACCTCAATTTTTCAAAAATTCTCAGTTTCGGGCTCATTTGAAAGAGAAAACAATTCTGAGTAAGTTTGATCTTTACAGATTGCCGATTTCCAATTCGGATCTCTAACCAATTTAAAGGTCGAACCGTGTGGAGTGTCTGAAATATGGTAATTTTCTTAATCCTGCATACAGTTTTAAGTTTTTTTTCACAGGACTCTCAAACATTTAATACCATTCTACGCAGAATTGAGCAGCCTTACTTATGATAATAAAAGATTCTGCATATTGATACATTTTTGTGTAAACTTTGACTTTTGTGTAAAATTGTCAATTTTTCGCACAAAAATGTATCAATATGCGAAAATTTTTATAAGTATATGTAAGGCTGCTAAATTCTGCGTAGAATGGTATTAAATGTGTGAGAGTCCTGTGAAAAAAACTTAAAACTGTATGCAGGATTAAGAAAATTACCATATTTCAGACACTCCACACGGTTTGAACTTTGAATTGGCCATATTTTGAGATCCGTAAAAATTAAATTTACTCAGAATTGTTTTCTCTTTCAATTGAGACCAAAACTAAAAATTTCGAAAAATCGAGGTAAGAAAAGGGAGCACTTTACCCCTTCGCCCCCCACTCGATTAAGCCCTACACCCCCCAAACCGAAACCATAGGGGGGACCAAGGCATATTTTTCTTCGATTTTTTAACACTTTTAAAATTAATTTAAAATTGTCAGAATTTAATGTTTGAGATATGTGATTTGAATTCGGCGTAGGGGTTAATCGAGTGGGGGGTGAAGGGGTAAAGTGTTCCGAATAAACAAGTGAGTAAGAAAGTGGAAAGGTTTTGGTGGGACAATAAAGCGGGAATTCAAATCACGTATCTCAAACATTAAATTCTGACAATTTTAAATTAATTTTAAAAGTGTTAAAAAATCGAAGAAAAATATGCTTTGGTCCCCCCTATGGTTTCGGTTTGGGGGTGTAGGGGTTGATCGAGTGGGGGCGAAGGGGTAAATTTAGCCAACAAAAGTTTATATCAAGTGGTCCAAATTACAGAAAACGGCTTTTAAACATTTTGAATATGACCTGATTTTTCTGCTGTTTTTTTTTAAACGACACATCAAAAAGTTCGTTCTCAAAAGTCCCGCCTGGAGTCCGACACTTTTTTTTATTCCAGATTTAAAATTTCCGGCACATCTACATTCTGGCACAAATTATTCTGGCAAAAACTCTGGCAAATGCATTTCGACCTGCAGATTTAACTCTTTTTCTTATTATATTTGTGACTCCCTGTACCCGAGCTGTAGTCATGATTTGATCGATGTTTATGCTCTGTTTTTTTGCAGCTTACTATTTACCGTGGGGAAAATTTACTACGGGGAATTTGTTGCGGAGGAATGCACCTAGAGCCTTCAAAGAGTAGCTATGAACGGACAAGTAAAGACAGCAAAACGGAAAGTTGTTCCGATACAGGTCTTTGGTCAGGTCTTTGGTTTGGTCTTTGGTCAGTTGGTTTTGATCAATCTGGTCCAAAAAGTTGAAAGGATCCCGATTTTGGCATTTATTTTTCCAAATTACGCTATATTACCGAAGATATGAGATCCATTAGCTTACTAAAACACGTCAATTTTCATAAAACCACTAGATTAATTTGAAAATTGACGGCGAATCGAACAACTACAGACATCATCAGAAAGCTGAGAAAAAATCCTACATATATCCAGCCAGAAAATTTTTTGATCAAAAAATTTGGGAGAAAAAGCCATTTGAAATCGGCAATTTGACTCTGCCAAATGTTAATTAAAATTTCTTTTTAATCAAACTTTTCGAATTTGTAAGGCAATCCAGTGATATAAAAATGTATTATTTGTGAAACAAATAAGCATAGGTGACTAACAAGAATACAAAGTTGAGAAAATATAAGAAAAACCCCAAACATTTAATTGTTTTCAAATTTTTGTCTCGACAAGAAAAATGCCGATTCCGCCTTTCGACGTGTTTGACCGTCAAACTTTGACACGCTGTGCCTCGGTCGTGGTGCGCAGAACAGATCGGTTCATATAAATTTTTCTGTTCTGCGCACTAAGGCCCCGGTCAGGACTTTTTCAGCATTTTTTTAAGCCTTTTTTGCATTTTCAGACCCCAACCGGTCAGAATTTTTAGCCTCTTAGCAACCCACCGCGCCGAGCTGTACGATTCTATTTAAAAATTCTGACAACGTTATCTTGTAAAGCATAGTCGATTTACTATACAAAATTTTAATATTTTTTGTCAAACTGACAAAGAAATCCAACCTCGAGACTCGAGAAACATCAAGCCAAACACTGTCTTTTAAGTGGATAGTACGAGACTTTTAATCAAATTTCGTGGCGTAGTAGGGGAAGCGTTGGATTTAGGTTATAGGTCATAAATATCAGGTTTTCAAATTCCCTCGAAAAATCACTCGAAAGTGACTCTGGATGCATGAAAAAGGTATGACTACCAGGGGCCTAGCAGACTATTTGAAAAGTAAAAATGAAAAATTGAAAATTTTCAAATAGTCGGCTAGGCCCCAGAGTTTCTATATGCGGTAGGCCCCAGCATTTGAAACCATGTTCAAGATCTTGATTATTTGCCCAGTGGGCTCTCCAAAATGCCCCTTAAGTGGGTACGTAGGGTTTTATTGCCACAAATTTGATCGCCGGCTTATTTTGATCGCCACAAATTTGATCGCCGGCGATATTGTTTATTTTTATGTCTTCGTCGTTTCTCCGTCTTTTTTATTACTTTGCTCGTTGCATCCTGTTGCCTTTGAAATTTCTCGCCTTCACCTTTAGGTTACAAGGTTAGTTCTTGATTATTTGCCAGTGGGCTCTCCAAACTGCCCCTTAAGTGGCCCTCTAAAGTGGCCCTATTTTGTCCCTTCCCCTCCATATACAGCCCTTTATCACTCTTAAAATTACTGTTCTAGCCTTTTTATGGCAAAATTATTGTTTTCGACCACTCCTAAAAAAGTTTATTTTTAGGGGGTATGAAAGTAGCGCCGAAATTCTACACAGTATATCGACTATGCTTTACAAGATAGCGTTGTCAGAATTTTTAAATAGAACCGTATAGCTCGAAATGTTTTTAGTCAGCAAAAACACCCACTCATCCTGAGTCAGATTTTGCCCCATTGTTAACCATAAAAATGCTCGTATATTATACGAGCATTTCTACGGCGCAAATGTGACTTAGTCTGGCCCTCTATAAAGAAGCGATTTTTTCACCTCCACACCTGATTTACTTTTCCTCGAACTGACTTACATGCCCGAGCTGAAACATTTGGTATAATGTTTATTAAATGTAACAAAATAAGCACCTACAGCTGAAATAGTTTACCGTATTTGCTCTAATAGAGCGGCACCCCCACTTTGAAGACCTATATCTCAGCCCAGACCAAATATTTTCCACAGTTTTTTTTTTGTATTTTCTTAACTATCACGAGCTCTACCGATTTCTCTTTTAAGATTCTGGTTGGACACCCAAAAACCTTGATATCGGCCTCAAACTTGTCAGATTTTCGGGGGTTGGAAAATAGAGCAGCATGCTGCTCTATTACAGGTATTTTTTTATTTTAGATTTTGCAGTTACAGTCGACTCTCGATATAACGGACCCCCAAAAAGTTTGTTCCCGCCTAGGGTCTGACACTTTTTTAGCCCGATTTTTGAAGCCCTTTGCCGGTTGTCTTCGGCTGGTGTAGTCCAAAACATCGCGAGGATTACGATTTTCCCAATAGTTTTGCCGAAAAAACCCACGCCTCTCGATATAACAGACATTTATTTTCAAAAAAGGTATCCGTTGTATCGAGAGGCACGGGTCTTTTCGGCAAAACTATTGCGATTTTCAGAAACGATTGGTAAAATCGGAATTCTTGCGATGTTTTGGACTAGACCAGCCAAAGACAACTGGCCAAAGACTTCAAAAATCGGGCTAAAAAAGTATCAAACCCCAGACGGGAACGAAGACCCGTGGGTAGGGAATTAGGATATCGCAGCATTTTGGCAATATCGAGTTTGGTGTGGCCTACTACAGCTGTTAGGTGGATAGTTTGCGACATTAACTACTATTCTTGACAACAATATAAAAGAGGAAGACTAGTAGTTTACAACAACAATGCAACCAAGCCATCATTATTATTTAATTATATAACTAGTGCCGGTATCAGTGGCATACACTTGTTTGAATGACGATTGCGGCAAGATTCAGAGTGCATGACCCATGATGCAATATTCCCTAAATTGATTGTGATTGATACATTGTGTTAAATGTGACCCTCGCCAAGAAAGTGACCTTTTAACCCAGGAACAGAAAAAAAACGTTTCTCCGACTAAATATTATTTTTTTGTTAATCGGAACGTCGATTCAACTCTGCACTCAATTGCTAGAATAAATTGATTTCAAAATTTAAGAAAGAATTTGAATAAAATGTGGGCTAATGTTATTTGTCGCCAAAAAGATTCCTTCTTTCGCTAAAAAGGGATAATATTTAAATTGGCCATAAACTACTGAATTTTGGCCATAAATTATTGGCTTTTGGCCATTTAGAAAAATTCCCTAAATTTGGGGTCGACCACCTCAGAGTGGGTATCTAGGGTAGCCAGGGTATTGAGATTCTGGGTAGTCAAAACAGCATTTTGATCCTAACAAACCGTTTTCAGCACACGATTTTGTGTTGGATAGTAGAGTTTATTAGGCATTTAAAGGTGATAAACATTTTATGGACCATTGACCTAGAGTTACCCCGAGTTTATGGCCAAAGTCCAAAAGTTTATGGCCAAAAACCAATAATTTAGGACCAAAATTTAGTATGTTATGGGCCAAAATGAAATACAGTATGACCCGAGAAATTCGGCCGAGTTCAAATGGCCATAACTTTTGGTAGACGTTAAATTTCGACAAACGGTTTTTTGCAATCGTCTTAGAAAAATATACATTTTGTTTGGTATATGATGTCAAAAACATGTGGTTTGTGCCTTACCCTGTGGTTTGTGCCTTACCCATCCAGAGGACATCCACAGACCAAGGCCCAAACCACAAGGAGTTCCAAGGTACCCCCTGTGGTTTGTGCCTTACCCATCCAGAGGACATCCACAGACCAAGGCCCAAACCACAAGGAGTACCAAGGTACCCCCTGTGGTTTGTGCCTTACCCATCCAGAGGACATCCACAGACCAAGGCCCAAACCACAAGGAGTACCAAAGTACCCCCTGTGGTTTGTGCCTTACCCATCAGAGGACATCCACAGACCAAGGCCCAAACCAAAAGAAGTACCAAGAACCCTGTGGTTTGTGCCTTACCCATCAGAGGACATCCACAGACCAAGGCCCAAACCACAAGGAGTACCAAGGTGCCCCCTGTGGTTTGTGCCTACACCATCAGAGGACATCCACAGACCAAGGCCCAAACCACAAGGAGTACCAAGACTGTGGTTTGTGCCTACCCATCCAGAGGACATCCACAGACCAAGGCCCAAACCACAAGGAGTACCAAGGTCCCCCCTGTGGTTTGTGCCTTACCCATCCAGAGGACATCCACAGACCAAGGCCCAAACCACAAGGAGTACCAAGGTACCCCCTGTGGTTTGTGCCTTACCCATCCAGAGGACATCCACAGACCAAGGCCCAAACCACAGGGGGTTAGAAGCGAAAATCGTGTTTTTGACATCATATACCAAACAAAATGTATATTTTTTGCGAAAAACCGTTTGTCGAAATTTGACGTCTACCAAATGTTATGGCCATTTGAAATCGGCCGAATTTCTTGGGCCATACTGTACCACCCGCTAAAAAGTCATCGCCAAGAAGCCTTTTTCGGCGCTAGTGAAGAATAGGGTTCCAAAAATCGGCTTGGTCCCCCCTGTTGTTTTATTTGTAAAAACAACAGGGAGACCAACTTGTTTTTTATTAAAATTTATAGGACCAAACTAGTTTCTACGAAAAACAACAGGGGGGACCAAGCTGATTTTTGGAACCCTATTCTTCACTATAGCCGCCTTTTTCTTACGCTAAAATTATTTCTCTTTATCCAAAAAATTTGCTTGTTAAGACAGGTGATATAATTTTATTTTTAGGACAGTCCAATCGGGCTTTAACTACTATTTTTACGACAATCCAAATTTCTTTAGATTTGTGTGCAGAAGTGTGTGTATTAAAAAATAATTCTTAGCTAGAGAAATTTTAATTTGTCCTTGAGTTGCGTAATTTTTTTGTTTTCGACTGGGATGAACATTGATATTTTTCTAAAGTAAGGCGAAAAAATAATTTCTACCCTCCTTTCGAATTTTTTGGAAAGGCGAAGTTCACGAAGAAAAAATAGGGCAATTGCCCTAGAAATAGGACAAAATGGGCCCCTTGTTGTTGACCTTTACTAGCTCAAATTAATTTTTGTTATTTTTTTTTCAAATTTGTGGAAGGAATAGGAGCTGTTGCTGTAAAAAGATGCTTTTTAAATCAGATTTGTAGCCTACCCTTGTTCCTTGTTCCAATAATCGCCAGATAGGTAGTCATCTAGTTTGTGCAACCCAAGACGAGACAACAATTCTATTTTCTCGCTGTTGCTCGCACTTATGACGGTGAAGAAACCCTTGGAGCCTGCAAATACAATGTATACAACTGGTTTCTTCTTAAAAATTTAGGTACACATCACACCTCATAAACCGATTCTTCAGTACCTAAGGTCCTACAATTTTTTACCGCAACCTTTAACGTTTTTTGTATGATATTGGTGATTTTCGTGAGTCGAAAATTTTAAAATTGCTATTTGTTCTTGGGAAAGTCAACTATTGCGCCGTAAACAGGCACTCTCCGCGACATAATAGCACTCGAAGAGGATGTCATTTCACAAGAAGGCACTCCTGTTTATGACCAGGTTAAAAGGTTTGGCCGTTATTAACGATTTTCCGTCCTGGCCTTTATCGTATTTCCTTTAAAGGGCATACCAGCGCGTTACACTGCAATTAAGGCGGGGACCAGCAATTTCTTTTTCTCATACAGTCGACGCTCTATATAACGACACTCGATACAACGTCCCGCTCGATCTAACGTCCTGAAATTTTTTTTTGGTTAGTTTTAACTAAATTTGGCTAAAGTGACGCTCTATATAACGACACTCGATACAACGTCCCGCTCGATCTAACGTCCTGAAATTTTTTTTTGGTTAGTTTTAACTAAATTTGGCTAAAGTGACGCTCTATATAACGACACTCGATGCAACGTCCCGCTCGATATAACGTCCCGAATTTTTTTTGGTTAGTTTTAACTAAATTTGGCTAAAGTGACGCTCTATATAACGACGCTCGATACAACGTCCCGCTCGATCTAACGTCCTATTCTGACAGCCCCGACTGCGATAGTGCCGCTCGGTATAACGTCCCTGAACAATTTTTGATACACTTTAGTAGAGTCTCGAATGAAATGCAATTTGAATGGCAATTCGCTTTACAAGGAAAGAGATTTTGGTTCGAAAAAAGTTTTCGGATTCGTTTTTGTGTTCATTTTTGGAAAACCCGGTTGTTTATTTTGGCGCTTCCATTTCATTTTTTTCAGCATCGATTATGGCAACTCTTACAAAAAACGGCGCATCATTCCTCTAGAGCTCAAGAAGCAGATCATAGAGGCTTCGGCAAACAAGAAACCAAAGGAACTCAGTGAGCAATTTAACCTACCGGTGACGACAATCAAGACAATTCTCACTTGATATAACGTCCCATTTTGACTGGTCCTTTGAGGGACGTTATATCGAGCGTCGACTGTAACTATCTTATATAGTATTTGGTATGTGTGGGTGGGTGGCTAACGCTTTTTTACTTCGAAAGCCAGAACGGGTCGTAGATAGCGAAATCACTTTTGTCGCTAATACCATCGTGTTCCCCAGAATGTCAAGAGAACAGGCGAAAAAAAAGAGTTCTAATAGGGGATATACCTATTTTTATGAATGAAGTCATAGCCCCTCATTGAAATTTCGAAATAACTGTACTATACAAATAACTGTACTGTACTTTACTATAGAGGCGCCGATAGGCGCCTGTGGTCCCTTGTTTTCTATAAGCGTTCTAACTGATCCGACGAAACTTTTCTGCCTATTTTTTTAAAAGTAGGATAAGGTCATATATATCAGATTTGACATGAAACGAGTGAAAACAAGGACAATTTTTGAAAAATAGCTGGTCCCCGCCTTAATTTGCAGTGTAACGCGCTGGTATGCCCTTTTAATAAGGCGGCCGCCTTATTTTTTTTCCTTGTGATGACCAAAAATCTAAAAATTTGGAATTCGATCTCGAGATTTTTGGGTGCTCAACCAAAATATGAAAAGTGCAATCGGTAGAGCTTGCGTTAGTTAAGAAAATGGATAAAACAACTATACAAAATATTTACTCTAGGCTGAGATACAGGTCCTCAAAGTCGAGTTGCCGCCTTATTAGACCAAATACGGTAACCTACTTCTAGTTTAATTTTTTTCGCCAAAATGGTTTGAATTTCAAATTTTAACACAACAAGGTTAGGGTTGTCATGGAACTAGATCTCAAAATGTCGAAAAAACGGAATCCGCATAACAGAATACCATCCCTGATCAGGATGTCGAGGGTTAAGCAAGTGTCTATGTATGGGCACTACCTGCCACACTACTTTTACTACCCCGGCACTACCATTACTCACCATTTAGTGCCAACGTGGCAGCCAGCACATGGATCAGGCGCCGCACTGCTACAGCTTCGGTGGAGAAACTTCGCCAGCGAATTTCCACCATGCTTGGGTATTTGGTCAGTAACTCCTGCAACAAAAGGTACTCCTCAGATGTAAACTTAAAGAATCTGCTTTACCTGTGGCAAGTGGAGCACAGGGGAGTTGTCAATGTCCTGGTTCAGCATTTGCACATGCTGAAATTTTAATTTTTTTTCATAAATGTATTCGAATTGTTTATTTTGCAAGGATAAAACTACGAAAGAATTCGGTAAAAAAGGTTCTTAATCTGCTAAACCTACTGACCTGAGCCTTGTCATTGAACTGGTGTTGCTCTTCCTGCTCAATCACTTTGATATACTTGGCTCTGTATTGAGGCAGGAATTGGTTTCTGTATTCCTCTTCAATCAGACCTAAGTACAGACAATGGTTGGGGTATTTTTTGCTAAGAAGACCTATGTACCTAGCACATCCAGTAAGCCTACACTTAGCGAGAAGAATGGCTGTTGGGAGGTTAAGCAGACACCATCTTCGCTATTACTGTTGCCATTGAACTCTTCAGCAACAAAATGGTGGGCTGAAACAATTAAAAAGTTAGTATGGTCTTGTGAGCATGGATATAGCACATCTCGTGGTGATTTTTGCCCAAACTTTTTGTATCACCTTTTTAGCTAAAATTTGGAAAAAGTTACTCGTAAAGCGTGATTTTTTAAATTATTCTTGGTTGTTCAGGTATTTCATGGTCATGCTCTGACTAACAACCGCGCCCCTTTTTGTTAATGCTGAACAGAACGGTAAAAACAGAATTTGTAAAACTAATCAAAATATTGGTTGATACGTCCTACCAAAACCGGGTGGGTGGGTGGTTAACGCATTTGAGTACATGTTTGGTCACAAAGGAAAACGTTTTTTAGTGTAATAATTTTATTTGCATGTTTATATTCATTCGAAAGCTCTTTTAATGGCGGAGGACCTTGCGCAATCAGATTTGAAGATTGCTAAGAAAAAAATTGAGATTTTGCCCCTTGAAAGTGAAAAGTGGTGGTTTTCAGGGTTAATCTTATGAGTACCCATTTGGTCACAAGGAAAAACTTTTTTTAGTGTAATAATTTTATGTGCATGTTTATACTCATTAGAAAGCTTTTTTAATGGCAGAGGACCTTTTGCAATCAGATTTGAAAATTGTTGTGAAAAAAATTGAGATTTTGCACTTTCAAAGTGAAAAGTGGATTTATATTTGAATTTCAAAATACGATATAGGTGCCGATAGGCGCCTGCTGTCCCTAGTCAAAAATGTTTGCTTTTTGTGCAAAAATAGAAACGGTTTTTCTTTTTGGAGAAATAGTTAAGTTCAGGGCTGTGCAAACATCCGGAAGTTACATCCGGAGGTGGATGTTTGACCTCCACCTCCACCTCCAGGCCCGATGTTCGGAGGTGGACGCGGAGGTTCAATTTTTTTGGTGCGGAGGTGGATGTTTGAATAAACATCCGCCTCCGGAGGTCGGAGGTGGAAGTGGAGGTGGCGAAAATTTGAACATCCGAACCTCCAACCCATCTCCGTTGAGATGTGTCAAAAATTTAAAAATGAAACTCCCGCCTTTTTTAAATTTCTTGGCATTTTGTTTAATTACGAAACTTCTCATTTCAGTGATTGAAGAAAACCCATCGTGGTTTGGCAGACTTGGTACAGTCGAGTCTCGATTTAACGATCACCCTGGGGACACGCCTCAGGTGATCGCTAAATCGAGGTGATCGTTGTATCGAGGTGATCGTTATATCGAGACCTTTATTCTGAAAGAATATTGCTGATCGTTATTTCGAGACTTTCAAAGAGTTAATAACACGTTCAACGTTGTGTGCCGTATTTATTAATGAAAAGAAGCGGAGAACAACAATGCGGTGTTTACTAGGAGAACAAACGATGCTGTGTTTACTAGGAGAACAAACAATGCTGTGTTTACTAGGAGAACAAAAATAACTATGCCTAACAGTTAGCACAAAATAATCAGCAATATTTTTCTGTTTCAGTTTCTTCATTCTTTCGTCGGCCAGGGCATCGTCCAATTGATCAAATAGTTTGAGAATGGCTGGACTAGTCGCAGAGTCGGCATAGCATTGCAAGATTCTCAATGCTTGGCTGGCTTCTCGAGCAGTAACGGCTGGCTCTTCTACCTCGATTTCCACCATTTCGTAGTCACTATCCACTTCCTTGCTTCGGACATCCTCTGCAATTTCTGCCAAAGTGAGAGCTCCACCAATTGCGAGTTGTTCGTCCACAGCCAGGTATTCTGCCAGATCCCCTTGCACTTCGTTGATGGCTTGGAGTTCGGCCCAGAGACGTTCCACATCGGCCAGTATGTTCTCTCCATTTTCTGAAATCAACATTCACAACAATTAACAATGATCGAAAAAAATTCTACCTCTTCACTGATCACGAACCCAGCTTTTCGGAAGCAGCGACTCAGTGTTTCTGGCTTGACTGCATCCCATGAGCGACGGAGGAACTGGAGAGCATGCAGAAGATTGATTTTATACTGGCGGTCGTCATCGATGGCTGAGATTCTTTCACGGAGAAGGAATCGGCGATAGTGAACCTTGACGTTCTCGATGATTCCTTGGTCACAAGGCTAAAAGAATAAGTTTAAATAAAGCTTCAATAAATTTTAAGACTAACCTGAGACTCGGCAGTTGTATTAGGCGGAAAAAACTTGATAGTGATCTGCTCGAGCTTGATGTTGCAGTGGCCGCTGAAGTTGTCGAGGAAGAGCAAGACTTTTCGATCATGACGCTTGAGTTTCCGGTCCCAATCCATCAACCACGATTCGAAGATGTCTGCTGAAAGAAATAAGAAAGTTAGAACATTTTTTTATTTTGATCAATAAAAAATTGCCAGTCATCCAAGCCTTCTTGTTCGCTTTGTACTGGACTGGAGGTTCTTGGTTCTTGAAGCATCTCGGCTTGGCAGACTTCCCAATCACCAGCAATGGCAGCTTTTCCGTCCCAGACATGTTCGACCCGACCAAAACTGTGATTCTTTCCTTGGATTTCTTGCCGGACGTGCATCGCTCACCCCCCGTTTTTTTTGGTTGTGATCGCTAAATCGAGTGTAATTTTTACTTTTGGGACCGATCAAGGGTGATCGTTAAACCGAGGTGATCGTTAAATCGAGTGATCGTTGTATCGAGACTTTCTTTGCCTTAATTTAGTTCAGACCAACCAAACTTGTCTCAGGTGATCGTTAAATTGGGAGTGATCGTTATATCGGGTGATCGTTAAATCGAGACTCGACTGTAGTCAGTTACAGTTGAATAAAGTATTATCACCAAATTACGTGAAGGTTAATGGAGGTGGATGTCGGACGTGGAGGTTCAACTTTTTTTGGGTATGGAAGTGGATGTTTGGGTAAACATCCACCTCCGGATGTTGGAAGTGGAAGCGGAGGTTCAAATTTTTGGGGGTGGAAGTTCGGATGTTGACGTGGAGGTTTGTTTTTGAGCTGCACAGCCCTGGTTAAGTTGCCTTCCTCTCAAGTTCGACCCCCTGCTGGGACCGACATTTTTTTTACTCTAAACTTTCGAGATCTTTTGCCGAATGAGATTGGCTAGTCAAGTCCAGTAGAATCACAAGGATCTCGATTTCACTGTTTGTCTCTGAAAAATTAAAAGTTTTGGTCACCAATATACGTGAGTCATGATGTGAAAGCACCGAATTTTCAAAAAGGCGTCCCAAAAAACCGTTCAACCATAGTATTTAGCCAAAATTATTGCTTGTATAGAAAGAATTTTATTTTTTGTTTATGCTGAGATTAAATTGCAACAACATTTTTGAGGTATTTGTTTATATTGTCCGCCTTATGGAACTATTTTTGCACTTTACTTTTCATTTGAGTTTCACTTTTTTGACTCTTGATCTTGAAGTTTTCGGAACAAAGTTCGGGCATTCTAAACCATAGTTTTCTCATTCTTATTACCGTATTTCCTCTAATAGGTCCCCCCCCCCGCCTTATTTTTTGACTAGAACTTCAGAGTTAGGGCCATTTTTGATTGACAATTTCAAAATGTTTGGGCATCCAAAAAATAAAGCCCCCGGGGGCTCTATTAGAGGAAATACGGTAACGAAAATTTCACAACCCTTTCACGTTAATTCAACTCTTACATTAGCTATCAGAGTCAAACCATAATATAACGTGCCCCAGACATGTTCACGGACCCTAATTTTCGCAATCCGGGTAAAAGTTTTTTCGGCGTAGGCCTGAGGAGTCTTTTTGAACAGCGTAACAAGGCATGGTTGGTTTAGTGTGTGACATTTTTATATTCCCGGCGCACAGCGAGAAAAACTATGAGAACAGGCAGCCAGAAAGTATTTGCCCTTTGATTTTAAAAATTCAAAATCCCGCAATTTTCGACTACTACTTATGGACCAATTACACCGATTTCATCCTACAATTTAATTAATATAGCAAAAAAAATATTGCAATATGCGCAACTAGCAGAGAAAAAATTTTCCGCAATGACATTTGAAGTTTGCTGGATACTTTGGCTTAAATTTTTTAAAAACCATGTAGGCGGCGGTAGTAATCACTCCTTCCCAGTTTTTATTTGGGTTGGTCCATAAGTACGTAACAGACCATATTTATGTATGGGTTGCAAAATTTTTGATAAATGAGAATTGTCACTCAATTAATTGCTGGGTTTGAAAATCGAAATTTCGACTGCACAATTTACGATTTGAAACCCATCGCCAAGGCAAACATTTTCTATAAAGGTCTTTAGCTTGCGTGGGTCCCTTGTGAGTAAAAAAGGTTTTTACGGCAACCAAAAATATTTCTACGTCAAAATTTTTTTGCAGCAAAATAGTCTTTTTACTGCAAGAAAAAGGGTGCTTCGATGAGCTCACTCTGAAAAACATGATAAAAATGTTTTGGACAATTATTTTGACTATTTGTCGAATTTTCGCATTGGGGGAACAAGGCGAACCGAAAAAAAAAGACTTTTTGGCTGGAAATAGAAAAAAACGGTATTTATAGAAAAATTCTATAAAATCTTATTTTTTAAAAAACCACGGGTTTTACGCGCAGCAGCTTGTCCAAAATTTGAATTGGCGGGGGACAGTTCTCTTTCGTCTCGCACTCTACTCTTTGATTTTTTTCGCACGACTGAAAGAGTAGAGTTCGACACAAAAGAAAACTGTCCCCGCCAATTCAAATTTCGGACATGCCGCTGGGTCCTTTTATAGATAAGGGTACGTTATATTAAGAACTGTACTTTAAACAATTTTTGGACTGTAATTTTGTAGTTTCGGACCGCCCAGTCTTCAGCAATTATGATGTACTTCCAACTGTCATTCTTATTGACTTGTTTTCTTCTTTTTGTATTGTGCATTGAACAAGGTGACTTCTCCATGTTCAGCTCCTCTTCCAATAAAGCCACTTCCTTGACTGCCTATGTGGATCGAGACAGGCCAATGAGATATTGGGAGTATGACCCGCAAGAGTGGATTACCAAATACCGTTGTTTCAAAGAAAGAGCCGCTTGGCGTTTTTTCTTGATACCCCATGTTGGTGTTGAGATCCAAACCAATCTCAGACACGAGTAAGTTTTCTTCAGTATAGACTTTTAAATGGACATAATCCAGGGTGGCGAACTAAAAATCTTGACAAAAAGTACATCTGGCCAAAAAAAAGTACAATATAGTCATTTTTCGTCAAAAAATGCCATTTTATCCAGTGCTTATTGATTTTTGAGCACCGAAAAAAAGATTTTGACGTGAAACTTCAAAAATTAAAAAGATTTTGGGTCCCAAAAAAAAAGTACAAATATTTTGCCTAAAGTGCCTTATAATGGGGTTGCCCAAAAGTGGTTAAAACCACTTTTGGGCAACCCCATCATAGGCACTCCTACCAATCTTTTTAAAAAGTACATTTCGATACCCTGACATAATCTAACAACACTATTTTGAACTATTAGTGCAAAGTTACGACATGTACTTATATATAAAATTCACTTATATATATTGGAAATATAAAAATCTTATAGATATAAATCTTTTTTATTTAATTTAATTTTATTTTTAAATTTTACTCTAAAATCTTAATGTAGACTACCAAAAAAGGATGAAGACTGTATAAAATAGCAAATTTTTGCTAAAAATGACCTAAAATTACGGTTCTATTCTAGAATCGGGTGCCAAAAAAACAGCTAGGTCCCCCCTGTTGATTTTTTGCGAAAAACAGCTAGGTCCCCCCTGTTGATTTTTTGCGAAAAACAGCTTGCTCCCCCTGTTGTTTTCTAGTATGAAAACGCAGAAATTATTGCACAGATATTTAATTTCGCACAAGGCAATAACAATTAAACAAGTCAAAGTTCATAATTATCCATTCGATGTATCATCATTCGATGTTTTCCGAAAAAAATTAGCAGGGGGGACCAAGCTGTTTTTTGGCACCCGATTCTAGAATAGGACCAAAATGTCTTTATTTTGAGCAAATGTCCCTATTTGAGTTTGAAGGCCTCTTTTAGTGTAATAAAAATAGCTAATAAATAAAAAAATACGGTAGAAATTCGGTTATCCGGCACCTCTTTGGGCCGGTTTCAGGTTGACGGATAACTGAGGTAGAAAAAAAAACCAAAAATGAAATGAAAAACTAAAAAAGGGAACCGCTTGAACTGTAAACTTGAATTCGAATATTCTGTTTTTTTTTAATATTTTTTTGTTGATGCCATCTTGTAGAGAGCATAGTCAATTTACTACATGAAATTTCAATATTTGGCTAAAGTTCGTTATACCGCCCCCTCGCGAAAGTGCTTTTTGACCACTGTTTTGAACTTATCAGGTCGTAATTAGTACGAAAAACATGTTATTTTCACGCGGACTATTATTTTAGAAAAATTATTTTTGTGGAGTTTTGATCATTTTTCAATATTTCTTCACTTTATTCGTTTTGTCATGTTTGTTACTTTGTCAGTTTTTAGGTTTTGCCCTTAGGACACTGAGCGTCGAATGAAATATTTATATAATTTTGGTCCCAAAAGTGCACTTCGGGGTGGGTGAGCATCCAATTCTCATGGCCGGCCTACCACATGCAAAAGCAGGGCTATGCAAGTGTTTGTTGTACACTTACATAGCCCATTTTTCGAGATGTATGGTCTCTAAGGTGATTGGGGGCGCGCATCTCAAGTCCAAGCCCCAAGCCTGGACCCCAAGCCTGACTCAAGCCCCCGCAGGGGGCGTGGGGGCTTAAGACTTAGAGATGCGCGCCCCCTATCACCTTAGAGACTATTCCGAACAATATGCTAAAGTATAACACACTCATTTCCTCTTTTTACATACAACAGCCATGTGAATTGGTGGATGTGTAACTATATTAATGATCATTAATGACCATTTTAGGTAAAAACATGTTTTTCGTACTAATTACGACTTGATAAGTTCAAAAAAGTGGTCAAAAAGCACTTTCGCGAGGGGCGGTATAACGAACTCCGGCCCAATATTTTTCCCAGCAGACAAAAAGTCAGAAATTTAAATATTTTTGGCGAACAGACAGAAAAAATGCAATCTAGAGACTCAAGAAACATTAAGCCGAAAACTGCCTTGGTTCCCCCTTTGGATTTTAAAAACATATTTGTCTATAGTCAAACCATGATGTGGTGACATTCCCAGAAATTTGATCCCTAACTGGTTTCGATAATTTTTTAAATATATGTGTTTAAAAGAAAAGTGTCAGACTCATTTGGGAGTCGAATTTTGGGGGTTTCGCCATATAAAGACGTGACTGTAAAAAATATATGTTTTTGAAAATACACCATGAGACCAAGGCAAATTTTGGGCTATTTTGACATGTTTCTTGAATCTCCAGATCTGTTTTTTCGTCTTTTGGGAAAAAAATATTAAAATTTCACATGGTAAATCGGACCCTACTTGGATATACGATCTCTAACCCATCAAACCCCCTGTGCCCCCTTCGGGGACGCAGGGGGCTTGGTTGCTTGGGGTTGAGACACGCACACTTACTCGAAAGTGACTCTGGATGCATGAAAAAGCATGTATACCAGAGTTTCTATATGCGGTAGGCCCCAGTCAACAAAACTATGTTCAACATCTTTTTTTTGTACAAAATTGGCCCCTGTTCGGTTCCTTTCCACCCCAATACAGCCCTAAATTCCTTAAAAATGGTCAAAAAGGGTACTTTTAAGTGGCCCCAAAACTCAACTTTTTATTGACTGGAACTCAAAAATAACGCCTTTTTCGAGCTCCTGAGGCGATTTTGAAACGATATAGGGTGTTTGGAAACACTTTAAAAAAATTGATTTGGGGTGCATCCAAGTAGCGCCGTAAATCGACTATGACTCTACGAGATGGCATTATCAGAATACCGTATTTCTTCTAATAAGCGGGCAGTCTCCAATAGTCTGGCAGTCTTCAATAAACGGGCACCCTAAAAGACGATTTTACCTACACCTTAACTCTTTAAGCTAAAATTTTTGGAAAAATACAAATGTTTTGCTGTTTGATGAGGACGAAGAAAATGGCTACCTTACCGATGACAGTCTTCATTTTGAATTTGATGGTTAGAATTCGTATGTTTGTGTTATTGAATGTTTACCTCTTTTTGTTGTCTGTCTTCGAATAAATTTTGATCGAAAAAATAAACGGGCAGTCTCCAATAGTCGGGCAGTCTCTAATAATATTACCCTCAGAGGTGATTGGAAAATAAACGGGCATGCTCGCTTATTAGAAGAAATACGGTATTCGAATTCAAGTTTACAGTTCACGCGGTTCGCTTTCAAGAGAACATTGAGCTCTTAAGTCAATGAAATCTGAAAGGGCCAATAAAATTCCTAACAAGCATCTTCATAGAGTGTGAGCATCTTTATAGATACCTTCTTGAAAAAAACGACTATAAGGGAATCCAAGTCAATCAATGGCGAGGAGGACTGCAGTATTATCACTGGTTGGCCGAATGGAGCTGGGAATACGCAACCAGTAACAAGACCCTCGGCTATGTTGTGAAATATGGAAATCAGGCTTTAGATAATGGCTACCATGCCCTAAACAACAACTGCTACAAAGCACGTTCTAGCATTCTGAGAATATTGCGTCCTGAACTGGATTGTAACGAGTGGCGCTGCAAAGCATGTGGTTGGCGTTTTTGAGGAGCAACGCAATAAAATTCATTACATCTTCAACTCTTTTTGATGCGAAATTGTATCTCTTCTGATTAATCTAATAAAAAATAATGGATTTCGGACGACCAAATACAGTCGAACCTCTATATAACATAATTCAAGGGACCACCAAAAACGTTATGTTATATAGAAGGACGTTTTTTCGGCTGCGGCCGGGAAAAAAGTTATGCTTTTAAGAGTTTTATGTTACATAGAGGTAAAAGTTATGTTATATAGATGTTCACTTTGGCCTTATTTCAATCAGACTAACCAAACTGATCTCTAAGTTATGCTATATAGAGTTATGTTATATACAGGTTCGACTGTAACGATCAGATTTATTAAAGGCCACCCCCTCCCTATAATAAGGGCCCCCTCAACTTTGAGGGCCTATATCTCAGCCCAGAGTCAATTTTTTGCAAAGCTGTTTATTGCGTTTTTTTTATCTCCCACGAGCTCTACGGATTCCGCTTTTTAGATTTTTAATTTTTATCCAAAAATCGACCTCAAAATTTCCCGATTTACGAGGGGTTGAAAAATAAGGCCCCGGAAGCCTTATTAGAGACAATACGGTAAGTTTAATGACTGTCTATAGTTTACAGGGTTATACAGGGTGGGCCAATTTTGTCCCTCTTTACTTTGGTCATGACTTTTATTTAACACTGCAAAGCCCCATCGCTACGGTTGTACACATGCGGTCAAAATTGAGCGCTGAACAAGATGGCGCTAGCAGAAATGTCAAACAGGCCGTTTCAGTGCCAATTTAAAAAAGTGCAGTTTTTTAAAATGAGTTACTGCATATAAATGACTCTAACTCAACTTGGTAGGTGTATGGGGGAAATGCTTAATAGCCTGTTAGAACCTCGAGGAGATGGGCTTTCAGATGTGCTATTACACGTTGACACTTTATTTACAATTTTTGAAAAATTTAATAAAAAACTGAAAAATGTCGTTTTTCAAAAACCAGACTAGGGGTGTGTCGAAATATTAAGACAGAATCTGAGAGCCCTGCCATTTTTAAATTCTCTTTAGGACAATAAACATTTGAATAACCTCGTATTAACTGGACAAATCTTTTTTTACAGCTGATTTATTTTCTTTGCAGCTGATTTAACTGATCGACAAGATGGACCAAGCACTTATAAAAAAAAGTTTATTTATTTTTGCAAAAAAAAAAAACATTTTTTGCAAAAAATTGCCTTGGGGGACCAAGGTAGCCTGAAATTGCTTGGCACCTTAAATGTGACCTTGATCCCCCAAGGCAATTTTTTTCGCTCAAAAGAACTCGATTTTTTATAGACTAGAACTCAAAAATAATGCCTTTTTCGAGCTCTTGAGGCGATTTTGAGTCGATATAGGGTGTTTGGAAACACTTTTAAAAAAATTGATTTTGGGTGTATCCAAGTAGGGTCAAAATTCGTATGTGGCCTTATGATTCTAGTTACTGGTGAGCTATGAACTAGCTCAATGTGATGTGTGAAAGTTGGAGAACAATTAATTTTTAAAAAAGTAGTTTTATAAAAAATAGATCTCAATTTGTTGCAGTGGAGCACAATCCGACACCCCCTCAAGTTCGTTCTCACTTAGAGTCCAACACTTTTTCACCCAAATTGTTGAAGGCTTTTGCCAATTCTGTTTTGACAGTCTGGTTTGAAATATCGTAAGGATTGAGTTAAAAATTTAGCAGGACCAAAATGGAATCATACGTGTGACTTCAAAAATACGACTTAATTGACGAAAGTGATTACCGTATTTCCTCTAATAAGCGCGCCGGCGCGCTTATTATTCAAACCTCCAAAAATTGGAAAAATTTGATCTCGAAATTTTTGGGTGCTTAACCGAAATATAAGAAGTGGAATCAGTTGAGCTCATGGGAGTTAAGAAAATGCAATAAACAGCTATGCAAAATGTTTTCTCTGAGCTGAGATATAGGTCCTTAAAGTAGAGGGTGCGCGCTTATTAGAGGAAATACGGTAATTATTCTACCTGGACTTCCATATTTGAAGTATGCAGAAAAGAATTTGTCAAAGAATAGCTCTTCGCATCTGCTTTTTGAAATGCTTTCTACGAATGTTTTCTCTTGTTCCGAGGCTAATAATTGATAGACCATCTCCTAGAACATGTAATTATTAAATATATGTTCAGTATAGACCATTACTACCTTGTCCAGTTCCTTGCCCACTATTGGCCTGATAGAGTAGCAGGTTAGAGTTAGTGGAATGGAAAATTTGATGGTAAACAAGTCGGCTAGTTGCGGTGATGTAACCACTAGTTTTTGCACTGAACATTGAGAACTAGGATATATTGAGAAAAAAGTGTAATGAAATGGACTTACAGTCAGGCAAAAGCCCTCCACCCAGTGCCCATGGTTCCACATCTATTTCACTAGTCCACCAAGAACCGGACTCTAAAAATGAAATTTATGCATACTTTAGGGACTAATGCCTTTAGGGATTAACTATCCACTTCTGAGTAATGGTACCGTTTTAATTTTAATTTTGAAACCCATAAAAAATTTCATTCCTATTGGAGTACAGTCAAACCTCGTTTATACGGCACCCCCAAAAGTTCGTTCCCGCCTTGGGTCCGACACTTTCTTTAGCTCAATTTTCGAAGTCTTTTGCTAAATGTGATTCGCCAGTCTAGTCCGAAATATCGCAAGGATTCCGTTTTGCCGGTCGTTTTCCAAAATTTTTAAATTTCGTCATAAGACCCGCGGACGTCGGTTATCCGGCACCTGATTTTCAAAAGGGTGCCGGATAACCGACGTCCGCAGGTCTTCATGGCGAAATTTAAAGATTTTGAAAAAACGAATGGCAAAATCAGAATCCTTGCAATATTTCGGACTAGACTGGTGAATCACATTTAGCAAAAGACTTCGAAAATTGAGCTGAAAAAAAGTGTCGCACCCAAGGCGGGAATGAACTTTTGGGGGTGCCGGATAAACGAGGTTTGACTGTAATCACATTCCAACGTTGGAACTTACTTTTCAATAAAGTAATAATTAATTTAAATTTTGGAACTCATATGAAAATATTATGCGTTATGTATAAATATCGTAGACCAGGCCAACTGGCCCCTTGAAACACACCCAAACATTGAAATTAGGATTGTATATTTTTGGCTATAGAGTTCTCGTTATTGGCCGTAAATTTCTTCTTTTTGCTCGTACTCGCTCAAAATCATGTTCCAACCACTTTTTTGATATGTTCTTAGGTCTGAAACACGCTGAAAAAATGTTTTTATGATTCCAAAGACGCTTTTTTGAGAAAAAATATTTTTGGTCAAAATTATGCTTTTTGCCTTGAGAAGCCTATGGTCGAGAACTTTACCGAAATTTTTATTCTCGAAGAAACATGATTTTGAGCGACAAAGGCCTAAAAGAAGAAATCTATGGCCAAAAAGAAATACCACCATTGAAATAAACTGGAAAATGCCCAAATAAAATTATCCGAAATACTATAAGATACTTTTTCAGACAAGATATCTGGTTTTTCAATGTCAGATTTACCTTCGGGCCACTACCAAACCCCCAAATACAACTGACTGGAATAAAACTTGCTCACCTGCAAGTGGAGACATCAACAAATTTCCTTGAGCCATCCACCCCAAAACGGCACTTAGAATAGAGAGTATTCCTTGAGCTTCCCAAACATATGGGAAAATCTCTTGCACCAAACTCTAAAAATTTTATATTTACAGCATGGATGTGTATTCAAATACAAAAAAATGCATGGGTGTTCCCTTTTTGAAGGAATTGGCAAATTTACAGGGTGTCCCAAGAATTTCCCCCACTTTTGAAGGACCATAACTTTTTGTGGAGATCGTATTTTGCAATTCTGTTTCGCCATTCGTCTTAGAATTTCGTAACAATTTTTGGCATATCAGGTGAAAAAGTCAAAATTTTTCATTTTTGCCTTGGTCCCCCCTGTTGTCCGAAAATTAAAAAATGGAATTTTTGAATATGGGTAATTTTCGGACAACAGGGGGACCAAGGCAAAAATGAAAAATTTTGACTTTTTTCACCTGATATGCCAAAATAATTGTTACGAAATTCTAAGACGAATGGCGAAAACAGAATTGCAAAATACGATCTCCACAAAAAGTTATGGTCCTTCAAAAGTGGGGGAAATTCTTGGGACACCCTGTAAAGTAGATGATTTACCTTATTAGGAGACTCAATAACCAGTTTGTAGAGATCATTGAGCTGGTTAACAGAAGACTGGAAGAGTTTGAATCGTCGTATCCACTCTTTGCTTTCTTCCTTCTCACTCTTGTCCGCTTCAGAACGCACTATTTGAGCGTTTTCGTGTAGCCATTGGAACTCTGAAAAGGGGCAAATTATTTAAATTTTAAAAGGCCACACTGTCTCAAGTCCACCATATTTATAGCCTAATTTTTATTGTTTCTTCTTTTTTTATTTTTCTGACTAGGATTAAAAGTCTGCAAGTGAATAAGAATGGAATTTGTCATCACAGACTGTGAGTAACAGTGTGAATTTAAAAAAATTTGGCGAATGAGATCCTCCACGAGGAAGATTCTCACACTCGGAAGTTATAAAAAAATATTTTCTTAAATTTTGATCATGTTTTCCAGAAATGAAGTTGTAAAATCCTTGTAATTTTTTGCCTTATAGGACCATGGTTTTTACGCGCAGCAGCTTGTCCAAAATTTGAATTGGCGGGGGACAGTTCTCTTTCGTCTCGCACTACTCTTTGAGTCGTTCGAAATTTAGGGTGGCCCATCCTTATCCGACTTTTTGAACTGGCCATAACTTTTAAAATTTATTTGTCTCGAGGAAATTTATAAAAATTTGTTTGACACCTCACTCGGTTATTTTTGGTTCAAAAATCAATTTTTGCTGGATTTTTAGTCTTGTTTTTGGTGAGATGCCTTATTCGCTTTAGAAAAGAGTTTGGACGATCATCTTTTACGCAAGGTACGGGTCGCCGAAGAAAGTGCAGGTGAAGTATCGCAACAAGTTTGGAAGAAATGCCAAGGCACCGAGCAATGCGAGCATCCAAGAATGGTGGAGGAAGTTCCGAGAAATAGGCAACGTGGGTCCAAGAAACGAGAGCAATGCCAAGGTTTGTCGGCTTTTGATTCTCTTTTCATTCTTTTCTTTCAGATGGGTGGGAACTGAGCTGACAGAAGAACAAGTACTGGCCTAATTCCGAGAAGCTCAACATTCAAGTCGAGGAGAACTTCTCCAAATCTTCTGTGGCCACCTTACTCACCGCATCTCACCCCAATGGATTTCTTCTTGTGGGACCATATCAAAGCTCAAGTCTACCGAACAGAACCGGCCAGCTTCGATGATCTCCAGCCCAGAATTCAAAAAGCCTTCGATGAACTTCCGTAAAAGATGGTTTATCGCTCGATTCAGTCTTACGAATGCCGTCTTCACCGCTGCATCGAAGTGCAAGGAAAATCAGTTGAACAATCTTACCTAAATGTCAGTGTTTTCAAAAGTCATACTATCACACTCGGGTCACACTAACTTCTGAATTTTTTTTTCTTATCTCAGATATTTTTACACCATATTGTAGCTGAGATTTTTCTCTATCCATTGAGTGGTCAAACGCTTCAGTTAAAAATATTTTTTGTCGAAATCACACCAAGTGCGACCTTAAAGTCACACCTTTTCATAAAAAGTGTGACTTTAAGGTTACACTTGGTGTGATTTTGACAAAAATTATTTTTAACTGAAGCGTTTGACCACTCAATGGATAGAGAAAAATCTCAGCTACAAGATGGTGTAAAAACATCTGAAAAAAGAAAACAAATTTTGAGATAAAAAGGTCAGTGAAGTTAATTTGACCCAAGTGCGATAGTGTGACTTTTGAAAACACTGCTAAATGTTGAATGAATTTCGTTGTCATTTGCTTTAAAAAATGTTGATCTTTTGTTCGCATATTTCTTGATATATTGTATAAAGTGTTACGAAGCAAGTTTGGTACCAAACAAATTCCTAGATTATCTTCTTGCAGATAAAACAAAATCTCGCCGTATGAATAAACAAAAAAATCATAAAGTTATGGCCAATTCGAATAGTCGGACAAGGATTGGCTACCCTATAACTCAAAAGAGTAAAGTTCTAGACGAAAGAGAACTGTCCCACGCCAATTCAAATTTTGCACATGCCGCTGTGCGCAAAAATCATGGTCTTTTAAAGCGATCTGTTTTAATGTTTGCTAACTAAGGTCAAAATTTGGTAGGGAATTGGCAGTAATTGAACTTGAGTAAGGTAATTATTAAGTGCAACCCACCTTGCAGGAATTCAACCCCTCTTTGACCTAAAACAAATGTTTTGAATCAATGAATTCTGAGTGGAATAAAGTATTACCATACTCGAAGGGTAGGTAGAAAATGTCGACAAACAGGGAAATCTTCTGACTATCTATTTTCCTGCAATTTAATCAATTTAATTTCTCATTTACACATTTTTTTTTGTATTTATGTATGTTTACTGGATATTGAAAGCCTCGTCGCTGTCCTCCATAGCAACATCACTAGCTTCAGAAGGCAAAACTTCCATGGCTGTTGAAGACTGGTAATCTTCCTATAAGACTGGTAATCTTTCCTATATATATCCTATAAAATCGACAAACGCAATCGCGAATGGGCTACCGACATTAATCAAGCAAAAATTTTTGCTTGTTTACCTTTTTTTGAAGTATTTCTTCTAAAAATCTATTTTTTCCCCTCTGACCTGACCCCTTTGCGATCGCGACATATATGTTTTTCCGTAAAATTATTGGTAAAGATACAAATTTCTGTGCCATGAGATGGCCCGAAAAATGGTTCAGTGAAAACTTCAGGAATTTAGTATCAATTTTTTTAAAGAGGCATGATCACCTGTTCAAATTTTGTCCCCGCCAATTCAAACATTTTTCCGAATCATTGAAGACATGTACGGATTTTCAACTTGATTTCTAACAAAACAAGGCCTAGATTTTAATTTTAGATACAGTTTTGTCAGAAACTGCATTGAAAACTACGTACAGAAGTTCAACGAAACGGAAAAATTTTAGAACTGGCGGGGACAAATTTGTGTGAGAAACAAGTGAGTATACCCCTTTAACTTTAAAAATTAAAAAAAAACACTTGATGCAAGCCACCCATATACAAATTGCATCGAAAAAATACGAGGCTGTTTTCTTAACACTCCTTTTCGGCGCAGGAAAAATTTGGGGAACAAACCGATGTGAGTAGCACTTTTAGCAGATTTTGCGACATTTCCGACTGGTAGAGTTGTCAAGGGATGTATTATTTCGACATGCTGACTAATTGCTGGGTTTGACAGCATATTTTCAACAGGCTGTAAAATCTTCATTTTTGGAAAAAATTTCAGAAAAAGTTTTTGAACTGTCTTACGCATATATGCAAAATATACAAACTAGTTCAAACCGAATTTCTGAAACACCAAAAATGAAAATTTTACAGCCTGTTGAAAAAGTGCTCTCAAACCCAGCAATTTATCGGCAGTTCGAAATAATACATCCCTTAACAACCCTTCCTCGTTGGTGGTTTATAAGTTCGCAAGTGCTTATCGAGGAAAGATAACATTTTTATATAAGTTTCAAAATATTTAAAAACTGGGTCGGTTTTGTTTGCCAGGTTTCAAAATCGAAATTTGTGACGAAAATTATGATTTTGCATCCCATCAATTAATATCGATCCAGTTTTTTCAATAGTGAAACTTATCGGTTAGTGCGTTAGTTATCTAGTAAATCAACAAGTGTGAAACCCATATGAAAATGTTAACTACCGTCTATAAGTACAATGTATAAATCCGTTGACATTGAATGGAAAGATTTGCCAAAACTTGACAAAATGATATTGGCAAACCGATATTTGTTGCTAAACAATGTAGCTAAACAAATGCTAAGCATTGTGTGCTAAAACGTTGTGAAAAATGGTTTGGGCATTTTCGAACTAGGCAGTGTGGTGTACTCATGCCTTCAATAGCTCAGTTAAGCTTGCCAAACATCGTTTTGCCAAGACATATGTTTGCCAAATCTAATTTTTTTGCCAAATATTACCTTTAACTTCCATTTTGAGACTTATGAGGGGTCATTAATGCAACGGCTCTTTTTTGGGTCAAAAAAGTTTTCGTGCAAATCGTTTTCGTTTTTTGATGCAAATCAGTCCTTTTTGCACCAAAAATCCGAGTTGCTTCAAAAAAGAACCGATTCGTACCAAAAAAAATTTAATATGAATCAAAAAAATTTGCACCGAAAAAATGTTTTTGCAAATGAAAAAAATCCATACCCTTCATTGCAATTTTTATGTATAGATTTTTAGGAACCAATCAAAAAAAGTTCTCTCCTTTAAATTAAAATAAGTCAGTGCAGACTGTTAGGTATTTTTATGGAAACCCAATACTCAAGAGTTTTATAAAAAACATACTTTGGGAAATGATGTAGCAGCATTAGCACATAATCCAGTGACAGCGGAAACACTGCTGAGAATGTCCATAGGTTCTGTGAATGTGTTGGGATCTGTGCTATAGTTGGTGGTGAGAGAGTTAACTGTCTGGGGGATTGCCACTATCTCCTGGTAAAAAATGGAGTTAATTGAGGGTTTTATTGAAAAAAACTATCTGTAGAAACTTGCCTCTGCTGGATTGAGTGGATTACCTAGTATGGATTCAGAGATGGGGAAAGCCTGCACCGTCACCTAAAATAGTTTTTAGAAAATTTATTTGGTGCATGTTTGATGGTGTAAACTGGACCGTAGTAGCGTTTCCGATGGGGGATGAAGTGTAGAGAGGCGCTGGCAGGTCTTGCAGATCAGTAATCGGCAGAAGTTCATTTCCTAAAGTTTTATTCTATAGATTTAGCAACTAGGAAAGATCTGTTGATATTTTACAAATTTTTATTTTTATTAAAATATTTTTATTGAACGGGGTTTTCATGAAGTTGCAATATAGAATCTACCGACACGCAGAGTGCTAAGGTGGAAGAAATAAAAAATAGAGTGTACTCGCAAGACAAAATAATTTGACGGGATATTTGAAATTTTTGTGGGAAATTCAAATTTGATGGGATAATTAATTATTTTGACGGAATTTTTGAACCTTTTGACGGTAGAAATCACTTTTAGCCTTTTCAACTTGATCCATTACTGTGTTTTTAAAGCAATAATATAATCATGCTGTATAGAGAATTCAAAAAAAATGATAGGAAATATACCGAGGCTACGGTTCAGTTTACCCCCCACGAGACGACCTCGGGAGCCGGATATTATGTTATATTCGTGCTTATCTCGACGAATTAAGACTACCTACGGCGCACATTAGCCAGTTTTTCGAAAAAAAAATTTTTGATTTTTGCTTGGTCCCCCCTATGGTTTTTCAAAAAAATTCAAAAAAAATTTCAAAATTTTTTCCTTTCGAGACCAAATTTCATGTTGAAATCGTGCATTATCAACTTATTTAGCATTATTAGGCTCACTCGGTTATACCCCCAAAAAATGTACCCCCAAAGGGTCAGCCCTTGGCCAGACCATGTACCCCCAAAGGGTCAGCCTTGGCCGGACCATGTACCCCAAAGGTCAGCCCTTGGCCCGGACCATGTACCCCAAAGGGTCAGCCCTTGGCCCGGACCATGTACCCCCAAAGGGTCAGCCCTTGGCCCGACCATGTACCCCCAAAGGGGCTTCCTATTGAATTAGGGTGCCTGCCGAAGGCAGGCAGGTGTGTATAAAGGGTCAGCCCTTGGCCCGGACAATGTACTGGCTGAAGGCAGTCAGCATAATTTTGTGAGGAGGCTACGCTTAGGGCCACGTTAGGCTCTAACTTTCGGTCTCGAAAGGAAAAAAAATTTTGAAATTTTTTTGAAAAACCATAGGGGGGACCAAGCAAAAATCAAAAATTTTTTTTTCGAAAAACTGGCTAATGTGCGCCGTAGGTAGTCTTAATTCGTCGAGATAAGCACGAATATAACATAATATCCGGCTCCCGAGGTCGTCTCGTGGGGGGGGGTAAACTGAACCGTTACCTATACCGAGAACTAATCGTTTTAAAAATTGTAGAAAAATTGGATTTAAGCCACTGTCGTGTTGTATAATTTTCACCATCACAATTAAGGCCTGGCTACAACGGTCGCGTCTGAATGTGACTTTCGCGTTTGTCTGTCGCGTTTTGGTGGCTACAATGGATGGCTAAACGCGACAGTCGGACGCGACAGCCAAACGCGACAGTCACAGTGTGGCTACAATGAAAGGCTAGATGCGACAGTCAGAAGCGCCACTCAGGCGCGACAGTCAAACTTTCAAAAATATTTGAAAATAGTGTCGCGTTTTTTTCAAAAAGTGTTTTTTTCTTGTTATCCGATCTTACGAATCAACGTCGTAGGAAATGATGTCTACGAGCGATGAAGTCGTCTGCGATTTGGTGAAATTGGACAAAGGTGATGAGGAAGTCAAAAGCGAACGTTCTCTCTACGACAACGCCGACAAGAAGTACCTGGTCAAAGATTGCGAAGGCTTTGAAGGTTGGTGTTTGTATTTTCTAGCTGATGAACCAAGTCCTTTTCATACAACATTTAGATGGCTAGAAGGCTGTAAAGAAATGGAAGACACTCCGCGACACCTACTTCCGGCAGGTCAAAAAGAAGCAGCAACCCAGTGGGAGTGGAGCAAATAACGAAACGACTGCTGAATCAACATGGGCGTATATCGACAACATGAATTGGCTGGAAGGCGAGACAAAGGAGCGCGAGAAGTATGTTTTTGTAATCTAACTTCGTAATCTAAGTTGAAGAAAAACCGTGTTGTATTGTCCGTGAAGGTTGCCTGGCTATCTATGAAGCGCTCCAGCCTCAATTCCTTCAAGCACCAAGAACAGACGAGGAGTGGACAAGGATTGCGGAAGGCTTTTGGAGAAAGTGGAACTGCTCAAACACGCTCGGTTTAATTTTGTGTATTTTTTTGTCGTGTTGCTTCACCGCTTCTGATGTTTAGGTTGTATCGATGGAAAGCACGTGCAGAACAAGAATCCAGCAAATTCCGGATCGCTTCTCTTCAACTACAAAGGGACATGCTGTTGGCAGTCTGCGACTCACGTTATCAGATTATCTATGGGGAAATCGGCTGTTTTGATCTGAATTGTTGTTTTGTTTTGTTGTTGGTCCCTGTTGTTTTGTGACACAACTAAGAGACGAATAAGGATGTGCTTTTTGGCTGCTCTTCGATTATTTAATTGTAGCCACACTGTGACTGTCGCGTCTGGCTGTCACGTTCGGCTGTCGCGTCTGGCTGTCGCGCCTGAGTGGCGCTTCTGACTGTCGCATCTAGCCTTTCATTGTAGCCACACTGTGACTGTCGCGTCTGGCTGTCGCGCCTGAGTGGCGCTTCTGACTGTCGCATCTAGCCTTTCATTGTAGCCACACTGTGACTGTCGCGTCTGGCTGTCGCGCCTGAGTGGCGCTTCTGACTGTCGCATCTAGCCTTTCATTGTAGCCACACTGTGACTGTCGCGTCTGGCTGTCGCGCCTGAGTGGCGCTTCTGACTGTCGCATCTAGCCTTTCATTGTAGCCACACTGTGACTGTCGCGTCTGGCTGTCGCGCCTGAGTGGCGCTTCTGACTGTCGCATCTAGCCTTTCATTGTAGCCACACTGTGACTGTCGCGTCTGGCTGTCGCGCCTGAGTGGCGCTTCTGACTGTCGCATCTAGCCTTTCATTGTAGCCACACTGTGACTGTCGCGTCTGGCTGTCGCGCCTGAGTGGCGCTTCTGACTGTCGCATCTAGCCTTTCATTGTAGCCACACTGTGACTGTCGCGTCTGGCTGTCGCGCCTGAGTGGCGCTTCTGACTGTCGCATCTAGCCTTTCATTGTAGCCACACTGTGACTGTCGCGTCTGGCTGTCGCGTTTAGCCTTCCATTGTAGCCACCTTCGATGGCAACAGTCAAACGGGACAGCCAAACGCGACCACTGTAGCCAAGGCTTTAAATAAACCACCAGAGTTTTTTTTACAAAGTCTTTATTATAGATGGGCATCGTTTGCTTTTAACGCACTTTTCACCTACTTATTTGTGAGTTAGAGATTTTTAAATAATATCTGAGTCTGACTTTCTACGAGCCATAACTTTGTGTAGAGATATATAGCTAAATTGTCATATAGAGAAGGAAGACTAAAAACAGACAGATCTTTTGACACTAAAGACAGCAATATTCTATCATAAAATCAGGTCACAATGCGCAAAATAATTTGTTTGTACAGGGTGCGGAAAAAGTCCTGACATGGACTTAAAATGAGCTTATTGTCTTTGTTATCATCAATATTTTGATAATCTGTTTTGTGCGTCTTGTTCCTCATGAAATTCTGCATCGAACTGCTTATCTACATTATTTTTTATAGAAAAAATGCCAAATGACAGCCGATGGGAAATCTCCGCTTGTGTTCGTCGAGGAAGGAGTCAAAGTAAATACTGCCAACTATCGTGAGTCAATTTTGGAGGGTGCGGAAGGAAAACAGATTTGCAAAAAATTGATTCTGAACCTAGATATAAGATACCTACGCGTGTAACGATTGCGAAAAATCAAATTGCGCGACCACAGCTTGAACAACTTGAATTGTGCGCAATTTGCGGGTGCGCAATCTACGTGTGCGCAATTTGAAGTGTGCGCCATCTGGCGCTGCCCCCAAAAATGGTTACTTTATTGGTTTGAAAAAAAAAACGGGGCGAACTGACCTGTCTCCGTCGGCAACGGCTATGGTTCTTTAAGCTAAAATTTCTCAACGAATAATTGTGTTTCTTACTTATTTGCAAACTCCGAAAAGTGCTGCATTGCTGCCATTTTCGCCCGATCTTACTCCTACCGACTTCAAATTGTTTTTTTACTGCAGAATGCGGTACGGAAGAGAATTTGAGAAAGAACAAGAATTTCGGTTATTCGTTGGGAATTTGTCGATTTAAAGACATCTGATTTTATTGTTTGAGGCTTTACGGATATGATTCGACGATGGGAGGCAATTACAGAACATGATGAAGAGTGTTCACCGGATGATTTATTTGTTATCGCGTAGTTGTAATTTAGATGTTACCATGAAAATGTTAAAAAAGGTCAATAACTAGTATATTCAGGGGTGGTCGCGATCTTTCTGAACAACCTGACGTATTAACCTTCACAAGTGCGAATGCTCGGCGGAGGCACAGCTGAACTGACGGCGGCTGCATCTATCACATTGGCCATAGTTCTGGTCTCCATCTGGCTGATGGGTGGGATTGCTGGGCCTGTACCTTGGGTGTAATGCTCTAGCCAATCTTCTAGCGCTTTCTAAATCCAGATATAAAAGAAGAATTAATTAAATAGAAATAGCCTACCTTGAGAGAAGTCAAAGGATGGTAGAGCTTTGAGGGTTTTCCTTTTTCAACAGCATGCGCAGCAACATCTGTTGCTGCTGCCTCTAAAGTGGCATTTTGATCTAGAAAGCATGCCTTCAATTAATATATTGCAGTGGGGTTGTCGGTATTAGTCTTATTTCGAACCGACGACTATTTGCTGGGTTTTTGAGCACTTTTTCAAGAGGTTGTAACATCTTCATTTTCAGCGTTGTAGACATTCCGTTCGAACAGTTTTGTAGATTTTGCCCTTCTGTAAATAACTGCTTAAACGGAATGTGTAAAACGCGAGAAATGAACATTTTAAAACTTCTTGAAAAAGTGCTCACAAACCCAGCAATTAGTCATCGGTTCGAAATAAGACTACCGTCGACAACCTTATATATTGGTTTGATGCTTAAGGCTTAAGGACTGCAGCAGAGCCAGACTGGTACTCTTTGATGGGTGCATAACATATTTATTTATAAAATATGTGAATAAATTTTTATGGGTTTCACAATTACCCTTTTTCTGCGAAAAATTTAATAAGTGAAACCCATGAAAATTTATTTGCATATTTTATAAATAAATATATTATGCACCCATCAAAGAGTACCGGTCATAGTTGCACGGCAGCGAAATTTTCAAATCCCGCCTCCGCCGGCGCCTTAAAATTTTTCCCGCTTCCGCCGGCGGACACGTATCCGCCGGCTAAATCGTTCCGCCGCCGCCTCCGCCGAGATTATTTTTGAACCATTTTTTAAAATAAAGCAAAATTTCAAATATTAATTTTCTGCACTTTTATTTTATATAAACAAGTCAAACTTTGATCAAATGAGCATTATAAGCAAGTAAAGTTTTACTATTCAAAAGAATTGGTTTTGTTGGTGTCTTTCGGCTTGTTGAAAGCTTGTTAAAAGATATCTTAAGACTGTGAATTTGAAAATCTCATCTGTTTTTTTTATTCATTTAATCAATTAAATTTTATTAGTTAGTCTTTTTTTGAAATAAATGAATGGAAAAACAACAAAATTAGAGCGAAAATCACTCTGCCGGGGGCTCCGCCTCCGCCGCCATTTTTCGCTCCGCCGCCGCCTCCGCCGCCTTCTCAAAACCGCCTCGCCGCCGCCGCCTCCGCCTACGTTCAAAAATTTTGGCCGCCGCCGCCTGGCGGCAGCGGCCAAAAGTTTCTGAATTTTCCGCCTCCGCCTGGCGGCTCCGCCGGCGGATGCGGGCCGCCGGCGGAGCCGCCAGGCGGGGGTGCAACTATGGTACCAGTCACTTTGGGTTTGTTGCAGGCCTTAAGCATCAACCCAATAGCAGTCATTTTAATTATAAAGAAATTATTGAGGATATAAATTTTCAAGCTGTGGGTTTAAATAATCGTCGTTGCAAATGGTGCCCTAGAAAGATGGGATGAGGCTTGGCAAGATGTTACTTTCCGGGTCACATTGTGAACTTTTCAATAATTTTTTTAGGGAATACTTTTGTTGTACCAAATTTCTTTCTTCTTGTACCAAATCTTTGTGGGCCATGATCCTGTGGTCTTTTTTATTTTTCCGTCTTTGCAAACTTATTTATCGTTACTTTTTTTTTAGAAAATAGCCTTCAACATGTCTATGGCCATTCAAACCAGTACGTTAAGAATTAAATTACTCACTAGGAAATCTTGCAAAATAAAAAACAATTTGACTGGTGTTCGACGCACGAATGTGTTATTTTAGAAAGCTGAAATTCTAGAGATGTGAAACCGAATATTTGGTTCACCGACAACACCAAGTACAACGTCAAAATTAAGCCTAGCACTTAATTAAATATTCATCAACAACACAAATCGAAGTTTCAGCGATAATAAATAATGCGAAGGTGAATTAATTTTTGGAAAGAGCCCGTGCAGCAAGATTTGGACGACCTTTGCAAGACTTCGAACGACGGGCTTTCTTTCCTTTTGAAGCGGACTAATCTTGGCATCAGGCGGATAAACCAGTTTTTCTTTTTTCCATCACACTGTGCTTGCAGAGCATCTTTTTCATACCTTCTTTTCAGTTGCACACATGATAGGATGGCCAAATCGAAGATGGACAGATAACCCGAAGCCTTTTCTTGATTTCTTCGTAACGATTCCAATTGCGAAAAGATAGAAGAGTCAACTCACTATGCATTTTCGCAACCACTTTGGAAGATACATCTTGAATGCAGAGAATGTGAGTTTCGGAGCTGATTACATCAATGACAATGTCCAACAAAACAGGGTTCTCTTCTTTTCTCGCAAAAAGGCTTCTCTGTACAACGAAGGAGAAAGTCTTGGAAGAATTGCTGGCCCCCAGATTAACACGCTCTTATGGACCAGGAATTATTACAGCAAATACAAACTTGGTTTTCTGGCTGAGCGCTCCAAAGATTGATCAACCGTTCAGCAGTTTTCGAGTAATCAGGCAATGTCAACCTCTTTCAAAATGTCAACTTCTTAAGGATGGCATTCTTGCTAATTTGGTTCACCATATACAGTCAAACCTCTATACAACGGCCCCCTAGGGACCGGCCTTGGGGGGCCGTTATATAGAGGGGGCCGTTGTATAGAGGGGCCGTTATATAGAGGGGCCGTTATATAGAAGGTATGTTACTAACGTTTGTAAAGGGGGCCGTTGTATAGAGGTTTTGCAAAACGTGCTGATTATTGAAGTGGCCGACTCAGAAACAACCACTTATTTAAACACCAACAATAACAACTACATTCGAACAACGCGCAATCAACGGTTAAACGAGAAGAAATGTGAACAATAGAGGGTCTAACTCCTTATGTTTTAGTCAAATCCAACCAAACTGGTCCCAGGGGGCCGTTATATAGAGGGGGCCGTTGTATAGAGGGGCCGTTATATAGAGGTTTGACTGTACGTCAACTTCTAAATCGCAAATCCAAATACATACCAAAACGGAGAAGCCATGCCCATTCAATTTATAAGTTGAATCCACTTAAAGCGCTTTGGAATTCTGTTGCAACAGCTGAAGATAGCTTGTCGTCCAAATCAAGCAAAAGTTTCCCCGTTCTTCGACAGTTGCAGAAAAGAAGCCGACTATGAATGGCTCATTCGCATCTTCAGGCCTAGTTGAATGAGACAGCGCATAAGTTTCAAGATCTTCAACGCTGATTACCGAATTGACTTCTTTCTCACGATATCTCATATTGGAAACTTTTTTGATGGAAGGCAGAGGCAATGAATTTCTACCACGACAGGTTTCCTAAAAAAGTTTACATAAATGTTTGCGGAAATAGTCGAGAATGTCACTTGTATCTTAGCGACCGTGATCAAAGACGTTGAATTAAATTAACGTCGAATAATTTCCTTATCGGAGTCCAAAAAGCTTGGCTTACTGATATGGACATGATCGTCTGCATCTTGAGATTCTTCCACTATGGTTTGCATAGAGTCAGCAAGACGGCGAATTTGGACGTTGTGCGCAAAGTGCGCCTCGAAAAAGTGCGCCCCCATTGAAAGGTTAAATTCTTGTCAATATTTTCAAAACCATTAGCGGTTTAATCAAAAGAATTATGTCCACCAGTATATGTCATAACTGTTCGCGTTTTTTTCAAATTTTTAGTCAGAATCGATTTTTTTCTTTTTCGCATATTTTTTCATTTCTTCATTTCTTTCATAGAAAATCATTTCCAAATAACAGTGAAATCTTTATTCAAGGCAACGCATAACATATTTCATAACAGCAACTATCATTCATCAAAATAATTTCCTTCGGCCTCAACAATTTTCTCCCATCTTTGTTAATCCCTTTAACACTACCATTAAATAGTTGCTGATTTCTGGCTTAATTCCTTGGCTTCGAGGCATCTGAAACATGCTTAATTTGAACACAAGTCACATTTCAATGAAAAATGAAGAATTTCATGAAGAAATACAGGGTGGCGCAAAAAAATTCGGCCACCTTTAAAAAATTGAAGTACGTAACCCGTTGCCCGGTCGGTTTCCGATTTTTGGATGGCAAGCACTCGGAAACCTCCACAAATGGCCGGCTGTGATGAAGATCACAAGCAGATAGCTCCCAAGTAGCTTAACTAGTGTCATCGATTTTCCTGTGGAAATTGATGGGTCAAGGAGCTACTTACGCAAATTTTTCTAAGTGCCCGCGTTTTTTTGCGCCACCCTGTATGCGAAAAAGAAAAAAATCGATTCTGACTAAAAATTTGAAAAAAACGCGAAGAGTTATGACACATACTGGTATATTGAAAAAAACTGAGAAGAAAAAAATGTTGGGGGCGCACTTTGCGCACTGGGTTTGCGAATTCTCATTTTGACTTGACACTGGTAATTTTTCATGCGCCCATGTTTGCAGTAGCACTGATTTCTGTTCCCACTAAAGTAAACTCAAAAAATGAATTCAAAGCCTACAACCACTTTGCAAACCGTTTCCAATTACTATTCTGACCTGAAAACCACGCTTGGAACTCGTCTTCTGTATCAAATTCAGCAAGGCAATTGTAGATTTCCGAAGCTCCTCTTTTGTGAATTTCCTGGTTCAGCACACTTGTTTGAATAGTCGTAGACATGTAGAAAACTATTTTCTAAAAAAGTAACGATAAATGAGTTTGCAAAGATGGAAAAATAAAAAAAGAAAACGGGATCATGGCCCACAAAGATTTGGTACAGAAAAAAATAAATTTGGTACAAAAAGAAGTGAAGTTGGTACAAATCAAGTTTGATACAGAAAAAAGGAAATTTGGTACAAAAAAGTTTAAGAAATTATATTACACCATTACTTCTGTTTTTTAATTATTGTTATAGGTGCTTTCAATATTTGAATGAAAAGATGAGGAAAATATCTCCACAACGGTATGTAGAAATATCATATAGTAGCGGGAAAAAGTCGACCCTATTGACCTATCCGGGGCCATTTTTCCCTTTGGTCCCCCCTTTGGTTTTTTTTGAAAATTTTGATGTGAAATTTGTGAACACAAATTGAGCCTAGCCTAACCCTGGAGACATTTTGGAAATATTTCACATCAAAATTTTCAAAAAAAACCAAAGGGGGGACCAAAGGGAAAAATGGCCCCGGATAGGTCAACAGTGACAAAAAGTCTGTGCGCAAGCACATTTTTTTGCGTATTTCATTCTGTATTTTTGATTGACATACATTTTAGCAAACCTTTGAAAATAGATTATATATTCCGCAAAATCTCAGCTACATTTTGAGTATAAGTGCGCCCATTTTTGTGGGAAAATTCTAATAATTTATTTGACTTATGTTTTGATACCTGGCTTCAGGGCCGGAAAAAAGTCTCGGGCAAGCATGGTTTGTGTAATATTCAGGCACTGACTGCCACTAAGAAAACCAAAATATATACCGAAAACAGTTTATTCAACCTCAATATTTCGTCGCATAACCTTTGGCATGACAGCAGCACAACGCGTGGCATAGACTCAACTACATAAATAGAGATTTTCTTCCATTCCTCAGCAAGAACCTTGAACAAAGCTTCACGGTTGGAATTTGGTACTTTGAATTGTTTCTTTGGCCAGGAGGACGTCTCAAATAAAAAGATTTAACTTGATTTTATCGCTTCAGAGCACTCTTCCCCAATCAGAAATAGACCAGTCCAGATAAGCACGAGCAAACTTCTAACGGGCCTTGACATTCTTCTTTGAAATCCACGGTTTTTTCGACGGCTTAGCACGCCTAAAGAAAATCCTCATAACCAATTTTTACCAAAATAAACACTTACTTGAGGATATTCCTGGCTGTACGAGTGGTAATCCCCAGCTTGAGACGCTTTTTACGCGTTCTTCAAACAAATTAATATCGTGCACAATTGTATCTGTGTTGTTTGTAATTCTGTTATCTGTGTATGTCAGGAATAAGCGATAATAAAATTTCTATGGCATTTTTCCTTTTTATCTTTACAGAATTTATTTACAGAAGGCAAAAACAATTACAAGGCAAAAAAATTTGGCGTGCTAAAGGTGAACAGGGCCCTTATTCGCATATTTGGTCACATCGGTAGCCGTCTTTTTCGGATCATCCTTGACAATTTTCAATAGCGCTCGATCATTCTTTTCGGTCGATTTGCGTGAGCGGCCACTTCATGGAAAATTTGCGACCGTCTTTGTCTTACGATAGCGCCGATACACTTGACGGACCACGGATTTCCCAATACCAAAAAGAGCAGCCACTTTACAATCTGTTGATCCCTCTTCTTTTGCAGGAACAATAGCTTCCTTCACTCCTTCAACTAGTTCTTTGCCTGTAAACTGAAAGCGCAATAAATAAGTAATGGTTTAGTATTTAAAAATCACGTAAATATTTGTAAACCCCATTAAAAACAAGGCACAAGAGTACTTGCCCGCACAACTATTTTCCGGCCCCGAAAACAGGTATCAATACATAAGTTCAATAAATTATTAAAATTTTTCCACAAAAATGCGCGCGCTTATACTCAAAATGTAGCTGAGATTCTGAGGAATATATTCTATTTTCAAAGGTAGATTTTCAAAGGTTTGCTAAAAACGTATGTCTATCAAAAAATACAGAGTAAAATACGCAAAAAAATGTACTTGCCCGCAGACTTTTTTCCGCTACTGTATGATATTTCTACATACCATTGTTAAAAAAGTTTTCCTTACCTTCATTTTAATATTGAAAGCACCTATAACAACAATTAAAAAACAGAAGTAATAGTAGAATTCATATAAATTTCGCAAAAAATTTTTTGACCCTGAATGAGACCCAAAAAGTAACATTTTTCCAACTCTGCTTGCGATACAGGGATATAGTGGATACTTTTTTTTTGTATTAAAATTATATGAGAATTATGTTTGGTAAATAATGTGATAACTACAATTTTTGCTTGATCCTTCCTTAAAATTTGCGCCCTGACCATCCAAATGCTATCCACAAACCACAATTTTGACTAATGTAAAATCTTATTTTTGACAAAAGTATGGCAAAACTTCCTCATCGCTAGCTGAATCGACTTGTGTGTGCATGGTGCAAAAAAGTTATGTGCAAAATAAAGCCTCCTAAACTTGTAGGAAAGAGTGACAGCCAGCAGATGTTTTGATTGACAAAATAATTTGAGAAAATGGGCGTGGGGGCCCTTTTATGTACCTGGGGGCCCTTTTTTAGTTAATTGTGAATAGTGTTTAAATGTCTCGTAAGTAATTTTTATACACTGAAAACGATAAAAAACAATGTTTTCTAACATTTCCCTTACTAAAAAATTAGGTTTTCAAAAAAATTTGGTTGCCACAGGACAACCAATTGCCTTGGTCCCCCATCTTTATACAGTATTTGGACTATGAGGTTCCGTCACGTTTTTTGTTTCTTTTGTACTTTTCTCCCAACTTTTTCCTCGCAATTGTTTTTCTGTAAAGTAGGTGCACAACTACAGCGTATCCTCTTTCTTTTGAGATAGGCGCCTGTGGTCCCTTGTGTTAAAATACAGGGTGGTCCATTTCAAACTCCGGAGTTAATTTTCGCCATAACTTTTTGAATTCGCAGTTTTTTCGGAGAGATATTTTTTTTTTTAAACGAGAGAGGAGACGATGGCAAATCGAATCATATCAAATGTTTAGTATTGTCTCGTTTTCATTTTTGAAAATTACGGCTTTTAACAAGTGGTCAGTTTTTGTGTGTCACAATTTGGGCTGCAATTGGTCGTCGAGGAATCATCGGGCCGATCATTTTTGAAGAGAATGTGACGGGCTTTTGGTTTTTCACTGGGCTTTGGCTATTCGCAACTGGTTGGACATTGCATTTCCTCTTCGTTGGATGGGCGGTGGGTCGCCGAACGCTACTGCTTCGTTTGCTTGGCCGCCATACTCGCCGGATCTCACGCCTTGCGACTTTTTTTGTGGGGTTGGGTCAAGAGCAAAGTCTACACGACTCCGATCGCTTCGATGGCCGTTCTGATGGACAGAATTGAACAAGCCTTTGAGGAGCTGCCCCAGGAGATGATCAACAGAGCAATAGAAGCCTATCAAAGTCGACTGGAGTACTGCCTAGCCGTCAACGGAAGAAGCACTGAGCAAAGATGTGCCGATTAAATGTTCAAATTCTATGAAAATGTTGCTATTTGTTTTGTTGCAGTTGTTTCTCGTTCCAAATAGAATGTTATTATGAATGCTTGGTATGATTCGATTTGCCATCGTCTCCTCTTTCGTTTAAAAAAAAAAAAAGATCTCTCCGAAAAACCGCGAATTCAAAACGTTATGGTGAAAATTAACTCCGGAGTTTTAAATGGGCCACCATGTATATCATATTGTGGTTTTTTAATGGCTCTATCACAATTGAAGGTGTAAATGTAAATGTAAGTGTAAGTGTAAATGTTTTTGGTATTGTGAAGACACCTTACATTTACACTTACATTTACACTTACACTTACACTTACATTTACATTTACACCTTCAATTGTGATAGAGCCATAAAAGATTGGTAGAAGTGCCTTATAATGGGGTTGCCCAAAAAGTGGTTTTAACCACTTTTTGTGCGTTTTAGCTGCTGAAACGTGTAGAAAACATGTTTTTAGGGCCCGGTCGACCATTTTTAGAAAAAAAAATTTTCACCAAAAATAGAGTTTTTGCCCTGGGGGACCAAGGTAAAGGGTACTGGAGGGTATCTGGATACTTTACTTTTTATATACATGAGAGTATTCTACCACGTTTTGATCACTGGAGCTAGGCAAAAAGAGCTCTTTTTGTGCATTTTAAGATCAAGAGTCTTGCTCGGAATCATGTCTAAGATAAGTGAGTGCGCGCATCTCTAACTCATCAAGCACCACAACCCCACCCCCGGGTACATAAGTGCCCGAAGATTTTTCTATTAGCGACAATTGTAAAATTTACCCGAGGTGCATGTATTAGTGTGCGTGCCTACCTTCCTCAACTTTCGGCGCATCTGCATCAGCTTCATTCCAATCGGCTAGCGTAGAAAAAGGAATAAAATTAGCTTCATATTTCGAGTTGGGATTCAACAGTAGGCCAGATATTTCCTGTTTCAACTCAACTGGTCTGCCTGCAAACGATTCTGTTAGATAAATGACGAGGAGCAGTGAAGTCACCAGCAAAAGGTCCCAAAAATATCCTCTTTGGGTCATAGTCATTGGCTGAAATTGTTTGAAAAGTATATAAAGGTGTCTTAAAAGATATTTTGATTGGCAAACCATGCAGATTGTCCCATATCAAAGGCTTCCTCCTTAACACTTTGGAGACCCGTTCAATCTACAAGATAAAATTCTGTTTAGAAAAAGGAAGCGGGCAACAAAACCGACTTACATGTTCAACGCTCAGAAATCTAGACACAACTCTTGGACCTGAATCGGACTTTCTTTCGCTCAAAATTTATAGGAAATTTGTAATTTTATAAAAAGTGGATAAATTAAATTTACTTATGGGTTGTGTTAGAAATCTAATACAGTCAACCCCTGATTTAACGGAACCTCTGTAGACTCGAAAAATAAAAGTACCGTATTTACTCTAATTACTCCCTCCCTCCTCAACTTTGGGGATCTATATCTCAGCTCAGAGTCAATATTTTGCTAACTTGTTCATTGCGTCTTCTTAACTACCACGAGCTCTATCAATTCTACTTTTTAGATCTTGGTTGAGCACCTGAAAGTGTCGAGATCGACCTCAAAATTTTCTGATTTCGATGGGTTTAAATAAAAATAACTCCCCGGAGAATTATGAAACGGTTTACGGTTCTTATCCTTTATTCCGACCCCACCCTAATTTAAAAGGGTACCGGGATACCGGAAAATAGCCTAAAACTATGGAAATTGAACAAATTTTTGTCAGTGTGGTCCTACTGCACCAAGAAACTCTGGTATGCATGCATGTTTTATGCCGCCAAAAAGGCGAATCAACTTATTTATGTTAAAATAAAAATAAAGTTCAACAATCAAAACTTGGGTGGGGTCGGGATAAAGGATAAGAACCCGGTATACTCTTGATTTTAGCGCCCCCTCAATTAAACGTCCCCCTAGGGTCGGTTCCAAGAAGGCCGTTAGATCGATGGGCTGACTTACCAAATAGAATAACTTACGAAAAATTCAGACCCCCAGCTGAGTTTAATACTTTTTTTTTAACTTGACTTTTTAAGGCTTTTGACAATCATGTTTTTACAGTCCAATCTTAAAAATTGCAAGCATTCCGATTTGGCAGACTGTTTTTAAAAAAAAGTTAAAGGGTGGGCTTTATATACGCATCGCCCAGGACATAGGTCCGACTACCACTGGGTGTTATTTTTCTCCTTATATTTTTTCTCTTTTTATTTGATAGTTTGGTGTCAAAATAATCCTCACACTCTTGGCTATCCAATAAAGTCATCAGCGCACTGAAATGTAGCCAAGATTCTGGCCTTTCATGTGAGCTATCATACAGAGAAAAAACAAACTCGAGTCATAGTTAAAATTCGAAAAACATTACTACCCCTCAATAGTACTCTTTTCTTCCTTGGTCAAACCTTCGCAAGTTACCTATTTTTATCAAGTGATTTTGCTGTGGGAATTTTTTATCTGATTCACCATGTAATTTTGACTCTAGAAAGTCAATAAACGCGTTGATAAATAAATAAAATTGGTAGAGGTTTAAGCGATATAAAACTAAGTGCACATCATTTTGGCAGGTGGCCTTTCATTTTGTTGGTCATTCGTCTGAAATCCCAAAATGAGGGCATTTGCTGACAGTAAAGTAGTGCTGTAAATGGTTGCAATCTATTCCTCGATAGTTTTTGGCCCTAGAAGTCAGTGAAATTGATAAAAAAATAAATAAGATGTGCACATTGGGAGATTCGAACGTTCGACCCTAGGCAATGCGTAACGCAGGGGCGTCCCCAGGGGGTGGGGGGCAGGGGGTTGGCACGTGTCCCCGTCACCAAAGTTTCTTTATCGGTGCCCCCTCCGTCAGGATAGAAATTTGCTGCTTTTTTTCCTTATGCTTAGCCAAATTTTGAAAAAAAATTTCGACATCCCCTGTCGGCGCCGTTGGGCTTTACTGAAATTATGATTTCTCGGGTTTTCATCAAAAAATTTCTCATTTTTGAAGTAGAAGAAAGTTGTGCTAATGCTGTTTGTGCTAAAATTTATTTAATAATTTAATGCAGTGCTGAAGTGCTGGAGGCTATCTAGCCGATTACTTATGCTAACATCTCAACTGCCTCCTCTGTGTCATTCTTTCAGCCTCAGCCAGCTCTCAAGTAGTCTGGTAGAAGCAAATGGTATCCAATATTTTATTCTTGTAATATTGTATTGGATGACTTGTTAGCGCTTGTGTTGTGTAAATTGTTGTAATAAATTAGCTCGAATTTTAGACGAGGTTGGATCTTGTAATTGGGGTGTAGTTGGAGTGTGGAAATTTGAATATTTCTGGTCTAAATCTATGGAAGTTCTGGCTATTTTTGGACATGGGTATGATGGATGTGTGCAATGACAATTGCCGTCCATGGCTTTCGAATTTCGACATTATGATTTAAATACATTACGACTAGGGATGATGAGCATGCGGTTGTCGTAACCGCAATAACCACGCAACCGCACCAAATTTCAGTCATTTCGTCGCAACCGCACAACCGAATATCTAATTTTGAAATAACCGCGCAACCGCATATCTAATTTTGAAATAACCGCGCAACCGCATATCTAATTTTGAAATAACCGCGCAACCGCATAATTTTGAAATAACCGCTATGAAATAACCGCGCAACCGCATATCTAATTTTGAAATAACCGCGCAACCGCATATCTAATTTTGAAATAACCGCGCAATCGCAAGGCGAAAATTTTGCAACCCCACATTTTTTCTTACCTATCAAAACGATGTATTCAGACTGAAGAGGTCCGCTTAAGTTTTGGAAGGTATTTTTTGGTAAATACGACGACAATTTCATGATAATAGTAATTGTTCAGGAAAATCAAGCATTGCAAGTGAAGGAACTTTTTCTGAAGCGCGAGATGTTTTTGATTGTAGGCGGACAAATCTCACTCCAGCTAATGCCGAAATGCTCATTTTTTAAATAGAAACCTTCCATCGATTAATTTTGAGTACTAATATTGTCACTGTTTGTCAATTAAAGTTGTTTTTCGTCTCTTGAAAGTCATTTATTAGATAGATTTCAATGACTTAAACAATCGCACAACCGCGCGGTTAACCGCACTTAAATTTTATAAATAACCGCAACCGCAACCGCATTTGATTTTCCCCAAAAAGTCGCAACCTCATAACCGCTTTTTGGGAAATCATCATATCTAATTACGACACATTTGCATTTAAATGATTGAATTTTCATTTAAAAAAAATCCAATACCACAAAGCAGTGATAGAAAAACGAAAAGGGGTTCATTTGCGAGACGAGAATGAAAAAATGCTGGAGTGAGTCTCATCTTGCCACCAAAACCAGGTGTTGTATTTATCTGTATTAGACTAATGTCATTATGTAAGGTCCGTTTGCAATGGTCACATTTTGATGGCCATAATGACATGATAGGCCAAACATCACAAACAGACGCGAAAGCCAAAATAAGCAGCCGCAAGAACAATGGAAGGCTAACTATGACAGCAGAAACCGAAGCAAAACGTGACCATTGTGGCTGTATCTTCACAATAAACTTGATGTCGACCTCAAAAAAGAGCAATTATACGTGGGTAGTGAGTGTAAGATGTAAACAAGCCAAGAAAGGTTATTCATCCTGAAATTTTTCAAGAAATAAGACAAGAAAAACATCTTCAAGTGTGATTTATAAAAGCGATAAAATTTGTATCGCTTTTGGGTTTTGACAAAAACGTCAAAAATTTGTATCGCTTTTTAATCTTTTTATCGCTTTTGACATCCATGTTTTTTCCATAGGCTGGTGAGCAGTGAATTTATTTAGCGCAGCAACTTATTTTATACTTATAAGAAAGCCCTTTGTCTCGGCTTTCTATAAGTGTGTCGTTTGCCTACACATCAAACCATTGAAATGAAACCACATACAAAACCTTTTATAGAGCATTTTTTCGGCATTTTTTATAGCCGCCGAAAAATTAAAAAATGGCTTCAAAAGTGAAAAAGCACCGGATAAAATGGCCTAAAAATTTTTGGTGCCCCCCCCGTCAGAAATTCCTGCGTACGCCACTGGATACGTATATGAAGCTTTCCTTTAACAGTTTTTCCACTTGTAAGAAGCTAAATCCCGAGATGAATATGGAGTCATCAAATAAAGTTTAAGTTTTTATGAAGAGAAAGCTTTAGGTTTTTGAAAAATGGTCTGATAAGACTGTCAGAACCTTAAAAAACAAGATTGGAATATCACTTTTCGGCGCAAAGGCGTTTCCCCTAGAACTGTATTCGGGCGAGTACAGTTTGGATTACCTAGCTAGTTCAGCTCTAGTTTCCCCATTTTTCCTCTTTTTCCAACGGGTTTTTTTAGAGGAAAGGCGTCCATAAATATCTGAGATGTTTTGAAAGGTGAAGTGCCAGAAAAGACACTAAAAATTGTTTGTAATGTTACCTGTCCACAACACTTGAATGTCCGGATGAAGCTAAAGTCGTCAACTTGCCAACGCACACAGTTTTCACTCAAAAAATTACAAACCTTAGATCCAAGTGTGATCAAGTATTCAGAGTCTTCTAAGCTGGGCACAGCTCGAGATTCGCAATACTCTGCAAATCGAACGATTCATTCAACTCAAATCAGTATTTCGTGTTTCAATCACCTGTTGGGCAGAACATGAACACAGAAGGGCAATTCATATGCTCATACACCACGTTGGAAACCACCACCTTAACACACTGAGTGAAATATGCCTTAAAGGACCATGCTCGCGGTGGTCTGGTGGGTCCCCACCAATTGAATTTTTTTATCTAATCATTGAACTTCTTTGCGGATTTTTCAGCTTGATATCTAACAAAACAAGGCCTAGATTTACACTTGAGGTGAAGTCTTGTTAGAAACCAAGTTAAAAAAAATCGTACATAAGTTCAATGAGTAGGAAAATTTTTTGAATTGGCGCGGACCCACCATACCACCGTAGAGTGGGGATATTCACGCGAATATTGAAATGGCCGCGAATATTCGCGAATATTGTCTTACTACTTTTGCAAACTGTGCTACAGTCAACTATCCCAATACAGTCAACAATACAGTCAACCATCACAATACAGTTAACTCTTAGTCAACAATACAGGTGTTTGAATGTTCCCGAATATTCGCCCGAATATCCGGAGTTTCCCACACTAGACCACCGCGAGCGTGGTCCTTTAATGCCCTAAAAGCCTACCTGAGCGACCACGAATGAGGGAAACTGTTTCTGGTCGTGTTCATTCATGGCTGGTTCTATGTCGTCGAATAGCAGGGCGAATGCACTACAGCCCAAGGAACGCACCTGGAAAACGGGAATTTAAATTTGTTTAGCAATTTTTTATCACCGACAAAGACGGGGTTGTCAGAAATAGTGTGCTTCCGAGCTGTAGATCAGTTGATGGGTTACAGTTTTTAAAAAACTGTTTATAAAACGTTTATTACTGGCGTTATTGAAAATGCTTTTTAACTCTTTTGTAGACCGATTTGTTTTCTTGCAAAACAATTAGAAAAATAAACCACTTTTAGAATCGTCAGCAATAAAGATTTTTAGAGCTGTTCAAAAAAAGCTTTGTGACCCCTCAACTAATCGATCGATTGAAGTTACATGTGCGGTGACAACCAGGCTTGGCAAGGGTAGTTTTAAAACGACTTGTCGACTAGTTGCTGGGTTTGACAGCACTTTTTCAACATGGTGTAAAATCTTCATTTTTGGTATTCAGAAATTTTTTTTGAAGATTCACACTAGGGTGGTGCACGGTCGGTTAACCGACCCGGACCAGTTTTTGCCCAATTAACCGAAACCGAAAGCCGGGTACGAAAAAATGCGGTTAACCGAAAACCGGGTACAACAAAATTCCGGTTAATTTACGACAAAAATAACCGAAACCGAGTGTTTTTCCGGTTAACCGACCGAAGCGAAACTAAAAAACCGTAACCGAAAACCGGGTACGCCAAAATGCGGTTAACCGAAAACCGGGTAGTGATAAATTAACCGTGACCGCACCACCCTAATTCACACCCTGTTGAAAAAGTGCTCACAAACCCAGCATCTAGTCGGCAAGTCGTTTTAATACTACCCTTGCCAAATTCAATTACGACGCTCTTATCCACCTGTTGGTACAATTGCACTGGTATTTAATATATACAGCGTGACTTAAAAGTTTCGTTGGTTTTCAAATTGTCATAAATTTTGTTTTAAACCATACTTTTAAATTTCGCTTTAACATATTTTTATTCAATTAACAGACAGTTGTTAAATTATTCATTCAACTTTTAGAGGCCGTTCAATTGCAGGCTGCCGTTAAATCGGGTGGTGTCGAACTCTTCTGAGCCAGTAACGCTCAAAGGGAAAATCGAGTATGATCATTAATATTAAATTGCAGTGGCAGTTCTCCTAGGTCCCTTGTGAGCCAAATTACCTGCATCAACTTTTCCTGAATCGCCTTGACTTCTTTAGGGTTGGAATAGATTATGTCAATGCCTAAACCATTCGCAGGTATCAGGGCTGCTGATGTTTTCACAACAATTTTTACCTGGTGATAAAGCATACACAAAGGTGACCTACAATTTATTGGAATAATTTTACAAAAAAAAGATGTTTTATAATGAAATAACTTACATTGCTCTCTTTAGCAGATTTGATCAGTGATTCCAGCAAGTCTGTAAAACAAGGTTTAAGCGAACTAGCACGGTTTCAGAATACGAAAAAAGCTAAAGAAACCTGTTTCTTCAGCGGTGTACAGTATTCTCCACTATAAAAACAACAAATGGTTGTATCTGAAGTGTCCCGGTTAGGGTTGTTAAGCGAAAAGCCGAAACGTCAAAAAAATTCCCCTAAAATTGCGTTTTTATCCATGTTGACATAACTTTTTTTGTAAAGTCTTACAGTAAAAGATAGCCTAGAATATAAGCTTTATAATGACACCAAAATTGCGTAAGGGTCATATAAAAATCACGGATATTTATATACAAACATTTTCGGCCTGAAAAGCCGAAGAATTTTTTATTTTCGGCTTTTCACGCAGAAAATGTTTTTAGATAAATATCTGTGATTTTCATATGGCCCTTACGCGATTTTGGTGTCGTTGGAAAGCTTATATTCTAGGCATATATATTCTTCACTATAAGATTTTATAAAAAAAATTTATGTCAACATGGATAAAAACGCAATTTTAAGCGGAATATCTGTTGATTTTTTGATTTCCATCGTGTTCTACTGCTCTTTTTAAGCAACTTTTAAAAAGACAGTCCATGTGAATCATGAATATTGACCGTTATATATACATTTTAGAAAATGCACTCAAAATTTTTTTTTAATTGACACTATTCTTTTATAAGTGTTTATTTTTCATTCATTTTAACACAGTTTTTCATAAAATTTGGTGTTATTAGTATCGGCTTGAACTGCGCTTTCTTTTGAGGTATTGAGCTGCTCATATTTCTTACAAAAAAAATCCAGAAACACCCGCATTTTTGAAAAAATGGTGTTTTCCAAGTTGCAAATTTTTGTGAAAAAAATGCATATTTCTCCATTTAAAATGCCAATTTCTCAGTTTTTATGAAGTCCCGACCTAATTTTTTTTGTATATTCTGATTCAGCGTGAAAAAACTGAACAAGTTGGCCGAAAAACGTTGCGGCTTGAGAGTGGGCGGGGGGAAAGTTATAGCCATTTGAGTTTCCCATCTCAGACCTCATTTCCCACACCAATTTCCCATAACTTTTTTCTTCTAGAGAAACCCTCAATTCTGACACCGGATTCGTGCTCAGCGTGGTCGATTTGCGTGCGAAATTACTTAAACATAATATACTTGCTTTCAAATTTTGCATTCCGCTCAAGACAAAAAAAGATTTAAATGTGCTTTTACTGAATTATTAGAATTCTTTTAAATAACTGTTTGTCTTGAGCGGAATTCAAAATTTAAAAGCAAGTTCATTATGTTTAAGCAATTTCAAATGCAAATCGACCACGCTGAGCACGAATTCGGTGTCAGAATTAAGGGTTTCCCTGGCAGAAAAAAAGTTATAGAAAATTTGTGTGGGGAATTTGGTCTGAGATGGGAAACTCAAATGGCTATAACTTTCCCCCCGCCCACTCTCAAGCCGCAACGTTTTTCGGTCAACTTGTTCAGTTTTTTACGCTGAATCAAAATCTGCAAAATATTAAGTCGGAAGATCATAAAAATGGAGAAATTGGCATTTTCCACAAAAATTTGCAATTTGGAAAACACCATTTTTTCAAAAATGCGGGTGTCATTCTCTCAGAAAATCCATTTTAAAACTTTGACGGTAAAATTAATTAATTCGCAGAAAAAATTCACAAATTTGCCGGGTGTTTTCAATTTGATCCACAACAAATTTCAACTTTGCTACCCAAACTCCCTACCTCTGCCCTGTGCTTCAAATCGTCTTTGGGAGCATATAGGTACTAGAAATTTAGTTGTGTTTGGACTTTAAACATTAAAAAACTTAATTAAATTGCATACAGTATTCATTCCCAGCTTATTTAGCTGCTTGAACAAGTGTCGTCTTTGTTCTAAAAAGGGTGAAATTTATAGACAATCTGAAAAAATATGTAAGGAGATCTAACCAGTAGTCCATGGCCTTCCATAAAAGCCTTCGACGACACCGCAAATGATGTCTTGAGCTTTACTGTTTTTAACACTGCAAACAATTTAGTTAGTTGATGAAAAAAGATATCAACTATGATTTATTTTGCACTGTTTGCTATCAGGTTGGACTCCGCCTAGCTTCACGTCAACTTTTGATTTTTATTTCTTAGAGGAGGACAGACTTTAGGGGAGGGGGATTTTGACTGGAAATGGGAATTTTCGAACCTCTGTTGATCAGATTTTGCGATATATTTGGTCTACAGGGGAGACGGGACCAAGGCACATTTTTCAGGCCTACTCAGACTCCGCAGAGTCACGCTTGACTCCGGAGTCAAATGGTCTGAATCCGGAGTCACGGAAGAGAGTCATTTTTGACTCCGGAGTCAAAAATGACACATTTAATTTTTCACCTATTTATTCATTCATAACAAATATAGCATTGTTTGTATAGCGGGAATAAAATTTTGAATTTTTTATGCTAAATTGAGCTATGCATACGTTGACTCCGAAGTTATGCTGACTCCGGAGTCATGTGCTTGACTTCGGAGTCAAGCATGACTCTGGACTGTGACTCCGGAGTCACCGATTTTGACTCCGGAGTCAGGCCATTTGACTTCGGAGTCAAGCGTGACTCAGCGGAGTCTGAGTAGGCCTTTCGGAAATTTTTTTTTCGAAAATTTGTGACCTGATTTTTTTTGTCGGGTGTTATTGTTAGGAGTTATTCCCGGGGAGTTATTGTTCAACCCTAAAAACATAGGGAAAAAAAGTATTATGATTTTGAGATTTTTGGGTGCTCAACCGAAACTTGAAAAGTGGAATCAGGAGAGCTCGTAGTAACTAAGAAAATACGAAAAACAGATTTGCAAAATATTTTCTCTGGGCTGAATTATGGAGTCAATGTAGGGAGGGAGTTTTTAGAGAGGGGGATTTAACACTTAAAAGGCTGTTTGTACTAATGCGAGCAATTTGTTCAGAATTTCATGCTGAACAAGGTAGGAGAAAAAAATTCTCTCAAAAAGTGCTATTACCATGGAACCTTCACGGGTTTATTGTATGAAATCGGACAGTTTGGAGTTGTTTTAATTATTTGATTGTATTTTCATTTATGAAAAGAAGAATTTTGCGCAGTCGAAACACTTATATGGTGCAGAATTTAACGAGCTTTCAAATAAATACAAATTTACTCGGCTTAGTGACCGTATAACATGCAAAATATTATCATTTTTCCAAAAATATTTAAAATAAAAAATTTGTTCATTCTTTCATGCACCGAAAAATTACTGATATCATCTTTTTTTTTCAGCACTTGACTGTAACAGAAAGCGCAGAAACTGCACATCTTTTTTCTACGAAAACAAGACAGCAACTCATAAGAGAAAGTAGTCCGAAAATCAACAAATGTGTTGGTGTCTAAACTTTTTCGTGTTATTTCGTAGAAAAAAGATGTGCAGTTTCTGCGCTTTCTGTTACAGTCAAGTGCTGAAAAGAAAAGATGATATCAGTAATTTTTCAGTGCATGAAAGAATGAACAAAATTTTTTTATTTTAAATATTTTTTGAAAAATGGTAATATTTTGCATGTTATACGGCTGTATTTTGTATTTGTATTTATTGTATTTATTTAAAAGCTCGTTTGATCTGCACCAGATAAGTGTTTCAACTGCGCAAAATTCTTCTTTTCATAAATGAAAATACAATCAAGTAGTTAAAACAACTCCAAACTGTCCGATTTCATACAATAAACCCGTGAAGGTTCCATGGTAATAGCACTTTTTGAGAGAATTTTTTTCTCCTACCTTGTTCAGCATGAAATTCTGAACAAATTGCCCGGATTAGTACAAACAGCCTTTTAAGTGTTAATAGAGAAAATACGGTGAACTAGTAAAATTAGTTCTTAACATTTGAATATGCGCCTTTTGACAATTCAGCTTTTTGGTCGGTTTTGCTCTCGCTTTTGTTTTTGTTAATCTTATTGTCAAAATTTATTCATAAAAAGCTAAAATTTGAGATGCAAACTCGACCAGCGACTTCATAAATTTAAAAAAAAACTTTTTTGACGTTATAATAGACAAACCTAGTATCAGTCTCCATAATTGCTGAATTAACCTTTAGAATGGCTGAAAAAAATTATTTTAAAAAAGCATTATGACCATATATGATTATGACCATATATGACCATATAGATGACCTTATATGATAGTCAACAAAAATTGCGAGGCACAACTCAAACATATTTTTTTGCAACACACCCGGAAAATCCGTAAAGGTGCTCCAAAACATCAAGTTTTGGTTGAAGATGAAAAGGGACATCACAACAAACAACCAGACTAAACTCTCTTCGTCAGAAAAGCACACGGTTTTCACTTAATCATTTATAAATTTCCGCGAGTGTGCACACAAGCTGCGTCTTTGATTTGGTGAATGGACAAATTTGAATCTTATTACTAAGAGCTCGAGATTCACTATTTTGCAAGTGAGCTTTAATTGGTCAAAATGCAACTCACTATAGAAATACAGAATTTTATGAGATCATGTTACAAATACTTCTGATCATTATGACGATTCTATTCTTTTTTCAAAAAAAAAATCGGTATATAACACACACAGTTTTATACAGGGTTGCTTTTCTTTCCGGACAGAAAAGATTTGGAAAGTTAGCCGAAAAGCTTTCCATGCAGCAACCCTAGTTTTATAGCACCCGTAAAAATATCGGCAATGTTTGATATATCGTATTTATTCTAATAGAACGACACGTCGTTACCCCCCAACGACACCCCCCTCGACCCCTGTCGTTCTAATAGAGACTGTCGTTCTATTTTTAGACCTCAAAATTCCAGCCGAGATCAGAAAAAAAATTTAATATTTCAACAAAATATCACCATCACGATTGAAACTTTCTTCTAAAAATCGACTTTTTCTAAGAATAAATCAGTCAATCTGCTGCAGTTTGGCCCGACCACTTAAAACTGGGATAATAGGCTTGAATTAGGTAAGCATCACCGTTCTGGCTTCTATATATTGCATTGGTGATTCCATACGCCTTGAACAAGCTGACGATGAGCTTTTTTGATATGCTTTCCTAGACTCTGATTATCCATATCACAAGGGATGGACTGACTGTGACCTGGGGGAGTTGCGAAAAAAAAATTATATGCGCGTATTCTTGTAGAGCGTACCCAAATCCTTTGTAAATTTGGCTCCCCGTTTCTGGAAGCTAACAAAAGTTTTAGGAATGACCCATGGTTCTAATTTCTAGTTATAAAATACCATGATTTGGGTGGGTACCAAGGTATTCTCAGAACTTTGAGTGACCCTTGTGCCACTTTTTGTGGATCTTCACAGCTAAGGAGCCAGATTTGTCAGGAACTTGGGTACGCTCTACAATAATATGCAGAAAAAATTTCATCGAAGTTTTCCCAGGTCACAGTCAGTGTCGTGACGCCGAAAACAAAATTAAACGAACGAACACTTGTCAAGTAATACTCAGTTAAAAAACTGATTATCCAAAGTTATCCTTTCTAATGCGAGATCCAAAGAGGTTTTTTCGAACTTATTGATGACCAGCAAATTTACGAACACGTTCACGAGGAATAAAGACACACAAAAAGCACTTTAATTGTTAATTTGATTTCAAATTTACTTTAAGATCATTTGTAAGTCATTTTAAAGTCAATTTAAAATCAAATTTCGACAAAAAAAGTTGACCAAAATTTTGCCTTGGGGGAACAAGGCAAAAAGTTGGGGGTGCGGGGTGCAATCGAGTGGTCAGTGTGGGGTGCAAGTGCTCCCTTGATTTTATCGAAAATATTTTTGTTTGGGACCGATCTCTGGGAACGAAATTGTCGAGGGTCAACTATAAGTTGAAATCCCTCGTAAAAGTTATATCCAAATAGTACAAAATTTATAAAATATATATTCTATAACAAATTTATTAAAATAAATTACATATTTTAATTCTAGCATTTTGAAAAAAGCACCATACAAATTTTTTCATTTGCAAACAGTAATTAAACAATTTTTTACACCGTTAATGACCTAAACACTATAGACTAATTTGGGCACAATTTAGATAGCAAAAGACGAGATTTTGGGTTGTTAAGAAGTAAAAGGGGTCATTGTTTGTCCGATTGAATCATTTTCTACAAAGTTTATAAAAATTTAGGCTTGGTTGGTGGTTGCAGAAGCCAGTTCCCCGTTTCTCATTTTCCTCCTTGAAGAAGTCACCTGAAAGTCAAACGGTAAGTTCGGTTGAATAAATTTACTTAATAGTCTAGAGCCAACATCAACAAGTTTGTCCAGACACCCAACCGCTCCAAAATACCCTTCGTGGTTCAGGAACAAAGCCTTTTTGGTTCCTTGAGACCTGAAAATAAAAGCAAATTTGTTGATGAAACTAGAAAACAGTATCATACCAAAAGTCCATAGCATGGGCCAAATGTCTGGCAGCAATGGGGTTGACTCTCAGGAAATTGCCTTAAAATGTTTTATTGTTAAATGGCTGTTGTTTATGTTGTATCAAAAAGGTTTTTGATTACCTGCAAAAACAATTCTTTCGATGCCGTATTGTTTCGCCTGAAAATTTTGTTATAAATACCATGTGACCGAAAAGTTCCCGGACAAAGTTTAAAGCCAATTTTTTCAGTAAAATAAGAACATAAATGCATTTTCTTGGTATCATCAGAAAGCCCTTGTTCTCCTCTCTTGAATAGTGTATCGCTTGTCGTTTTATGTCAATAAATTCCATGCTTTAGAATGTCCGATCTGAGAGCAGGCATTGTGCGACTTTGGGAAGAAAGGAAGAAGCAAAGCGAGATCGCTCGTCATATGAATGTTCCAAAGCAAACAGTTTCGGATGCCATCAAGCGATTTTGTGAAACAGGCCGCAATGAAGACAGAGCAAGAAGTGGGCGACCAGCTACAGCAACCACTCCATGCAAAACTGTTTGCTTTGGAACATTCATATTACGAGCGATCTCACTTTGCTTCTTCCCTTCTTCCCAAAGTCGCTCAATGCCTGCTCTCAGATCGGACATTCTAAAGCATGGAATTTATTGACAAAAAGAACAAGCGATACACTATTCAAGAGAGGAGAACAAGGGCTTTCTGATGATACCAAAAAAATGCATTTATGTTCTTATTTTACTGAAAAAATTGGCTTTAAACTTTGTCCGGGAACTTTTCGGTCACATGGTAACACATATGATCAAACTGAGAACCATAGGAAATCAGCTCCTAACACTTAATGACCTAACTTTTGGGACTTTAAATTAAAAATCGATTTTTTTCATAAAACAAGTTTTTAAAAATTCAACCCTTATGCCAAATGTTTTTCTGAATGTGAATCCATAAAGATCAGGTCAAAAAAATCTCAGGAATCTCATAAAAAACTCGAAAGTAGGTGAGTTAATTTTCGGGTAGTCTACTCGAAATAGTAATATCTTAGCTCCCTCAAATTATTTTGACTTAATTTCAACTGGTTCGGATTCGAGATTATATTTTTAGGACTTTCATAAACTAAATATTTATTTAGGGGCCGAAAAGTAGAGCGGCATGGCGGTAAATAAATACGCTACTCCATCAAATTTTTTGGTCATTTACTAGTGGATAATATTTTTTTGCTCATAGAATTTTCTTTGTTGCCCATAGATTTATTTCATTATTCAAATTTTATGGTCAGAAAATGAGATTGCTCAGAATCCCACCCAAGTGTGGCCAAAAGCCACTCGAAGTTTGTTTTTTGGGGATTTACTAAAAGGGGAGTAACTTTTTACAAAAAAACGATTGCGCGCATCAGAATCCCACTTTGATCGGCTCAATCGCTCAGAATCCCACCCTGAACCATTCAGAACCGCTTTAAACCACTCCCGACCAGTATGGTCAGTAACTTAAAACCCAACCAGTACCCTTAACCAGTGTTCAATGTGGTTGAGAATGGTTTAAAGTGGTTCTTAATGGTTCAGAATGGGATTCTGAGCGATTGAGTTAATCAAAGTAGGATTGGTTTTTCCCACAAAGTTACTCTCCCTTTAGTGAACCCCCAAAAAACAAACTTTGAGTGGCTTTTGGCCCCTCTTGGGTGGGATTCTGAGCAATCTCAGTCATTTTCTGACCATTAAATTTGAATTCCCGTAAAAATTTCAAAATCTATGCGCAAAAAAATAAATCCATGGGCAAAAGAGAGAATTCTATGGGAAAAAACGAGTATTCTATGGGCAAAAAGAATTACTACCCTTAATTAGTGTGGTTATATAAAGAACTTGGAAGGCGACCACAATTAAATCATACCGCATTTAAAGCGATAGAACCAATATTGTTGGTGGTAGTCACGAGGGCTGATCTGGCTAAATCCTCCTTCTTCACGTTTTCCCTGTCCTTTATTGTGGATATTTTGCCAAAGCTGAAACAATTTGGTTAATTGTTTGTATAAACAAAAGTTTTGCGGTAGATGATTACCTAGCCGCCACAATGTCTTCAGGCAACCCCACACTGTCATATCCCCCACCGTAGATGTCGCCAATAAGTTTGTCAACATTTTTGTTGTCCCCTCTGGTGGCCAACTCAATAGCGTCCTCAAAGGTTTCACAGCCGCACAGAAGGCAGCAAAGACCTTGGAAGAAGCCACCTCCAATGCTGAAAGTATGTGGTATTTGGAAATGGATGAAACCAAAAATAATCCAACTAACCTAGATCCTGACACACGCGTAAAGTCGTTGTGTCCTAAAGACGAAAAAATAAATATGAACTTGTGTGAGGCCCGTGAGATTATTTTTCGGATGGATAATTATCATCAAATTGGTAAGTGATTCACTTGCGCAATTGATAAGGCTACGAAGATTTTCCGAGCTGCTAACGTAGCAGTAAGAAATGTCCATATTATTTTGCCGAATTCTTGATCTTACTCATTCTCACATTTAATCATTTATATGAATTATTCGCTTGTCATAGTTGGGCACCTCACAAAAAAAAACCACCGCCGCCGCCGCCGCCACCACAGACCTTCTACTATACCGCCACCGCCGGCGGCGGTATAGTAGAAGGTCTTCTATTTTTTGCTATCTGCCCCATGGTTTGGAAGCTTGCCTACCTGGATGCGCATACGGTTCTAGCAAAAACCAAGGAAAACTAAGGGAATTATTTGGAAATAGTATATTTTGAGGGGTTCAAGAAATTTTTGTTTTAAAATCATACCAATTTTTTCAATTTTGTAATTATTTTTTTGATATTTTAAACAATTATTTTTATTTTGGGACATTTAAAACTGACATTTATAATTTCAGAAAAAATATTTCTTTAACATTGGCATAATTTAGAACAAGAACTTTGGGAAATTCAAACTATAAAGGATTTTAGGATTCTAAACCTGTTTTTCGTCCTTAAATCGGCATCGCTATATATCAGCGTGCTGATGTTTTTATTGGGTTCCTAAGTGCCTGCTGACCCTTTTGATATCAAACTCGTAAAAAATTAGAGATGACAAACAGCCTATTTCGGGACGAGACGGGTCAAAATTTACTTCAACAACTGTCGGGACGGGACACCGGGACGGGACAAACTATAAACTTTCTGCGGGACGGGGATCGGGGACAGAGCAAATTTTCGGGAAGGGTCTAAGGTTTCCCCGGGACGGAACGAAAAACATTGGAAATGGCGCATATCTTTATTCATGAAACAGCTCTAACACCACCCAACATCAAGTATGTCATGATCTCTGCCTCTGTGCCGCTGATTTTGGAGACTTGTACACATGGGAGTTCATCATTTTCATCATTGAAAAAAGATTTATCCTTCCTTGTTTCCTTCGGCGCCGAGGAGAAGAGATCTTGAGGTCGAGTTCCACTTCAAAATCGTATTGGCCAACTTCCTCGAGTAGCAATTTCGCCGCCTTCTCGTTGAACAAGAACGGTGGTGGTGAAGAACGGTGCTGAAAGGCTCTTGATCAAAAAATGCTTAATCTTAATCTTCTAGAGGGAGAATAGGTAGAATGGGAGAGTAAAAGAGGAGTGAGAAATGAAGAAGGAGAAAGGCGATTTTGAATCAAAAAACTTGGCGTTGTGTTTTTTCGAACCCTGACATGTATGAAAAAGCCGGGACAATAAATCCGGGAAGCGAAGAATTTGTACAGGACGGGACGCCGGGACAGGACAGACGGGAATTTTTTCCGGCACGGGATAATATACCCGAGGCCATCTCTATAAAAAATGTGAAAAAAATGAAATTGGCTACCAAAGGGATTCGAACCAGCAACATTAAAATTTGTTTAAATTTGAATTTAAACGATTTCCATGCAGGACCAGATACGGACTGTAGATGTACCCTCCCTTTTAACAACTAGCGGACATTTTTCCCGAAATTAGCGGGCAATTTTCAGAGATTAGCGGACAGAATTAAATATTGCCCTTCTTCTAATAGCCACACATGTCCGCTTATATTTTGATCCCACAAAAATCGGAAAAATTTTGCATCGATCTCGCGATTTTTGGGTCCTCAACTTAAATAAAAAACGGAATCGGTAGAGATCATGGGATATAAGAAAATGCAAAAAACATCAATGTGAAATGTTCTTTCTGGCCTGACATATAAGTTTATAAAGTTGTGGGTGCAGTGATTAAAGAATGTGCGGTAATTAGAAGAAATACGGTACCTCAGTTAGTACCAAGAATGTGTTATAGTTTATAGAACGTAAAACGAAAACATCACACATTTTAGTCTGTTAAATTTATGGCTCGAATTAATCCACCCGCAACAGCTTTTATTTAAATTGCATGTCGCAAAATTGATTCACCTCTAACAATCAAAACAGAGACTCCAGAGCCAATGTTGCAGACTACGTAGGGATACTGCAGACCTTCAGGGTTGGGCTCACCATTAGTAAAGTGGTGGTCAGTGGAAGAACATCTGGCTGAGGACCATCTCCTACAAAACATCATGTTTACATAGTTTTTGAAGCAATACTATTTGTCAACTCACCACACTACTTTTCTGCATTTCTCTGAGTCGAGTGGTTTGTCGTAGTAGTAGCACTCATCAGCATTGTTAGCTGCAACAAACTCAATTCCTTTGATCAAAGACTCGAGCTCATCTGCCTTGTGCAGCTGCATCCCCAGTTCCTACAGAAACCATTGACTTAATTAACAGTTGGATGAAATGTACCTTCTCAGCCTCTCGTGCATACTTTATAGCTCCTCCTCCTGTAGCACACACTGTACTGGATACTTGGGCAAAGCCTTTGCTTTTGACTAGCCTGATGAAATTCTGCAATTAAAATAGGAAGTTAATTAGAAACATGATAGTGGAAGGTTGCGAAACCAACTGTATCATACATAACTACCGAACGATAGAATGGTTTTTCGGGCTTATAGGTAACACATTTTGGTAAAGCATTTGACTAGCCACTACACTTTACAGCGTGGCCCCCAGTCTTCCATTTTCCGACCGCTTTTGCCCCAACTTTTTTTAAATGACTCGTGACTTTATAGGCAACTAGATGACTGACAAAAGGGTCTTCATTACAAAAAACACTCCGAAGAAATCGAAATTTGGAAAATTTCCAAGCTTGCTAGTATTATGGAATACAAGATCCGTAAAAAAACGGCTCTCCCTTGTTAGGACAAAAATGTTTATATTTAAATATGTTTTCGTTTTTATCCGGTTCTGTCAAAAAATAGTTGCGGTTTTAAACTGTTTAATTTTGAATTTGTTAGTAATACAAATACTTTGATATGGTTCACTTTGTTCAAAAATTGTTGTATTCATAATTGGTTGAAATTATTATTTTGGAAGGCGTAACTGTCTTCTATCACCTTTTCTTCGATGCCAATCATAGCTCAGTATCCTTCTAGGTTATATATTGATCTCTTTAAGATTAAAAAATGGAAATAATCGATGATTACTACTCGAGTCATGAAGAAGACACTGATTCCGAAGTGTGTAGTGAATGGAGCAATCAGAACGAAAATATTTCTTTGCTTTCGATAGACGATGTTGAACCCACAGCTGCACCTCGCGGTCGGCCGAAAAAGCGCATCGCATCTGTGCAGGACGATGTTCATCTGGAGTTCATTATGAGCAAATATGGGAATCCTATGGTTGTTATGGAAGGTTAGTTGAAATCGCTTTGTGTTAGCGAAGGTCAGTTTGAAATTGCTTTAGGAGAAATCTACAAGTTTCGAAGCAAAGACAAAAATGGAACCACTCACTGGGGGTGCATCAAGTCAGTTGAAGGCTGCAAAACTTGTCTAGAGACTAACTCAAGCAATCAGTGTGTCGGAATGAGCGAAGGAAGACACAATCATTGCACAGACAAGGTCGAAATCGAAGTGAGGAAAATCAAGTCGAAAGTTCGTGTTTTGGCTTGCCAAGATCAGGTATTTGCGTTATCTTCGTTTTTTCAACTATCTAAATTGTTGCTTTAGTCGACTCCTCGTCAAATCTATGCCAATGTTATGGAAAATGCTTCAGAAGCCGCTGCTGCAAGGTTGGATTCCAACGATATTTCGCAAATAGTATACTATCATCGACAGGTAGCTTCATTCTGCTTGATCCGATATTCTGCGAAATAAAAATTCAGGACGAAGATCCAAAGTTACCATGTAATCCTGCAATAATGATCATTCCAAACGAATTGATGATGTATAAAAATGAAATTTTTGTTCTACATGATACTGGCCCTTCTACTCGCCGAATGATTGTTTTTTCGACACCGAAATTGCTGCAGGTTTTTTTGACTTTGTACGCCCGAAAAATGGAAATTTTATGTTTCTCAAATTATAGTTGCTTGAGGAATCAGAATATTGGGGACTCGATGGTACATTCGATTTGGTGCCAAAGGGCTTCAAGCAACTGCTCTCTATCCACGCTAAAGTTGGGGAAACCTTTGTTCCGTGTATCCATGGTTTGTTACCCAAGAAATCTTCTGGCACATACAACAGATTCTTTGCCGTTCTGAAGCAGTCTGCGCCGCACTCACAAGTCCGTCATTCACATGTGGATTACGAACGCTCACTTATGAACTCTTTCAACGATGCCTTTCCAGGTCTGTATTCCTTGTTCGAAAACAAAAAAGATAATCATTCCTTTAAGTTGTTGATCTACATGGTTGCTTCTTCCATTTTGCTCAATGCCTGTTTAGAAAAGTGCAAAAGTTTGGCCTGATTCGGCATTACAAAGAAGGGGGTCAATTGTGCCTGCTAGTCAAGATGCTGAAGTCGCTTGTTTATGTTCCAGCTGATGATGTGAAGGATGCTGTCAATATGATTCTTCGAAAGGAAGTGCTCAACCCTGATGGAACATCAAAGTTTGAGTTTGGCGGGCCAGAAATAAAATTTCTTGATTATTTCGTCAAGGTTACCTTTTCTAAGAATACTTTGCGTTTTTATATTCTCATATTGCAGACATGGATAGGTTGGACTAACGGAAGGCCTCTTTTTGCTGTGAAACTGTGGAATTGCTTCGAACTAACAAAAGAAGGCAAGTCAAAAACGACCAACTCACTCGAAGCCTGGCACAATTCCCTTCACTATGCTCTGGCTACTCAAGATGGGAAGAAACCTAAGTTCTGGAAATGGCTGAGACAAATGAAGAAGGAGTGTAGTCTGCAGGAGGCCAAGCTTGCATCTCTGAGGGCCGGAAAAATTCCAAAGCTGAAGACTGCACATAAGAAAAGGGTGAATCAAAGGATGGAGATTGCAAAGAAATACACGAAAGAGAAATTATTTGATTATGTTAAAAAACTTGGTCTTGTAACTGTTTTGGAAGAGCGTTAGGATTTATTGTGAACTTTGGTTGGTTGAATAAAGTTTACTTGTTAACGATCTGAATTTGGTGAGTGAGTTTTGATCTAAGCCGGGCACTAATCCAAGATTAGATCATTGTGACTTTGGAATAGGCTTTTGTTAGATACTTTGCTTGCAGTCCACTTTCGATATAGTAACCCTATCGGGACTGAACTTAGAGAGTCACTATATTTAAGGGGTCACTATATCGGCAGTGGACCCTCAGTTGATGTAAGATTATTATTTCGTAATCACATAACCCATAAATTAAACAATATTGATCACCGCCTAGTTACCATCATCTGGGTACCACCACCGAAATAACCTGCCTGAGTACCACCTGGGTACCACTACCTGGATGCCTTTTCCTGGGTAACACACAGAACTGCAGATCTAATTAATTATCTACCAAACAATAACAGTCAGAACTATTTTTTGACGTAACTAAAACAATACATAAGTATTGTATAAATAAAAATAATAGTGTGTAACAGTTTAAAGCCGCAACTATTTTTTGACAGAACCGGATAAAAACGAAAACATATTTAAATATAAACATTTTTGTCCTAACAAGGGAGAGCCAAAAAAACTAACAAAAATATGTGACGAAACTGCAAAATATTTACGCAGCGGCAGTACAACGTAAGTTAGTGAAACGGCTGCATGACAATTGCGCAAAACGACAATTGCGCAACGTATCAATTGCGCAAACGACAATTGCGCAAAACGACAGTTGCGCAAACGACAATTGTGCAAAACGACAGTTGCGCAAACGACAGTTGCGCATACGACAAAGCTCATCCTTCTTAAAATTGCTGGATTAGTTTAAATATTAGAGAATTTAAGGTAGTGATGAAAGCGGTAAAACGATGTAAAACTGTCATTTTGCGCAACTGTCGTTTTGCGCAATTGTCGTTCGCGCAATTGTCGTTTGCGCAACTGTCGTTTTGCGCAATTGTCATGCAGCCAGTGAAACCCAACAACTTCCTTTGACATAAAACAAATCCGCAATTACAGACGACTGCACGCTCACTTGCGAACCAGGATGATTGCCAACCCGCTACCCACCAAATTCATTGGAATTGTAAGAAACAAATTTCTTGGGGCGAAAATTTAAATATGGGTTTTACCTAATAATTACTTTTACCAGCACTTGTGATTTTGTTTTTTCTAACGGCCAGCTCTAGCATCAAGGAAAAAAATCAATACAACACAAAAGTCCAACAGACCAACAAAAGTCGACGTTTTCTCAAATTTTCTTTATTTAAGTATGCTTTTTTTTAGATAAAACTCAAAATAAGATCAGTTGGCTAGACCGAGAACTACCTGAGGAATCAAGTGGAAGCATTTTTACCATCACATTGCTTAGCCCAACAGTAGTTCATAAGTTAAATGTAGGTGCGGGTAGTATTAAAACGACTTGCCGACTAGTTACTGGGTTTGTGAGCACTTTTTCAACAGGGTGTAAAATATTCATTTTTGGTATTTCAGCAATTTTTTATTGAACTTTTTTGTAGATTTTGCCGTTTTGCGTATAATAGTTCAAGAAGAAACTCTGAAATGCCAAAAATGAAATTTTATAGCCTGTTGAAAAAAGCTGTCAAACCCAGCAACTAGTCGGCAAGTCGTTTTAAAACCACCCTTGCCAACCCCATAGCCTTCGGTTTAATTGAATAGCTGATTTTTTAGCTTGCGTCCTTTAATTCTTTAAAAACTACTAAAAAAAATTATTGGTGAAAATAGAAACCCCAGAAACCCAAATAGGAGACTACAGACGATTTCAAAGTTTAACAATTATTATCAATTGTAATAAAGTCTAGTCCTAGAAAATGGCTGGCGATAACTTTTTTTAGCGTGATCTCAGCATAATATGTCCTTCGGTTTGTCTTCATCCTATAATTTATGGCTATACGGTCTGGGCTCAAATGACTCCGGTTTAGTTTTATCGTTTTCACAAAAGCAAAAATAAATCTAAGACCTTTTAGAAGCCAGTGTTTTTACAAGCTAATAGTTTTCCCCATGTCGTCGCGGCTCATAAGCAACCTTTTTTGTTGCACAATTCGCACTTTCATAGCGAGATGAAAAAATTCGAATGTAGCAATATCCACTAAGTGACCAACTTTTAAACCTTATTAACTGTTTACAGTTGACTCCTCAAACAAAATTTCACCATCATTTTCTGGGTTGGAAAGCGAATGAAGTGGATGACTCCAATGCGACCCTAAACATTTTGTTTTTTTAAATATCGTATGGACATGCACTTACGTTGATTTCGACATTGTCAAGTTGGAGATGGTCATCCCTGATACCTGTTTCTCCATAAGCCTTGTTAGTGGTTAAATAGTGGTGGATGGTCTTCTCCCTGAGCAGTTCATCCTCCGTCTCCAAATATTCACTCTAAAATAGGAAAAAAATGTTAGTAAAGTGGTAAATACCCCTTTTTTAAAGCTAAAGATTTACCCTATCAGTTGGCTCGAAGTAGACTAGTTTGGTAAGGGTGCCGCCAATGTCGATCCCGAACCATGGCATGGCTAAAATAGCAACAGAATATTAAAATGAAACTTTGTGTTTAAGCTTTTTTGGTGTTTTAGAACAGGAGTTTAGTTGGAAGATGGGTATTAGGGGTGATGGTTGGAGTGATTAACTATAGGAAGTGTGTAAATGTCTGTTGTGGTTGTCTATGAGCTGATAAGCACGTCCCGGATTATTTTGGTGTTGAGGGTAGTTAGACATGGCTTTTTAGTGACCAAAAGTCAGGGTTAAACTTTAGATTTTTGTACATTTTTAAAACCTATCAAATTGACTTCAACATTTGCTGGCTGGACGTGAATGCGTAAAGTAATGTTATTTGTGTTTGTGGGACGGTCAAAACAAGCTTTTCCAAACATTCGAAAGCTTTCAATACCAAGATATGTTCTCTTGATTTTCTAAGTATCAGATGCCTAAAAGTCGAACAAGTAAATGCGCACTACGCCCTAGCTCAAAATTGTATTTTTAAACAGTTTTGTTGGATAACAAAGTAATTCCTGCGTTAAGTCAATGTGATGAACGCTTTTCTAATGGGTTTCATAAACATCAATCTATAAAAATAATATTAAAATTTAGTTATAGGTTTCACAAGTCAAAATTAATTAGTGAAATTGTATTAGAGATTGTTTAATGCGTTACAAATTTTGACATTCTCTGCCACTTTGGTTACGAGACCCATTAAACAGTCTCCAATACAATTTCACTGATTAATTTTCACTCCTGAAACCTATAACTAAATTTTAATATTATTTTTATATATTGATGTTTATGAAACCCATTAGAAAAGCTTTTTATCACATTGATGTTGACGCAGGGATTACTGTCCAACCCAGTGTAACACGATGCGGTTAGTATCGGTGTGGTTGTCTGGTTTCATTACTTTTATAAAATTTGACAATTTCCTATCAAATGATGGGTTGTAGTATTTCTAAAAACAATTTATACATATATATTTCAACAAAATGATATGTTTGACTCATAGAAAGTCGCTAATTTCTTCAATTATCCACTCAAAATCATTAAAACCCAAAGCACAAACCAAAAGAAAAGCCTACGAAATTCATAATATGGATTGACGGAGAAACCCCTCTTTCTGCGAAGGTGAGCAAATAGGCGTTCTGCATCTTCAATTAATATCATCTTTTGCTGCAGACTAAACACACACTACCAACAAATACTCAAGAAAAGAATAGAAGAACATGCACACCAAAAATATCAAACAGACTAGATCAGTGCGCTCAGCAACAATATCGCAACAATAACCTTTCAATCAAGCAAAAAATCAGCAAGAACTGCTTTTTCAGACAAATAGGCAAATAAAGGAAGATTTTACAGTAAATTTATAGTGTTCCTCCAGAAAAAGTATTAGATTTTAAGCCGCCTTCAAAACTGATATGGTGCTCAAAGAACACCCCAACAAAATGGCTGGAATGGTGTGATGGGTTGCAGTGGTGATGGGGATGCCCACACAGTTATCAACTGCTGGTCACAAGTTCTGTGCTCCACTGTCCGGGTTATTGCTATCGTGGGCACGTGAATCAACACACAAATGCACCGGTAATATTTGCTTGACGGAGGAGTACTTATAGCACAACAAAATGCACTGATAACCACGCAGAAACAACAATTCTCAGCTGGGCTTTATAGCCATTTGGTTATGGTTTTTTTATTTCGGTCTTTGCTGATGAACGCCCCTTTTTGAGGAAGGAATAATTAGAAGAGTTTAGCTTCTGTGCATTCTTTATACTTGTAATAGCGCAAAAGTGCAATAAAAAAGTAGTAGAGTACAGACTGGCTAGCTTTTAGTACCGTTTTTGGAGTGTGAATTTGATTTAGAGTGCATTGGTTGGAAAGTGAAGAGGAATTTTTGCAAAAGAAGAATTTTTACTAGAGTCTTTGTTGTTTTTAGAATTATTAAGTACAGTCGGTTCCGTGGGGAAGAAATCATCAGGTCAATTTTGCACAAAATCTACAAATTTGTACAAAAAGCATACAAAAATTTTGTACATTTTTGTACACTTTTACACAGCTGGTAGGCCCTTCAATTTTATCTATTTTTTTATAGCTAGAAGCCCTTTCTTGCTGATTAAAGGGGAAGGGGTGCAAATCATAATGCGAATATTTTGAACTCTCAGGTCCAATTCCCAGTGGATGATAATCTATTTTTTACTCTACATTTTAGTAAGCTGACTGACTTTCAAGGCCGAAAACTATCAAACAATCGGTTGCAATCATTTCCACCACTGATTTGCTGTCACTTACTGCCCCAATTTTGCGATTTCATGCAAATGACCATCAAAATAAAGGGAAACCAGCCCAAATGATACGTACTTAGTTTTATATCGCATTATCCTCGACCAATTTTATTTTACTTTTCAACGAGTTCAGTAACTTTTTAGACTTAGAATTTTATGAGGAATCAGATGGAAAAATTGCCACAGCGAAATCACAGTTAATTCGGTTTCAAATTTTTCGTGACGGATTAGCGAGATGACGGCGAGAGATGATTAGCGAGAGTTGAATGTACCGCATTTCCTAAAATTTCTCCCCCTTCCCTAATTTCTCCCCTCCCTCTAATTACACCTCACTCTAGAGGAGGGTTGAAAAATTACTCACCTCCGTCTAATTTCTCCCCACCTACCCAGATTGCTCCCTCGTGCTGATTTTTCGCGAAAAACAGCTTGCTCACCCTGTTGTCTTTTTAATATTTTTAAAAAGTTTTAAAGTTTTTTCATTTTTGTTCTGGAATTTTCGTCCTTTTCTGGCTTGTCATACTGGAAAACAGCAGCGAGAGCAAGCTGTTTTTCGCAAAAAAACAACAGGAGGGCCCAATCTGTTTTTTGGCACCCGATTCCAGAATAGAACCCAACAAGTTTATTTAGGTTCGTTCTTCATCTCTGTTGAGCAGATAATGAAGAATTAAACTGAATGTTTAGGCTCCAGATGTTTGCTGAAATTCTCCGTTTAAGGCTATGGATCGTCAACTCTACGAAAATTGGATGCTGCACGCTGAAAAAAAAACAGGGGATCCGAAAGCTGCATCAATGGCCGTCTACATCCAATGGATTGTCAAAGCCTGGGAAAGTCTCTCGAAGGAGCTCATCGTTGAGTCATTCAAATCGTGCGGGTACCAAGGTGAAACACTTCGGATGGACCACTCAGGTGGTGGTACTCAGGAAAGAAGACCCACGTGGGGGGCATACAGGTGGGGGTTCTGGGATAGTGTATTCAGGTGTGATGATATCTAGCTAGTGCCAAGGTGGTTGTACTCAGGTAATGATACCTAGGTGTTGGTATTGAGGTAAGTTTTTATGGCACCTTTGAGTCGCAATGGTGTGTGGACATGCCGCGATTGCGACTGACGCCTTCCTAGTCCTAATTATTAACCTTGAGTATGCTGTTTGATTGTTTGTTCAATGGTTTACTGTTATAGTATTTGAATAAATTTTTCTTTGAGCATCTTGTGTTTGGTAAAAATAATCTTCGGCCGATCTTCTGACAAATTCGGAAATCGGCCGGGCAAGGAGTTACGTACGTACACCAACTTTTTAAAAATGGTAGAGTTTTTTTGATTCACCTTGTATGATGGTTTTAAAATTTAGTGTGCTTTTTTCCTACGTATCAGGCGTACTAAAAATTTGTAACGCATGGAAAGGAAAAAAGGGGGTTAATATTTGTGTTGAAGGCGCCACTTTCGAATTTTCTTGATTTTCGAGTTATGATTATCTAATAACAAGGGGTAAAAGGGGCCTATCGGCGCCTCCATAGTGTTTGTGCCTATTAATAATTGATAACTGATCGCAAAACACGCGCGAAACTAAAAAATCATTGCACAGTCTAATAGATTACACGGGTTTGCGAAAAAAGGTAAAAAATCTCAAACAAAATTTTTTCTTAAAAAAATGGCCTGCAAATGGCAAAAACATAACTTTTATTGGAAAACTCGACAATGGCCTGCATACTTTTGTCAACGCCCCTCTTAAAAATGCGAATTTCTCGCCGCTTTTTTTTTTAAACGAAAGCTGACATCAAGGCGAATCTAAAAAATCCTGCAACAGAAATTTTCGAGCCTTTATGACCATATTTTTTGATAATTCATAAAAAGTGTGAACCACCCACCCACCCGACCGAAATACTATATAGAGATTATGGAATTTTTTCAAGTAAAAAAACTCTGACTTACGTGGTATAGACAGAGACATGCGCCTTCTGTTGTCAAACTGCACACTTGGGTCCACTGTGGATGATGACAAGTTTTGCATTAAAGAATTTACACCAGAAACAAATCAATCGACTTCAATGTACTTTTGTAGCAAAAAATGAAGGGGAAGTAATGAAATTCCAAAGTTTCAGAAAATTTTGTTTGATTTATTGACCATCCACCTGGTAGAAAAACAAGAGAAGTGCCTGAAATAATGTAAGGGCAATGAGAGAAGTTAATCAATAAAAGCAAACATACACACACAAACTAGGCGATGATTTGTGTTCTGGTTGAGCGGAAGAAGAAGATTTATTATTGATCGCCACTCCGTTTTATGGCAAACGGAACAGCAGATATTCACCCATACACATTATAGTCGGGAATTAATGCTGCAATACACACAACCACACAGACTACCCTTTCTGTAGTTAGGAACTGGCTTTCCCTGAGAATGCTTGGAATATTTGAGATATCGGCGTTTTTAAAAGAAAAAACAGTGCAAATTGCGGTTTGAAATCCCGCTCACAAAAGAGTTGTTTTAAAAAAAGGTGAATAGATTTTGGACGATGCGTAAAAAGCTCATACAATCCAGTTTTGTAAAAATGTTTTAAAAATTTTAAATACGGCATTTATCTGACTAGCGCTCACAAATAATTTTTTTTCATAGATCAGTTGAGTCTTCCTTAGCACCTACCTAGGATCCCGTGGCGACGAGATATTCCGGCAAAGCCAATGTCTTAGATTATTATTTTATAAAATAGAAAATTTAAAAAAAAATTACCCAAGCGCTTATATACTGCGCTTCTGCCCCAAAATGACTAAAGAGTATGTATTCTCTTACAAGGGACCCGCGCGAACAATCAACTCACTCAGGGCATTTCTGAAAGTTTTATTGTGTAGCCCATAGTCGATTTACTTAGTGTAGCCGCGAGGGATTTTCCGGACAGAAAGAAAAATTTTGAGTACGAGACTAAAGACTATAGACAGTCGAACCTCGATAAGCCGTCACCCCGGGGGACCACACACAGGTGACGGTTTATCGAGGGTGACGGATTATCGAGGGTGTAGTGTGATCAAAGGTCGATGCGATTTCCTTTGCCTTCTCCTAAACTAACCAATAAATACTGGTGTAAAAAATAAGAACAAACATTGACGAGTTCACCACTGACGGGAAGATTTTTACTTCTCATTTGCTTGATCCAAATGACGAGCGCTTTCTCTATCTCTTCATGCATTCCTGGCTTCAGTCGGGCTCGCTTTGCACTGCATCCTTCTTCGATCGCCTTCAGCATCGTTCCCTTTTCTTTCAGAATCCCGTTCATTGTGGTTCGCGGAATGTTGAACTGCTTCGCAAGCGCCGTCTTGTTGTTGTTCTTTTTGGCTGCTTCAATGATCGCCCTCTTCGCCTCCAACGTGACTGCGCTATGTTTTCGAGACATCTGAAAACATAGCAATGACAACATGTAAAGACGCAAAGACACAAAGAAGAAACGAGAGAGAAACAAGACAACACATTGGAACGGGAAATTCAACGAGAGAATGAATTTTCGCAAACTGAGAGACCACCATAAGTGAACATTTTGGCGGCAATTCAAAAAATAGTTGCATAATATGCAAGGTGTCGGGTTATCGAGGGTAATTTTATTAGGAGGGACCGGGCTTAGGGTGACGGATTAGCGAGGGTGACGGCTTATCGAATGACGGCTTATCGAGGGTAAGTTTTGTGGGATTTCTTTGCCGGCCAACCAAATTTTTTCTAGGTGACGGTTTAGCGGGAGTGACGGTTTATCGGAGTGACGGCTTATCGAGGTTCGACTGTAACACATTATAACTTTATAACACATCACCCACAGTTGAACGATGAGGGTTCATAACATATCACCCACAGTTAGATCGAAACGCACCGATGATAGTTCGTTCGCTAATTGCTCCATAATCTCTTGCTTCATTGTATCCATATTGCTAAAAATAAATTGCTGAAAGCAAAATGCAAATCCAAGAAAAAACCTAATCCTAAGCTTATTCAAATAAGCCTATTCGAAAACCAAACAAATTTTAAAAAATTAAAAAAAACTATAGGGGGACCAAAGCAAAATTTTCACGTTTTTACACATTTATTTAGTCCCGTACTCAAAATTTTTCTTTCTGTCCGGAAAATCCCTCGCGGCTACACTAAGTAAATCGACAATGGGCTACACGATAAAACTTTCAGAAATGCCGTGAGTGAGTTGACAGTTCGCGCGGGTCCCTTGTTAACCAAAAGAGACAAAAACACGATTAACTTTTTTGGGCAGAAACACGTTTCTACCAAATGATGGTGTGGGATATTGGCCTTACCAGAATATCTAGTCGCCACAGGTTCCCGTTCCCGTATTAACCTTTGCGTGATTGGAGCTTTCAGACAGCTACAACAGCGATAGGACACAATAATGCAAAGAATTTTTGTCTTTCGGCTTAGTGTAGACTAGCGCATATTCACAGCCCACTGAAATGGCAAAATATGTGCAATAGCAAAAAAATCCGCGAAATTCAAATTTTTTGAAACCATACTCTTTTGAGTAAGCTCAATATTTTGCTTTACATCCTTATATTTTCTCTGCCACCTGCGCAAGGCTTGTTCCTGAAAAATTCCCCACTAATAGTGCTTTCGAATAAACCATCACTTGCCCATAAAACAAGCAAAATTTGAGAATCACAATTGATTTCTGTGAAAAAATTTCAAATTTTTTTATGTGGTATAATTTTTTGAGATCCTATGTTGATATGATATGATATGATACAGGGGTTGATATGACATGTTTTGATATGATACGCCCGCCAGAATTTTTCGCTTGATATGATACGATATAATCCACCTCGAAAAATTTCAATTTGATATGATATGATTTGATATCGTTTTCAAAATTTTCCACGTGATTTGATGCTGATATGATATGGGTTGATATCAAAAGAGTATCAAACTGCGTGATATGATAGGCGCTCCAAATTTTTGTTTATGATTATTTTTAATTGCTGGCGCAAATTACCGTGTTTAACCACTCAACAAAAAAAGATTAGTCAAAACAATAAGAAGTTTCCATATATTTCTTCATTCATTACCCAAAACAAAAAAATCAGATAGTAAAGAGGTCAACAAAGCAAATAAAATGATTAGAGGAAGCTATTGAGCGAAACTATCAACTGAGCGTTCAAAAAAGGTGAATGATGTTTTGGCCCGCTTGTAGTTAGTCGCCATGCTTGAATAGCTGAAAATCCTTTCGATTGGTGCTGAAGTTGCCGGAATACAGAAAAGCTCCAGCGCCAAGTTCGCTATGTCCTTCCACTCCTTAATACCATTTTTAGTTGTCGACTAAAAAACATCACAAATGCCCACGCTAAATTCCTGGGTCGATATGATATGCATAATTTGATATGATATGGCCAAAAAATTACGGCCCTGATATGATATGATACATGGGTTGACATGATATGGTTTGATATGCGGGTAGAATTTTTTCTCTTGATATGACATGATTTGATATGCTCCCCGGGAAATGTCATTTGATATGATATGATATGACCGTATCATATCATATCAATGATATGCCCAGTTTTTTTGATATCATGGAAACTCTGCTCACATGTAATGGACCATCAAAAATGACAGATGTCATTCGTCACAATTTTCGACATGCTGGTTTCCACAAACTCTTGACTCTTCTTGGAAAATGCAATGGTTAGGAAAAAGCTACTTTATAAATGAACATAAAATCATAAAAACTTTAAAGAGTAGTCAGTTGAATATTTCAACACAATGAGGTTAGTCTTTCATTGTTGTGGTTGTGTGAAAATGAGTTTTGTTTAAGACATTCTTTCCGGAATTCGGCATAACGCCCAAGTGCCACCTTCTCTGCCAACACGTTTATGAAGTTATGGAAAAGTATCACTTCTAAGGTCTTTTGTCGGAACAGGCAATTGAAGCTCTGCACTGCGTAATAAATGAAATGGAACAAGGATTCGCTTGCCTGCGAGAAAGAAGAAAAACTTTGACGAAAATATTTGAGGAATCTTATTTGAGGAATATTTAGTTTGATCAAAAAAATGAGCTAGTTTCACTAGAGTCTTACTTGTTGTGTAAGTGGAGTTTGTTGATAGGCTCCGTCTGAGTAAAATTAGGATTAAATACATATTTTGGAGCAAGAATGGTGCAGTAACACCTTTGAACAACATTTTTGTAGAAATTTGGTATTTGTTAAAAATTTTTACTCTGATAATATACAAAAAAAGGAATTCAAAAATTGATTTTAAAAATCTTGGCGTTTTGTTGATTTTCAATTGCACTAAAATTCGAATTTCAGGTAATCGTGGAATCGTCGAACCATGAAAATTTAAAAATTCAATATTTTTGTGAATGATAAAAACTTGGTTCATCTTTTAGGATCGTTTGTGGTACAAACGATACAATAAGTTTGGCGCAGTCGGTCAGGTCGCTCTTGTTGAGACGACTTTTTTATCCTTAGTAGGCGGTTGTGGTCCAGGAACAAGTCCTTAAGCGCACCCTCCTTAGTGCACCCCCTTGAAGTGCACCCCCTAATTGCACTCCTCTAAGTGCACCCCCCTAAGTGCACCCTTCTGGAGTGCCTTCAGTGCACCTAAGTGCATCCCCTAATTGCACCCCTCTAAGTGCACCCACTAATTGCACCCCTGACCACCAACCGCCAACGCCCCCTCACTTTGAGGACCTATATCTGAGCTCAGAGAAAATATATAGCTCAAAGCTGTTCATTGCATTTTCTTAACTTCCACGAGCTCTACCGTTTCCATTTTTTCGATTTTGATTGAGCACCCGAGAATCTCGTGATCAAATTGAAATTTGGGGTCGAAAAATAAACCTACGTGTGGGCATATTAGAGAAAACGCGGTAGTTCATTTTTAAATTCTTCATGTATGGTCGTGTGCAAAAATTCGTCAAAAAGTTATTTTATTGTAAATGCTATTGCCATAAAATCACGGTTAACAGACTTTTTGCGAAAATTTTTGGAAAAAAATCATTTGCATCAATTTGGTCAACGGTTGTTTTTGGCCAACATTTGTTTTTTTAGAACACTTGATATCGCCTTTTGAATTTCAACTGTTAAGGTGTCGCAGAATAATATTTTCCCTGTAAATTTTCCAATAATAGAAAAGTAGAAAAAAATAATCGAAAAAACCGGTCGTGGCCCAGCAATCCTGGGAGGCGATGTGGCAGGGATAGTCACAGCTAAGTATATTTTAGATTTTTAGAAACGTTTTTTAAATTTATGTATTGTGGTTTTAGAGACAAATTCAGCCATGGTTGGACTTCAATCATTTTTGACTACCGTCCATCCTTCGGTGGAATGTGGCTTTACAATAAGGACATAGTCGGTTGGTTTTTTCATCAACTTTTTTCTCATAAATAAATACCGATCGCACGAACCGGAGACGATTCAGACCTTTTGAATAAGAATTTACCGATATGGGACTGACTTAGCGATCAGGTGATAGGCAACTACCGACTATAGGTTCAGTGGTCGTGTTATAAGTCACCTAATAAAATAATTTTGAAAAGCTGAACTGCTTCTTATTGATCTGTTTTTTAAAATGCAAAATTTTAGACCTATGTTAGCATTCGAACTGTTCCTTGGATATTGCCAAAACTAGATTGTGGAAGGCCTTTTGATTTCATCTATAACAAACGATTAAGAATCATTATTGACTGTATCCAATCAAGCATATATGACAAAATACTAGAGTCGAAGGTTCGGAAGCACTACGACCCACAGATGTATGCACTTGTGTCTTTAGAGAAAATCAGACAGTAACTCTTTTACAGTACTCTTTTACACTTTTTGGGTTATTCATCTTTTGATAATTAACATTTTAGGAAGAATTTCGTAATCAACCGATCTTTTCCTTACTTACTGACTACCGGAGCTATTAAAAAAAACCAACAATCGAATCCTACTCCATCTCTCAAGTACATTTAATTGATAAGACTGCTGCACCAGTTCACATTGTGATTTACTCAACCGGATTTGGTCTGCAGTTACCAATGCTTGATAGGTGGATCCAAGAAAATGCCAAACTAGGGCTAGCGTTTCAATTTACCCACTGAATATGCCGCACAACAACTTGGGCTTTATAGGCTCAATCAGTGTATGTTAAAATTCAATTTAAAAAATAAATTTCACCAAATTTCAAAAAAAAAAAAACAAACTTTATCAAAATCTTTTTCTCGGTTCTAAAAATGGCCGAAGCAGTGTTTTCTTGAGTTCCGCTGGCCAGTTGTGCTTGCGTACTACGGCGTGTTCTAGCTTCATTATTTCCATAAAGTCAAAAGTTTAAGCAACAATAAGGTTTCTGTAGCAAAAATGAGGATGATTTGGCTCTATTTTAGTCCATAGATCAGCAGTACCGTCGGCTCTGATAATGCACAACCAAATAATTTTATCACTATTTTTAATCATTTTATAGTTCGAAAAAAAAGTAATTTTGTGCATTTTTGGAGTTTTCAAGGCTACGGTCATTTCACGCCATAAAACCAGTTTACAAATACCAAAAAAACTCTCCCTGAAAAATTTTCAATTTTCAGACCGGAACGAGTGACGTCCGCGCAGTGGAATTGCAGGCGCGACTCTTTATGAGTCACATTAGTGGACAAGTCGACATTCCCACATTACAGGAAACTCGCTAATACGACTTTTACAAAGCTTAGCACATTTTCACAAAAATGGGCACATTTTGATATCTCGACCTATTAGAGCATTTACACCGCATTTATGTTCAGCATGGTTAATTTGCTTAAAAATACTCTTTGAGTTCAGGACTCAGAGTCAAATAAAAAAACAGAAAATAAACTGGTTAAATTGTACAGCCATAAATAGTTAAAAAATTGATTTGCAGAAAAAACATGACATTAAATCATGTGAGCACACACTCAATCGTTTTTTAAATTTTTTTCGATATTTTTTGTATTTTTGTTAAAATTGCTGCGCACCTGTTCTGTATGTTAGAACCCTTTTTCTTCCTGTTTATTTTTCTAAATATATATTTTAAATAATTGTCATCTTTTTTATGGAACGAAGCAGAGCTTTTAGTGTATCCTATTTCAGCTTTAAAAGTGGATGATTAATAAAATAGTTATTGCATTTTACTATTTCGTTGTATTTCGATTTCATTTCTCCTTAAAAATTATATTATTATTGTTCTACTCTTCATCTCACAGTACCATTTCCATGTGCCGTCCTTGCCATTTTGAGTTTTTTAATTTTGCGGGGACAGCTTAATCACTGCTAAAATGTTGAAAATGTATATTAAATTGTTTTTTTTGCATTTCAAAAATTATTTTTAAAATCGCGATCTATTAACTTATGAGCTCAAAACTGAGAAGACGATGCCGGTGATGTTGTGTGATATCCAAAATGTCCATCACAATTTCCCAAAAAGACAACATAAATGGTCTATGGTGGTCATTTAGTTGGGCAAAATATAAAATGAAAAAGAAGAATAGGTAATGAAATGTGTAACTTTTGATAACACTACCATTCACTCAAATATTATATTCTATTTTGGAGAGAAGGAAATGCGATATTTTACTATTTCGTTGTATTTCGATTTCATTTCTCCTTAAAAATTATATTATTATTGTTCTACTCTTCATCTCACAGTACCATTTCCATGTGCCGTCCTTGCCATTTTGAGTTTTTTAATTTTGCGGGGACAGCTTAATCACTGCTAAAATGTTGAAAATGTATATTAAATTGTTTTTTTTGCATTTCAAAAATTATTTTTAAAACTAGAGAGAGAAACTGGATCGGGATCTCGACGGAAATTGAATCTCGAAATTGAATTTAAATTTAAATTTTTAATTTTGAAAAAAAAACTTTCGATAAAACAAGATTTTCAGGTAGACTCCTTGAAATACAACGATAAAATCGCAAAGATGATCGGATGTCACCCAGCAACATGGAAACTTCTACTTCATTCACCGTGGACTGCATGCTTCTTATTTTTTTGTACTTTCTTACCCTATGAATACCGTATATTCGGCAAGCAAAGCTGCCCAAACGCTGTGAGCAATATACTTGATGCGGAAGAACGAATGAGGAAGAGTTTCAGTTAAAATTAAAATTGAAACGCAATTTTTTGGTGTGTTATGTGAAAAAACACGATTTTGATTGGTCCCTCTTGTGGGTTGAGCCTTGCACACCTACAATCCATTAACAAAGCAAGACCCATAGCTCAAGGGGACGAAGCCAAACTCGTATTTTTGACATGATATAACACAAATTGAATTTTAGTTCTGGGTCGATCTATAAAATATTTTGGCCAACATAAAAGTTTCAAATTTCTTGAAACATGCTGTATTGTGTCCCACATTCCAGGAAACTCGCTAAAACGACTTTTACAAAACTTAGCACATTTTCACAAAAATGGGCACATTTTGATATACCGTATATGATCTAATAGGCCGACTTTCTTTAATAACCCGACGATCCCTACTTTGAGGACCTATATCTTAGACTGGATATATATATAAAATATTTTTATATATATCTGGGTATGCCTGAGCTTTTTTCGCAAAGCTGTTTTTTGCATTTTCTTAACTCCCATAAGCTCTACTGATTCCGCATTTTGGATTTTGGGTTTTCACCCAAAAAATCTCGAGATTAATTATAAATTTTCCCGATTTGTGGTTAATTGAAATATCACCCGACATCTCGACCTATTAGAGCATTTAGGGTATTTTCGGAATATTCTTTAAAAAAACTGTGCGGCACAGTTTTTGTAGTCTGCACCTATTTTTATTGATTACATTCTTCTATTAAAATCGCGATCTATTAACTTATGAGCTCAAAACTGAGAAGACGATGCCGGTGATGTTGTGTGATATCCAAAATGTCCATCACAATTTCCCAAAAAGACAACATAAATGGTCTATGGTGGTCATTTAGTTGGGCAAAATATAAAATGAAAAAGAAGAATAGGTAATGAAATGTGTAACTTTTGATAACACTACCATTCACTCAAATATTATATTCTATTTTGGAGAGAAGGAAATGCGCTTCCCAACGCACGTTTCACTTTTTATTTTTGCTTAGTATATCGCTAGAGTTTTTTTTTTCAAATTTATATGTTATTTTTGGATCACAAAAATTTTGTCAGAAAGTGCATGTAACTTTTTGTAACGGTTATGAACTTTTCTTGTTACATAACAAAAAATAGAGCAGTTCATGGCGGTCATTTTGATACTGAATACAGCAATAGCTTATCGTTACAAAATGTGCAAAATGAATGTATAAGTTGTAACATGAATTTGGCCCTATACGACAATGATGCCCAAAAATTTGCTTTGGCGCCCCTTGTTGAATTTTTTATTGAAAATATCACATATGGGCCTTATGTGCCACGTAGGAAGCGATAAGGGAATTTGATGTGCCGTGAATCCTTTTCATTTTGTGCTGTACATGATTCCAGAATCCTTTTCTATAAATCCTTTTCTGCTAAGCAAACCATAAATTCTGACACCGGATTCGTGTTTAGCGTTGACTTGACTGACTTAGAATTTTAAATATACTGTCACATTTCAAATTCCGCTCGAGACAAAAATATTCAAATAACGGAAATTAAATATTTATTGTCTCGAGCGGAATTCGAAATATGACAGTTTTTTTCTTCCGATTTTTTCATTCACAGTATGGACCGCATTTAACAACCTGCCTTTAAAAATGACTTGCTGAAACTTTTTGTGTCGTTGACAGAACGAGTGTAGGCTGAGTTTTTGTTATGTAGAAAATTTCACGCAGATTCCAAATCTGCAAACGAAATTTGGAGCTATCATTTGCCTTTGCATCACTGCAAACTTCATATTTTAACACCGCATTTGTGTTCAGCATGGTTAATTTGCTTAAAAATACTCTTTGAGTTCAGGACTCAGAGTCAAATAAAAAAACAGAAAATAAACTGGTTAAATTGTACAGCCATAAAATAGTTAAAAAATTCATTTGCAGAAAAAACATGACATTAAATCATGTGAGCACACACTCAATCCTTTTTAAATTTTTTTCGATCTTTTTTGTATTTTTGTTAAAATCGCTGCGCACCTGTTCTGTATGTTAGAACCCTTTTTCTTCCTGTTTATTTTTCTAAATATATATTTTAAATAATTGTCATCTTTTTTATGGAACGAAGCAGAGCTTTTAGTGTATCCTATTTCAGCTTTAAAAGTGGATGCTTAATAAAATAGTTATTGCATTTTACTATTTCGTTGTATTTCGATTTCATTTCTCCTTAAAAATAATATTATTATTGTTCTACTCTTCATCTCACAGTACCATTTCCATGTGCCGTCCTTGCCATTTTGAGTTTTTTAATTTTGCGAGAACAGCTTAATCACTGCTAAAATGTTGAAAATGTATATTAAATTGTTTTTTTGCATTTCAAAAATTATTTTTAAAACTAGAGAGAGAAACTGGATCGGGATCTCGACGGAATCGATACCCCCAAATGATTTTTGACCGAAAATCCAGTCCCGAAATCCCGCCCAATCATTTTCCAAAATCCCGATCCCGAAATTTGTCAAATCCCGATCCCAAATTTATCAGAAATATATATATATATATATTGGGTTGATTCATAATTAATGCGGATTTTTTATTGTAACTTTATTCGTCAACAAAATATTTGAAAGCATAATCATAAACATTTCTAAAGGATCACTCTGGGGCATATTCGCCATCAACATCAATAACAGCTTCCCATTTACTTGGCAGTTGATCAATTCCGCGAGCAAAGAAGCATTCTTGGATGCAATCAACGCTTTGAATCCCCCCAAATCCCCGTCTTTTTCCACCGCTAATTTGAGAGCTTGATCATTAAAGTCATATGGGCGACTTCTTCCTTTCTCATCTTGCAAGCTTGTGTCACCGGATTTGAAACGCTTGAACTATCTTTCCACCTGACTTTGACTGATCGCCTCTTCGCCGAAGAGTTCGACAATATCGCGAAAAAACTGCGCTGCTCTCCATCCTTTCTCGAAGTGGTAGAGCTTGATATGGAGAATGTGAAGGTGGTTTTCGACGCACATTCTTCTTAACTAAAAGCGAGGGCATACTTTAAAACAAAAAAAGCCAATTTGAAGAAAAAATAGATCAAAAGAATCATAAGGCGACGAAAATCCGCATTAATTATGAATCAACCCGATATATTCAAAGCAGCTCGGTAGTCAAACTCAGACAAACAGGTATTATTATTTTTGAACAAAGCTTTGTCATTGATAAAGTATTGTTACTGAATGATGTCGATCACGTGGAGTGTAGCAAAATAAAGTATTTTATATTTTTATATTTTAACCCAATATATTGTAAGATCTGGCAAAATTTATATATCTTTTGCTTTATATAAAAGTTTTTTTAAGGAAACAATGTTGAGAATATTTTCATTATTTTTGCTATTTACCTATTATTTTATTACATTTTCCAGTGGCAATCTTTTTAAATTTGATGGAGGTGATGGATGCATCGAAAATAGTAAGCAAAAACTTTCATTTAAAAAAAAAAGAACAAAGATTTGTACTATTAGGTTGTCCCAAAAGTTGTGAGACTAACCGCGTGAATTTTTTTGTGAAATTTTTTGAGTGATTTTTTGAACGTATTTATATTATTCGTGCATGTTTAAGTATTCTTGAGGCTATTTTTCAATTATTTGTATTTTGAGTTTGTTTTTAGCAGATTCCAATGCCCATGCGTTGGGAGAAAGTTGTTGAATGTGATGCAGATTATTTTGTTAAATAAAGCTTTTGAATAATGTGTTAGTTGGAATATGCTAAAAACAAACTCAAAATACAAATAATTGAAAAATAGCCTCAAGAATACTTAAACATACACGAATAATATAAATACGTTCAAAAAATCACTCAAAAAATTTCACAAAAAAATTCACGCGGTTAGTCTCACAACTTTTGGGACAACCTAATATAGTTGTACAATATTATTCATCTCACTGTTATGTAGTCTTTTAAAAAACTTTTTTGTAATTAAAAAAAAATAGCGAAGAGTTCAATTTTTTTCAGGGTTTTGTGAATGTTTTTTTATCTTTTTTGAAGAATAGGAGGCAAGTATAAAATGGCTCACAAGACGCATTCCTGTTTTTTGTCACCAGCTAGTGGCGCCAAATTTTTTCGGAGCTTGGAGCTGGCGGTTTTTTAAAAGTCGTTACTAGCTCTGGCGACGGGGCTAGCAAAAAATTAAAAGGTGCCACTTTGCTAAAGTTTTAATTTGTTAGGTCAGTTGGTTTTCTTACTTTTATGAGGTTTGTAAAACATGCCTAAGCCCTTGCTGGTTTACGCTGCTTTCTCTGATCTTAAGCTTAAAGCAAACAAGTGAGAAAACCGTGTTTAGATGGATGCTCAGGTACGCTGGCCTATCTTGTGAATTGATATTAATTGGCCGAGTGATCGAAAATAATTGAGCAGACAGCACATAAAGTTTTTATATTATCAAATTCTAAAACTCTTAATAAAAAACATTATTTTTTTGCAAAATAACAATTAAAGATACACATTTAATTATATTTTATTATTTCGACAAATTTTCTGATCAATCAACTCTGATCGACTCTTAGTTCTTTTTAGTGTCTGTCGGCGCCGGAGCCGACAGGCACTAAAATTGGTATTTGGTGGTCGGTTATTAAGTTTGAATAAGGTGCCTCGGCAACGCAGTGGATGTGCATTTGCTTCTTTTGGCCCAAAATGGTGCATAGGTTCGGTTTCACCTGGTAACACCCTACTTTTTTGGGTTGTTTTCAGGATAATTTGAAAGCGTAAAAGCTTAAGTGCACACCAACCTCCCCCTAAGTGCACCACCTCCAGTGGATTATCGACTATGATGAGCACGAATCTGGTGTCAGAATCTGAGATTTGCCTAGCGAAAAACAGTTTTTCGTCAAAATGTTATTTGAGAAAATGGTGAAATGTGATCTTCTTTTGGTTTTCACTTATTGTTGCACTCTCTTTTCCGGTGAATCTGACATAGAAATAGCAGGATTTTCTGACAGAAAATTTGGAATTCTCGGGACGGGCAAGCGACTGGTAAAAAGACGCCAAAATATGCCAAATTTCACCCCTCGAAAAATGACTTTTTTTACGACAAAAGATGATTTTATTTAATTTAAAGTGATAACACTATCATGTTTTCTTACGACTCTAGTTTCTAACGAGGTATTGTTCATTGCAACATAATTGCTAAATGTACAAAATAAATAAATATACAAAACGAGCAAAAGTATGGAGCAAGTGAGAAAACATTTTTCCTTTTTTTGTGATACATTTTGCGAAAATGTTGTAATAAATAATACCTCATTAGAAACTACAGTTTTAGGTTCCTATGATGGTGTTATTACTTTAAAAATCAGAAAATTTAATAAAATCAGGCAAAATTAAAATTTGCCCTAAAAAAATTAGAGAGTTGAAGTACTTTAGAATCAAAAAAAATTAGAACATCACACAAAGTAGCTCGGTGGCTCAAGTTTGAGCGTCAAATAGTATATTACAAGTTTAAAAAAAAATTAATAATGCTTGACTTTATTCAGATCTCAAATTTCCAAACAGAAAATTCGACTGCACAGCGGTTGAAAAAGTTGTTGATAGAGGACTGCAAAATTTACCGCCATACCTAAACGCAAATAGTAAGTTAGATACCGTATTCGCTTAATACGTCGGCATGCCAGGTTATTTATTCGATTACCCTGTAAGGTACCGGGTTATTAGAGAGTGCCAGCTTAATGGAGAGTGCCAGTATATTAGAGAGAATACGGTACTTAAATATAAAAGTTTTTATGTAATAAAAACTCAGTTGTTCTTAACCAATTTTTTTTTCGTGTCAAACGCTAATACAGTCGTGCTCAAATAAAAGAGCATATTCAATTCAAAAACACTTCAAGCTCGGTTCCAACTAGGGTAGTCAATCGTTCAATTGAATACTACAACGCAAACCCTTTCACAATTCTGACAAAAAACAATCGGCAAAATCGTAATCCGTGCTAAAAAATTGTTTGTTAATTATAAAGTGTCTTTTGACATTACAAATTGATTCTTCAGGTGTTTAACGCATCAGCGCTTTATCCAATTTTCGGTTTCTCATACAGTCAACTCCCGATTAAGTGTACACCCTGTGGACCGGCTTCAGCTGTACACTAAATCGAGTGTACACTAAATCGAGTGTGCACTAAATCGAGAGCATATTTTCAAAAATCTGGCCAACTGTACACTAAATCGAGAGACGCCAAGAAAACATTCCTTTTATTCAATCAAACAATAATTGCAACAAACAATCAGGGGTTAGCAACAAAATAATCAAAGAGGTTTCTCTGTTTCAGCAAGTCATCGAATTTGTCGCACATCTGGAGCAGAGCTGGATCCTTGAAGTTCTCCTCCATGTATCGCTGAAAGACCTTGAATCCGGCGGTTGCTTCTCGGCTGGTAACTGGAGGCTGCTCCGGCTCTTTGTCAATCTCCATCACTTCGGTGTTGCTAAAAGGAAAAACCTATGACGAAACCGACAAACCAAAATAATTACCTGTCCACCTCCGGCTCTTCCACATTCGCTGTCAAGACATCCGCTGCAATCTCGGCTAGAGTGCGTGTTCCCCCCGTCGCGAGTTGATCATCTACAGCCAAGTATTCGTCCAACGTGCCCTCCACCAGCTCCAGCGCCTGCAGTCCGCCCAAAGAGTGTTCAGCTCATCGTCGCCTTCCACCGATTGCTCTTCTTCGCCTTAGCTCTGCGATTTGTTCTTCCAGCGATGGTTCCACTGGCTAAATACAAAGCTATGCCATCCACAAAGAGTAAAAGTCTGACCTAAGGTGCTACAACGCAGTGGATGCATTTGCAGGCCCAAAATGGCATAGGTTCAGTTTCACCTGGTAACACCCTACTTTTTGGGTTGTTTTCAGGAAATTTGACTTTTGCGTAAAAGCGGCAATGTTCCCCTAAGTGCACCGGTAGTGCATTTCGACTATGATGAGCACGAATCTGGTGTCAGAATCTGAGATTTGCCTAGCGAAAAAAAGTTTTTCGTCAAAATGTTATTTGAGAAAATGGTGAAATGTGATCTTCTTTTGGTTTTCACTTATTGTTGCACCCTGTTTTCCGGATTTGTAAAGTGAATCTGACATAGAAATAGCAGGGTTTTCTGACAGAAAATTTGGAATTCTTGGGACGGGCAAGCGACTGGTAAAAAGACGCCAAAATATGCCAAATTTCACCCCTCGAAAAATGACTTTTTACGAAAAAAGATGATTTTATTTAATTTAAAGTGATAACACTATCATGTTTTCTTACGACTCTAGTTTCTAACGAGGTATTGTTCATTGCAACATAATTGCTAAATGTACAAAATAAATAAATATACAAAACGAGCAAAAGTATGGAGCAAGTGAGAAAAAATTTTTCCTTTTTTTTGTGATACATTTTGCGAAAATGTTGTAATAAATAATACCTCATTAGAAACTACAGTTTTAGGTTCCTATGATGGTGTTATTACTTTAAAAATCAGAAAATTTAATAAAATCAGGCAAAATTAAAATTTGCCCTAAAAAAGATAACCCATATCGAAACTTTTTGTAAGATAGCAGCAATCAATAAAAAAGGTTTTTTTATTGATTTATTTAAAATAACAGGAATAAGCGGTGAGAATACATAAATTCAGACAGCAAACCAACACTCTCACCAGTTTAGAAAGGATTCTTGGAATTTTCGTCAAAAATTTCATTATGGTGTAGGTAGAATTGACTTTTCGTTGTTACGGCTCATTAGAGAGTGCCTAAGCCTGAAAATGCACTTCAGATTCTAAATCAGCATAAAAATCGCACCTGACAGTCCCTTAATTTTTTTATAAAAAGAGCTTTTGTACTCGTAACAAAAGTCGAAAAGAACCAAAAAGTGTTCGAAAAACAGTTTGACGCAAAAGACTTGCAAACTCAAAATTTTGACAATGGATCCGTGTTCAGCATGATCGATTGCTCGAGCAACTACTCTTTAAATTAGAGAGTTGAAGTACAATCAAAAAAAATTAGAACATCACACAAAGTAGCTCGGTGGCTCAAGTTTGGGCGTCAAATAGTATATTACAAGTTTAAAAAAAATTAATAATGCTTGACTTTATTCAGATCTCAAATTTCCAAACACAGAATTCGACTTCAAAGCGGTTGAAAAAGTTGTTCACAGAGGACTGGACAATATACGGCCATACCTAAACGCAAATAGTAAGTTAGATACCGTATTCGCTTAATACGTCGGCATGCCAGGTTATTTATTCGATTACCCTGTAAGGTACCGGGTTATTAGAGAGTGCCAGCTTAATGGAGAGTGCCAGTATATTAGAGAGAATACGGTACTTAAATATAAAAGTTTTTATGTAATAAAAACTTAGTTGTTCTTAACCAATTTTTTTTTCGTGTCAAACGCTAATACAGTCGTGCTCAAATAAAAGAGCATATTCAATTCAAAAACACTTCAAGCTCGGTTCCAACTAGGGTAGTCAATCGTTCAATTGAATACTACAACGCAAACCCTTTCACAATTCTGACAAAAAACGATCGGCAAAATCGTAATCCGTGCTAAAAAATTGTTTTTTAATTATAAAGTTTCTTTTGACATTACAAATTGATTCTTCAGGTGTTTAACGCATCAGCGCTTTATCCAATTTTCGGTTTCTCATATCTGGTTTTTGACTTTTTCGATTTTCGGTTTAGATTACATCTTTAACACGAGAATTCCAGACTGTAACATTGAACTAATCTGGGGGTTTTAGACTTACTTAGCACGATTATCGAAGAATTGGACGTAAACAATGCGGGTTCGATGCCTTCAAATAGCCCAATTTTACAGCAACTCTGAAAAATGGATATATTTGGCGCTAGTGAAGAATAGGGTTCCAAAAATCAGCTTGGTCCCCCCTGTTGTTTTATTTGTAAAAACAACAGGGGGGACCAAGCTGTTTTTTAATAAAATTTATAGGACCAAACTAGTTTCTACGAAAAACAAGAGGGGGGACCAAGCTGTTTTTTACGAAAAAACAACAGGGGGGACCAAGCTGATTTTTGGAACCCTATTCTTCACTATAGCCTATATTTTTTATCAGGCTAGTTGGGGCTGTACCTCATTTCGTAACACGCTATTTCGTAACAGCTTCATTTCGTAGCGGCTTCATTTCGTAACAACTTCATTTTGTAATAATTTTTTTGTAACAGAGAGATTTCGTAACAAATATTTTCGTAACAGCTATGTTAACGTCATCTATACTTGATGCTTGCTTGATTGTTTACGCATGTAGTCAATCTTTGTATTTTATAGATGAATGCAAACTTCGATGATGATCTGCTAGCGATGAGGAAGATCTACGAAATACGAAATTGGTCGGTCGAATTTCTGTGTCGCTGAGTAGCACAGCTAATTAATCGTTTAAGGTACCATCTCTCGCAACCTCTGGATACAAGTCTCCTCCCTCTTAACACCAGAACGGATTGCAACGCAAGTGGAGCGGCAGAAGCAAGAACGCCTTCAACAGTCTATCACAGCCTTCAGCGGGACGGATCTCATCGGTGGACTACGGAAGAACACAAGGACTTTGCGCAGTGTGAAGGGAGAGGCAGGCGAAAGGCAGCGCCAAGGGACTATGGCTCAAGGTGAGATAAACGACGGAAGCACAAGAAGAAATGCTCGGCGTAGAAGGAGAAGAAATCAATAATCAAATGTTATCTCAGTGTTCTTGTTTCATTTTTGTTTGGGTGGCGTCGAATAAAGGAATGTGTAGTGGAAATGCAGGATTGTGTGTTGGGCATGTTGGAATGTGTTGGGGTATGTTGGGGTGTGTGGTGAGTACACTTAATACGGTGGTTACACCTAAAAATTGAGTGGTTGTGATGAAAATTGTATGGTTAGATGGTTTAGAGTTGATTAAAAAAAGTAATAAAGAAACCTAGTGGAGAAAAAATGATAGAATTGCTAAATCATAGAATTCCAGAAAGCAAAGTTTGCGTTACGAAAAAATTTGTTACGAAATCTCGCGTTACAAAACCAATTGTTACAAAATCAGCCCGTTACAAAATCAGCCCGTTACGAAATGAAGCTGTTACGAAATGGCGCGTTACGAAATGAGATGCAGCCCTGGTTGGCAGTGAACTTATTTAGCTCAGCATTTTCTTCAATCTTTTTAAGAAAACCCATTGTCTGGGCTTTTTAATGGTATGTCGTTTGCCCTCATATAAAAAAGTTATGGTTGGTAAAACATTAGTAGAAGTAAATAAGGATGTTTTAAAAAATTAACAATTTTACTAAAAGCATGGGAAAATTTGCATAGAGGTCGTTTAGTTGTAAAACAGAATCCATATTTGGAATCAGCATGAAAAATGGTAGCTGACAGCAAAGGTTAAACCCTTAAAAGTTATATAAAAAGGCTTTTGTACTGTTAAGCATAAATTGAAAAGAACCGAAAAAGTGTCTTGAAAAACAGTTTGAAGCAAAAAACTTACAAACTTTAATTTCTGACAACGGATTCGTGTTTAGCATAATCGATTTGTCTGAAACTGCTCTTTGGATTAGAGAGTCACTTCAAAGTTCAATTTCTTTCCAAGACAAAAAACACTTAAACTTGAAAGAAATATGAAAAGTTTTTTATCTGAATGATTTTTGTTTCGAAGGAAAACTTAAAATTTGAAAAGACTCCCTGATCCAAAGAGCAGTTTCAGGCAAATCGATTATGCTAAACACGGATGCGGTGCCAAAATTTTAAGTTTGCATGTCTTTTGCATCAAACTACTCTTCAAGACACTTTTTTGGTTCTTTTCGACTTTTGCTTAACAGTCAAAAAGATTTTTTATAACTTCTAAGGGAATGTCAAGTGTCCTTTTTATGTTAAATTAGAATCTGAAGCGCTGGCTGTCGAAAAAACACAGAAGGACCAAGACATTTTTAAATTTAAATCGGGGTTAAATGTGGGTTGGTCCATAAGTATGTGGGTGGTTATACGTAACAGTAATGCCAGAAGGTGCACACCTTTTTAACCACCTTTATTCACAAGTTTCATATCAAAATGATCTTCAAAAACATTATTAGCACAGGGGAAATTTTAAAAATTGGAGCAAAAAATAAGATGTGCACCCAGTAGCATTTGAACCTGTGACCTAATCGAGGCTTATAATTTTTTAAATAGAATTTTTCACAAAAGTTTAAGGCGCCTTCGCCGCCGAATAGATTGTAATATAATCACTCACTCTCTATTTATCAACCAACTGCCAAAGACCACCAACAAACACACCCGACCACCTAACACCAACCACCACCCACTTTAATTAGGATTTAACGTTACAAAAAATGTTTTTAAGATTCGCACAAACGACTCATTTTCCTTTGAGAAGAAGGCCGGATTGACAGTTGTTCCAGTTGACTACAAATGTATTATTCAGAAAAAAAGCAAAATCTTGTTTGAAAATTTATATTTAATAGATTTCAATTTTTTATCAAAATTTTTATGTAGTAATATTTTTTGGCCGTAGTGCCTTATATTGCCAAATAAAAGTTTTTACCGTTTTTTGAAGTGTTTTAGCCGCTGAAACGTGTAGAAAACATGTTTTTGAGGCACATACTATCATTCTCGATTTTTATTTGCTAAATTTCGATTTATTGATTTGAAGAAAAGGTAAATCACTTAGCAATGACTCAATAAACTATTATTCAATTTTACACTGTTTTCTAACGGCACTATTCTAAAAGAATGTTTTTATGCATTTATTCAGTATTCTCGGATTTATCTCTAAGGCATAGTTGGATGGTCGCCACCGGCAATGGCGCGGCAGCGCATAAATTTGTAGTCATGGTGGCTTCACTAGCGCAATTGTGGTAATTTACCACATAAAATTTAACACTCTCAAAGTTATATATTCTGCAGTCAAAAACAAAGAGATAGACTTTATTGACATTTAAAGGCAATTTATAAAAATTCAAAATGGTTTTACAAAACAAGTAAAATATAGTCCTGACAAGAAATAAAAGATTATATTTGACACAACAAGAAATTCAAGTCACCGAGACAGAAAAAAAGGAAAAGGATTAAAGAAAAGCAAAAAAAAACTTAGCAAAAAAAACAACGACCCGCTGCCCAGCCAAAAAAATTCCTCAGAGTTTCCCCCAAAAGCTACTGTAGGGTACGAGGGGAAGGGCCAGCCAACAAATTCCAATATATGTTGGCGCTGGGGGTGATTAAAGTACAATAGAGCCCACTTGAACAAAGGATCTTTTGGCTCATTTTTTATAAAAAATTTACATTTCTTTTGAAAGTGATAATTGGAAAGTTTTGCCTATTGTGCTAGGATTTGGGCAAGAAAAATGGTGAATTGCACATCCGTTGCATAGGGTTTTGAAAACAACTTTCAATTTTTAAGCTTTTCAGATTGGGTGGAAAATATGGGTAAAAAAATGAAGCAAGGGAGCTTTTTTAGTGTTTGGAAGAGGCCGAAATAAAAAGATTTTTAACAAATTTTGAGAAAGAAAAAAATAAAAATAAAAATTTTACAAACACATCTTTTTTCTAATTTAATTTTTTTTTCACTTAACTCCATCATCGGAGTCCGCCGACATTCCGGGGCGCACATGGGTAGACGGGAGGGAATTGATGTTGTTGAGCTAGAAATGGGAAAGAAGACGCCCGGGGGAAACCGAACAATAGGTAGTATGAAGGTGGAGGTGGGATCCAAGGCATTGTCAACAAGGATGGTATGTTGCTCCGGGGTGACTGGTGGTAGGGGCTGGCACGTCGCTGTCTCGTCTTGGCTGGTTGCCAGGCATTGGTCCGCCGGTTCACTTGAACTGTGTGCTTTGTCCGGTTGACTTTAGACTTGCCTAAACTTAAGTTTGGATTGGGAGGGAAGGGTCCATAATTTAAGGTATGTCCAAAAGGCAGCGTGGCAAAGGCAGATGGTTCGCGATTCGTAGGAGTTTGACGTTTGGACACCTCCATCAGCTGGTCTGGAATATGTTTTAAGGAAGCTTGAGTTTCGGGGTTTGGAGGATCAGGATCCACCTTAGACCGAATACTAGTCTACACTTCGTTTTTACACGTTTTGACCGCTTTTTCGTAAAGAAAAGGTGAAAATACAATAGAAAAAGTACTTTCCAACCAAAATTTTTTGACAAAAAACAATTTTTTGCTACTTCTAGTGGGTACTCAAGAGAAATTTACCATAGTCGGCCCTTTTAATGTTAAAGATTGTGATAACTTAACAAAATAATTTTTTTCTGTCAAACGTTTCGACCATTGATCCGGAAAATAAAACGCAGTTTGTGCTCAGCAAGAGCTTTTTTAAATTGTTTTTGACACCTAATCTGGACTGTGTTGCATTTCTACTACCTCAAATTCAATAAACTGATCAAGTTTTTATTTATGGAAAGAAAAAGTTTTCCCGTTAGATCTCGAAATTTTATCGAAATTCTTAAAACCGGCGCTAGTAAAGAATCGGTTGCAAAAAAGTGCTTGGTCCCCCTGTGGTTTTTTTTGTAAAAACAGCTTGGTCCCCCCTGTTGTTTTTTGAAAATATTTTTATTGAAAAATTTATTTTTTGATTTATAAACACATGATCACAAGAACACATATAACATAATTTAACTTTCATAATTGTCGATTCTATGGATCATAGACACTCTTTCGAAGAAGGATTCAAAGATATTCTTGTTGTCAGCGTTGCAATTTTGCTTGAAGACAGCTTCTGCGACATAAGAAGATTTCAGCACTTCACTAGTTCCTCGAATTCGCTTTATCTTGTGCTTGACATGACTCCAGAAGCCTTCCACTTTGTTCGTATGCACACGAAGATTGTTGTTCTGTTCATCTCGTTGAGTTCTAAATTAAATATAAAATATTAAAAATTTAGCAATAAAAACCTGGCGAAAGTTTTCTTATGACAAATTACGAAATGTTTGTATCCAACCGGTTTGCCAAGTTGTCTTCCGAGTTTCCTATATGCTGGCCAGTCGTCCGATATAATTGTCGTTCCGCGCTTGATTCTTCGTTTGATGATCTTCAGCAAAGTTGTCTTCTTACGATCAGGTACGCGAAATGCAAAAGCCTTGCCAGTGTTTCCACGTTCGACACCTCCAAAGATCCATTGATGATTCCCTGACATTCTTTTTCCTCTGTTATATTTTCGTTTTGAAATGCAGCTTTCATCAATCTCCACAATGCTTTTAGGCCCGCCAATAGCTGTTCCATTGTTACAGTGACTGAAAAAAAGAAAAGCGATTAAACACCAAGAATTCACATACTTTTCACAAACTTCGCGGCACAAATTTAACCAATCGACGACTGTAGGCTTGGTAAGATTCAATTCGCGGCAAATATGCTTGTTGTCATAATCGAAAGCCCTTCCACTTTGTTCGTTAATTCTTTACTAGAGTCTTTACTAGAGTAATTATTTACTAGAGCCCCTAAAAACCTATTGAAACCCATGTCCTTGTGCTTAAAAATTCCTACTATTGAAAACAAGATGTCAAGCGTTCCAAAAAAATATATACAAATGTTGCCATAAAATCACGGTTAACAGACTTTTCACGAAAATTTTTGGGAAAAAATCATTTTTTGCATCAATTTGGTTAACCGCTGTTTTTGGTCAACATTTGTTTTTTTAGAACACTTGATATTTCCTTTTGAATTTCAGCTGTTAAGGTCTCGCAGAAAAATATTTTTCCTGTAAATTTTCCAATAATAAAAAAGTAGGTAGAAAAAATCGAAAAAACCGGTCGTGGAACACCCTACTTGCTAAGATATCATTATAGATATATTACCTTCTTGCCCTTTTTCATTTTTTCCTTTTCTTTTTTTTCCATTGTACTGAGCAGCTGGAAGAATGTCACCGTTAACGACAGCCGAATGAAACACGTTGCTTGCAAGGATCTGTAAGCAATTCCTGAAAAATTTTGCACTGCAAATTCTACCAGTAAGCCTTTCCCCACTTACTAACCAACTAACAGAACCACAGCCAATGAAATCCTACCTTATGTTCCTGTTCTCTGAGTGAAGTGGCACTGAGTAACTGGCCATTTGGCTTCCGAAAGGAATCTATGACATGCACATGCAGCTCAGGCAATCCATTTTTCTAAAAATATGTTTATTGAGCTAGAGGAACAGTTTGGTCAGTATAAAACTGACCTTTCTCCGCTTGTTACCACCATAGGTTACATTTCTGGACTCTTCAGTAACCACAACACAGTCCAGATTAGGTGTCAAAAACGATTCGAAAGGGCTCTTGCTGAGCAGAAACTGCGTTATATTTTCCGGATCAATGGTCGA
>JAMRYI010000198.1:0-237999 GCA_029231635.1 Ditylenchus weischeri
GCATTCCGTAGCTTATGGTTGTGCCTGCCTTTTCTCACTTAGTCGATTTTGAGCATACATCTATTTCACGTTTTGGAATGGAAGCAAACTATCCGGGTATGACACGTTTTCTCGAATATTTCGAGACGGTAATACGAAAATTTTCGATTTTGAGCTATTTCCTTTCAAAATATTAATTTAGAGCTGAATTAAAAATGGAGTAATGAGAAAGAGCAGGATCTCAAGCTTTCCGATAGAGTTGTGGAACCATAGCAAAGATGCATTGCTGGTGACCAACAAATTGCAGTGCATTGGAACCTTGGCACCGATCGATAAATGCTGCGACTCGCAAGAAGGGTCATTCCATGTGGAAATGACTCAAATGCCTTCAAAACTGAGCTAGGTTACCAATTGTCCGAAGCCTGAGGAATATAGATTCAAAAGCCCGTGGAAGAAGTGGTCGAGAAATTGCCATGGCAGGAATCAGAAATGATGCTGGTGGAGAGCAGCGAAGAGTCCGCTGGAAAAGAAGAACCATTCAATAGAAAACAACTATATTTCCTTGTTATGTTTACTTGTTGTTTTTGATTTGGATCACCGAAATAAATAATGATATCGGATAAGAGTATGATCATTTGTCTTTGTTGAGAAATCAGAGAAATCGGCTTCCAGTTTCCGGGTAAGGCTTCCAGAAACGTCAGCTGGACATGGCTTGATAATAACAAAAACAGCATTTTCACCATCTACACTACTTTACAGGAATTTACATGTGTATGTTCAGTCAAGGAATTAGTCAAAAGTCAACGCCAACAAGCGAGTATAATAGTCCAAATGAGTGAAAATTGATACCTTAGATTGTAAAAAATAAATTTTTTTGTGAACTTGCTTTCTTCCGAAAGCTGCTATTACGAAATGGTCTGTTATGTAAATTCGCTGTTACGAAAATGTTTTTTACGAATTTTCGGTGTTACGAAAATGTTTGTTACGAATATTCGGTGTTACGAAAGTTCGCCATTACGAAATTGTCTCGTTACGAAACTTCAAAAGAAGTCTAAAAGCTCTTGCACCAAGTGTGTGAAGTTGAGAAAGGTTTTGATGGATTACTAGCTGCTTTCGATGAAAAAACTATTTTAAGGTAAGGAAATTTTCTTGGAGGTTGCTTTATCTGCTATTGATTATTCTTGATTTAGAATGAGCCAGAAAGGGTCATTGAAGCAAGCAGGCGAGTAAAACGTGTCTATAAAACCGTGAGTTCTTTTTCGATCAGTCAAATCTGGATTAAACTAACTAGTGTTCGGTGTAAATTTCCGCTCAAGCCATGTGTGAATTCAGTGCTCATCCGCTCACAGCCTTTCAAAATTTGAATTTCCTTGTAGTTCAACTTAAACAAAACGCCAAGAATTTAACTGCAGTTTTTACGCGCTTTTTAAATTTTTTGTTCATTTTCTGCACCCAAATATCAGACAATTTTCGGTTCAACAGATGCACTTAAAAAGTAGGCAATACACGAAGAGACGACAGCAACTTTATTCAGATTCAATCTCTAACACAATATTCAGATCAAACAATACATTTCGCACATAAGATTCTTCTATATTTTTTTTCAAAATCACTGGACGATTTTTATTGAGGCGAATCTTCTCATCGCTGTTGACTTTTCGGTGGAGAGATTCGATAGATCCTTCTGCGATGGATTCGCGTTCTTGCTTGGCTGACGAGTATGTCCTCCGTAGGTGACTGATACATCTTTGATAACAGGCTGTTGAGCTTTCACACACATTGTTGGATGGCCACTAGTTCTCACATGAGCTGTTTAATTTCTAAGTTTTCACACATAAAGTTCCCCTACATACCCAGTATGTCCAAGAGGAACAGGCGGAACAATGACCAGAGGACGATTGAAGTTCTTCGACCTATTTCGACTATACTCGTGGTGGTTTCGCTGCGTCTTCTGAGTAGTTGTCTCCGCTTCCTCTTCCAAATCAGTCCTTCGATTGCGAAGCACAGTGCTACGTTCCACCAACTGCGCCTTCTGAGTAACGTCATCGACCACTTTGGCATATTCCTCATTGAGCTTAGCAAACGCTTCATTGTCTGCGATAAGTCTGGTGATGCCTTGCTTGCAACAGATTTAAGCGATACAAGCTTCATCGACTGATTTGTTGGTCATCCAGAGGAAGTATATCAATGTGATGGCAGAGATGACGCTAAAACAATAACTTGTTGAGTCTAAAAACCAGTTCAGAAGATAGGTTTACACATAGATCCCATAGATTTTTTATCTTAACTCACTTCTTGACAGAGACCCTTCTGTTGCACATTCCTTCGGTTGGCTTCGCAATTTTTCCCTTGGCTCATTACGCTTGCCTGGAATTAAAGTAAGCATTTGATGAGAAGTACACAAGAACTAAATCTACAAACTTGTGTTTTGTGAGCGGCCTTTGCTCTTTTTTAGCACTTAGCTTGTTCCACCTCCTTTAAACTGCATTATGCCTCTTAGCCGAGAGTTCTGCTGAATCAAAGATTCATCTTCATCGTTTTAATCCAACTGCTCTATAAAACAAAAAAAGTTTAAAGTGATATGTAAGACAAGCTGAAAGGTCTTACGAAGGCAGACCCTACCTGCAGCCTTAGCTCGGTTTGCAGTTTCGAGTTATGCTCTTGATTCAGCTTCCGGCCGTTTTTCATCAGCTCGTTTCACTGAAACAAAAAAACCGTCAAAACAGTAGATAAAACAAGGTGAAAGAGCTCACGAAGACGGATTTTTCCTGCTTCTTTTTTCCTGCTCACTTGCCGTTTTCTTAGCTTGATTCGTGCGTTCATTATTCTTCCATCTTGTTTTGACTGCGGCTGAATGAATTTCGGAGAGAGACACTCCATTTGGCTTAACGCACATTCGTCTGCTGGAGACCATCTTTAGCTCTGAAAAAAACACTGAATTTATTTTTGTATGAGACACGCCAATTTTGTATTTTTTAAGCTTTTCTTTACGCCAAAAGAAAGCCCACAATCTCTTCTATCTTAATAACCAGACCAATTTTTGCAGAGTCAGAATTTTTAAAACTAGAGACCGTTTGAAGCAAACAAGTGGCATTTTTCCGAGTAAAATTGGGGTTTTGCGTTTTCTGTCTAACTTTTGTATAAAACACCCTAAATTTGTATTTTTTTGTATACATCCTTGGTACCAAAATGCAGCAAATTTACTCCTCTATCGAGTCTCTGGTTTTGTTTGAGAAAAATTAGACAGAAAAACTTGGCGGGATCTCAATCGAATCAATAAGGCAAAGAAATTTCTTCGAAAATTTTCAAAGAAATTGCTTGTGATTTTGAAATTTTACGTGTTTTATGGGCAAGTGATGGCTCATTCGAGAGTTCTTAATGCGAGGAATATTTTGGCTATAAGCATGCACAAGCCAAAAAGGAAAAAATCAGGTCAGAGGCATGAAACAAAAAAGGGGTCTCAAATCGACCATTTTTGATAGTTTTTTCTTTGGCGCCAATTCCCCTAATACACTAAGATTCAAATTTTGAAAGGCTGTGCGCTATTGAAATTCTCATTTCGGTCTTGGATGGATTGGACAAGACTAACAGATTTTTTTTCACTTTAAATTGTCTGCTTAACATTTATTTTGTTGTTATGTGAGGAATAAAATTGGTTGTATTCTTTAATGGCTGAGAAATAGAATACCATTCAGCAATTTTCGCACCTATTCCCAGCAGTCTTGGATCTATTTTTCAAAACTGGCAAGATAGATATGGGCCTCAATTGAAGAACATACGGCAGTTTTATACTTAGCTACTTTACACAACCTTTACATGGTAAATAAGCATCCGTTTAGTTAACTTTCTCATTAATGACTAACAGGCTTAGCTAATATTAGGGCTGTGTATTCAGCAAAGTACAGGGTTGCGGAGTATCATGAACGAAAAAGGCCTCAGTGGGAGAGCTGTCCCGAAAATCGTGCGGGGATTGCTGGGCGTTATTTCTGAAATTCACTTAGTACAACTCAATTAAACATAAGTTCTTCGGAAGGAAGCAAGATTAAATTGAGAACCGAAGCTGTTGCTGTCAAAATATTTGTTGGCATTTTTGCGTTAGAATTTTTTCTGTTGGCATTTTTACTGATAACTTTGTTGAAACCTCCTAAAGAGTATCTCTCGTTAAATTCTGGAAAGACGAGTTCTGGTTGTCTTTTTGCTTTTAGTTTCCTAAACATTTTGTTTTCCAAAATATAGCCAGTTTTGAAAAATAGATCCAAGGCTGCTGGGAATAGGTGCAAAAATTGTTGAATTTTTATTTCCCACTTCCCAGAACGAATCGTGTCTTTCCCAGAAGAAAGGCAACCCAAGCCTTAAATTTTGCGCTTTTTTAGCCGGTGTGGGTGGTGTTCAGACATGTAAATGTGCGCTTTTTACCCATGACCGGAATAAGAACCGTATCTTGCAGGCCGGATCGGCTTTAGATTTTTAATCTTAGCATGCCGATTTCTTAAATTCAGGCTCGTGCATATTTCTGGCTGCGAATACAGTCGACGCTCGGACTGACGACACCTCAAGGAGCCGAAACTAATGTGACGTTAATGTAGAGTATTCTTATTCCGAAGGTTACTCTTTTCCCACGAAAATAACAAGGTCAGAGCTATCGTTGATCCGAGCTTTGACTTTAATTCTTTCAGATCTCGCTCCTGGATGCTTCAATTTTCATCGTAATTTTAACTTTTATGGTCTAATAGATCTTGTATTGCCCATACTCTAGCTACCGTAAAACCTGTAATTATAACACCCCACCCACTCTTCCCCTCTACTTTTTGACAGCATTTTTTGATAGTCTTTTCACACTATTTTATGAAACAAGACAAATTGCGTTGCGCAAGCTAACTCATTTCTTCAAACACATTGCTGGCCGCCTCAAGTGGCTTTTCCTTTTCTCCCCGACAAAGAAGTTGCGCTAAAATAAGACGCTTGTTTGGCTGTCTGACTGATGTGACCAAGCATGTGATAGCAGCAAAGGTTAAAGGTCTCTCTCGTCCACAAACAAAGAGTGGTCAGAGGCTGGAAAGGAGGAGGACTAGCTCTCGCTCTCATTAATTTCTTCTTTTGATCAAATAAATTCGATTTCCTTTTTGTAATGATGTTCTATAGTGCACGCAATAGTTGTTGATTAGTATTGATGTACTGCTGCCAATTGTTGATCCCTCTGCTATATTTTTGGTTTTTGATATGTGGCTAATTTTGTTTTCTTTTTTGGAAAACAGAAAATTGAAGCTCTTAAAGAAACATGCCCACGCTAATAAGAGGTGTTGCCCGGAATTCAAAAATTTTTCTTAATCATTGAACTTCTGTACGGATTTTTCAACTGGTACTTATGGACTTGGGGAGGGGGGAGGTGGTTGTGCATTTTCATTTATTTAAGAATAATGTTTAAACGTATCCTAAGTATATTTTATATGCTTGAAACGATAAAAAAGCTATTTTTAACACTTTCCCACATCAAAAGTTGTTTTTTTTGCAAAAAAAACGTTTTAGCCATAAATTTGACTTTTTGCCTTATATAAGGGTATTCTACCCCGTTTTGGTCACTGGAGCTAGACAAAAAGAGCCTCTATATGCATTCCAATCAAGAGTCTTGCTTGGAATCATGTCTAAGGTAAATGAGTGCGCGCGTCTCTAACCAACCAAGCCCCCTGCGCCCCCTTCGGGGAAGAATACTTATGGCGTCGTCAGTTTTATGGAAATGATGTGTTATATCATTTTTGGCATCAAATTAGCAAGTGTGGAGACTTTAAATGCGAATAAAATGTTTCTATTGTGACTGAATCTTTTTAACAACCCTTGGAGCCAAAAGTCAATTTTTTTTGAAAACCAGCTCTTTGGTCAGGGAAACGTCGGAAAACCACTTTTTATCGTTTTTAGCATATAAAAAAGTCGAAAAGTTACCTGACTGAAGAACCTAAAAAACAAGTAATTACTACTGTCATTGAATTATAAAGCGGTAAAGTCAAGGGATATTAGAACCTACCAACATGCATCTGTCCAACTAGCTGATTCACGTCCTTTGCAGTTTTCCTGGTTCAGCTGAAGCTTGACTTTGACCTAAATAATTGAAAGTTACACGAAAATAAATTAAAAATAAGGTGAACTCGCAAGACAAAATAATTTGACGGGATAAAAAACCAAATTTGACGGGTGATTCGAACCATTTGACGAGAGATTTGAACTTTTTGTGGGAAATTCAAATTGACGGGATAAATAATTAATTTGACGGTATTTTTCAACCTTTTGACGGTAGAAATTACTTTTAGCCATTTTACTTATCTAATTTTATTTTGTAGTTTAAAATGTTTGTTGTCTAGAGCGGAATTTGAAATTTGTACAGTGACTTTTAAACTCCAAAAACAGTTTTATAAGCAAATCGACGCTGAACACGATTTCGGTACAGTCGACGCTCGATTTAACGAACCCCCTGGGGACCAGCTATAGGTTAACATCAGCGGCAAATAAATCGCCGCCAGCGCCGGCTCCAAGGAAAAATTTTCAATTATTAACTTTTTCGCCATCGAAAATTGAGAGTATCAAAACCAGAGAAAATTTTTTTGACAATTTTTGACTTTTTTTGTTTTGCCCCGGTGGTCCAAAATTAGTTTTGGACCATAATTTTTTTTAATTTTGGACCAAAGGGGGGGACCAAGGCAAAAAAGGCGAAAATTGTCGAAAAAAATTTTTCTCCGGTTTTGATGCCAAGTGACTGCGCCCGTAATTCTAAGGTGTTCTGCGTTTACAGAATTTCGAAATCGTGTCAGAACAAAAAGTTATGGATGTTTGAAATCGGCCGAATTTCTTGCGCCACCCTGTATTTTTTTTATTTTGTTTGAAATTTGTTTTATAAATATTTTCTAAATCGCGCAGTTAGACCTCCCCTCTATTTTAAAGAGTTTACATATAATAAATGAATAATTGCAATTTCCATTTACTTGTTTTCTCAAGAAAAACCTTGGGGAGACAAGACTGCCTGCAGGGGCTGAAATTGTTGAAATCAGGTCAGTGTCGAGAGAGGAGGGGCAAGTCGGCTGGGTTTTAATGGACACAGGATTGATCGATTCTAAAGATAAATTTTTGATTTCTCCTTCTTGGGCAATAGCCTTGAAATTTAGCAAGAGCATCAGTACTTAACTATTTTTCAGCGAAAAAGCCATTTAGATGAGTTGGTGTGTGTGGGTTGGGCTTGTGGGTTATCATTGATTTATGCTCGAGATGCTTTATTTGTTGGCATTCGATGGTGTTTAATTTCTTTGTCAAATTTTATAATGCCGTATTTTTTCTAATAAAAGGATCCCTTGACTCAAAAACATGTTTGTGATATTGTGCTTTACCTACATTTTGTTTTTTTATCTTATCTACCGCATTTTCTTCTAATATGCCAACCGGGGGCTTATTTTTCAATCACTCGAAAATCGGAAAATTTAGAGGTCGATCTCAAGATTTTTGGGTGCTCAACCAAAATCGCAAAAGCAGAATACAATAGATGGAGCTCGTGGGAGTTAAGAAAAAATATTTTCTCTAGGCTGAGATATAGGCAGTCAAAGTCGAGGGGGTGGCTGATCAGAGCATGGTGGCTTATTAGAAGAAATACCGTATTTGGACGTCTCCCCAACCGCCATCCTTGCTTTTTCGGTCGGTGGTCGAGCGACAAACGATTTTTAAAAAATAGCACCCTTGATGCCTTTTTAGTGCTACTGTGTCGTGCAACAAATACACCTTCATGCTTTTTTTTTAATTTTTCAAAGTTTGTATATATTTTTTGTTTAATTATTACTTTACCGTGAACTTTTGTGAAATTTAGTTCCTGTGATTTATCATAAACTTATATTTTATATTGACACAAATGCATATGTATCTCTGCTGTTCATTTTGCTTCCTTCTCGCGCATTCCTTCTTTATGCGTATTGTGGGTGGTATATTTATGTCTTCGAATTATTAATTTATAGTAGTAGTAGCGGTTATACAGCGGTTGAATTACTACTGCTCTTTTGCTACCTTGTTTTGCTTTGTTTACTATGTGCAAAAACAGTCGAACCTCGATTTAATGACCCCCCAGTCAGGTCCGACCATTTTTACTACAATTTTCCAACCCCTTTTATTATTCTTTTTAGACAGTATGTGCCCAAATATTGCAAAGGATTCCGACTTTGCCGATCTTTTTTCAGAATCCTAAGATTTTTTGCTCTAAAAAAGGAAAACCTTGATTTAATAACCGTCTTTGAAAAAAAGGGGAAGTAAATCGTTGTTTTGCTTTTTTAAAGGGAAAAATCTTAGGATTAATCGGCAAAATCGGAATCCTCGCAACATTTAGGATCAGACTGTCAAAACAAAATTAGTGAAAGCCTTCAAAAATTGTTGTAAAAAAGGGTCAGACCAAACTGCGGAACGAATTCGAATAAAGGGTCACCAAATCGAGGTTCAAATTTCCGTTTGTCAAGCCAAAACTTTTGGTGGAAAACATAGAACAATCATTTTGCTTTAGATAATTGGCCCAAAATAAAAACTAGCCAAGGCAATTTTACAATTTCTTTTTCTTCATTGATTGGTATTAATATACCTATAGAGTCAGAAAGTTGATCAAAAATGATTCTGAGGAATATATTTTGCCATGCCAATTCAATCCAGAACCTACCTCTCCAGTACTGTCAGACATTCAAAGCCATATTGTTTTTGATGACAATAATAACTGGCGTCCCCGCAAAAGTATGTCTAAAGTGGAAAATGTTATTGATCATAAAAACAAAGTGTGTGTTTGTGTTTAGAACTCCATAGCAAATGACCAGCTGGAAGAATCATTAGGACATTCCGACAAAGTCAAACATTTGCTGACAGACATAGACACAGGATGTCCCGAGGGTTGGGAACACCTGGACAACAAATGCTACAGACTTCACCCCATCGAACACTCGTGGGCCCAAGCTCTGGCTTTTTGTTCCAGGTTATTTTTGAAAGTTTTAGACAGATGATTGAAAGATCGTTAGTTTTGTCACATGGTTCTGAAGGGTTATACTAACGCCCGTCAAAAAAACTTAGCCTGATTTAAAGCGTTATAAATAATTTCCATAGCAAACCCAGTTTTTGGGATCGATAGTATTTGTTTTACCGGCGCTAGTATAGAATACCCCCCCCCAAATCAGACCTTCTAAAAATCGTTGTAACTACCCTTTGGAACAACAAGTTTAGGCTTAGCCCTTAGGCTTAGGGGTAGGCCAGCGTATGGAAGTTGTGACTAATAAGTGTTTCACGCACTTTTTCTGGGGTCTGCAACATATATTTGGGTGCTCTTTACTTAAGTTTTAGAAGGCATAAGTTTGGGGGAGGGGTGTATTCTATACTAGGGTCGTTTTACCATAAAATTTGCTTTGACCGATGTGGGTATTCCCTTCTTTAAACAGGTTGAAAGGGCACATGACACTTCTGTCCCGGACATTTCTGTCCAATGTCCAAATTACTTATTATGTGCATACTATTTGAAATTTAGAAACCAGCTTAATGTTTCTCAAAGATTAATGTTTCTTAGAATTTACCGGTACTTCATACGGACTTGGCGGACCAATGAGTGAGTGCGCGCATCTCTAACAATTTTCGGGGCGCAGGGGGCTTGGTTGCTTGGAGTTGAGATGCACACACACACATACTTTAGACACAAATCACTCGAAAGTGACTCTGAATGCATGAAAAAACATGCATACCAGAGTTTCTTTACGCGGTAGGCCCCAATTAACAAAACTATGATCGAATTCCATCTTTTTTCGTCTTTTGTGAGTATCGATGTTAAAATTATAATGAAAATCGGTAATGGGACAGAAATGTGCGGGACAGAAGTGTCCGGATCCCGGTTGAAAACCAATCAGTCAATTATTACTGACCGTTTTTATGCAGGGCTATTGCCGGAAAATGGGCTTTAGACAGTGCTCCCAAATCAAAATTTTGAAAATAAGGATATTTAGGGTATTTTGGGGAAAATGGCATTTTATCCAGTGCTTATTGCTCTTTTGACCACCGAAAATAAGATTTCAACGTAAAATTTTGAAAAAAAATAAGATTTGGGGTCCCAAAATAAGGACAAATCCTATTAATAAGGACATTTGGGAGCCCTGGCTTTAGATTTTTTTTAAAAAAAAAAAAATTTTTTGCCACGAAGGACCAACCAGTTATGACACATTTTAGCTAAATTACACTCAAAGTCTAATTAGCCATTATTGCAGTGGAATTTTAGTTTGATTGAGGTAAAAGATAAGTCCACACATTTTCGGCAGGGCAACCGGTTTAAGGAGAGTCCCAAATTTTCCAAACTTATCTTATTTATTTTTTCCGTTCTATATAGAAAAGGCTGTTCCAGCCCACAATTTTTTTAATGTAAAAAATCATACTCAATTTGTATCCACGTTTCTTTTTTAACTTTAAAGACTCATTTTTTGTTTTCTCTGTGCCACAACACCAATCCGTCCTTTTAGTTTCGAGGCTATAAAACGCTGTTATTACATAACTGAAATATCCCAAAAATAGTAGGAGGCCATCAAGATTAGGAGTTGCATCAACAAACACTTTCGGCTCTTTTTTGTGTGTAAATGAAGAAGGGTGCAAAAAATCATGATCGGCTGGCTGGCCTAATTTCTAGTGCTCATCTCCCTCTTTGCAAGAAATCGAAGAAAATACGGAGGCTGGCTCTCTCTGCAGCGTGTGTATCTTTTTACTCTTTCTGTAATAGGATTGCGCATTGCTGGCTAATCAGGCTTAAATGGGTAGCAAGTGTGTTCTCCCGATCCATCTAAAGCCAATAATTGCTGTTTTTTACCAGCAAGTGGTCATATACCAATAGCACTAAATTCGTTTGAAATATATGGAAATAAAGAGAAAAATGCAAAATAATTAAATTTTTTATTTTTAGATTTGGAGCTGTGCTAGCAAGGATAGAGTCACAGAAAGAGAATAATTTTGTTTCAAAATTGTTAGCAAAACCTCAAAGATCTGCTGGTGCATCCATAAAGTCGGAGTATTGGATTGGTAATTATTGTTGTGCAAAAAGTTTGCTTTGTTTTCTAGTTTACGAAATACACGGTGAACCTTCCCAGTTTGGATTCAAGATTTGTCGCTAAAACACCTAAAGAGATTGCATGTCCACAAAAATCTGTTTCATTTATCAAGCTACCGTAGGACTTCTAATTGTCGACCACGTCCAACCCCTTCCCTGACTCAAAATCTTGTTTTCGGCATTGCGTTTTTGCCCCACTTTTGCAGACCCCTTTCAGACAAATTAAAACTCTTTTTGTAGCTCATCTCACTGGCCGCAAGGCTGAAGTTCGTTATACCACCTGACCCAAAAAGTGGTTTTGACCACTTTTTTCAACTTATTAGGCCTTAATTAGGTGAAAAAACATGTTTTTAGGTGGGGGACGACAATATTTTGAAAAATATTTTTTCGACCATTGCTACTATTGGTACCAAGGTTCCGAGCAATATGAGCTATATGCCGAGCAATGTACCTTGGTACCGGTAACAATGATCATTTTTGGTCATTTTATGGTCAAAATTTGTTTTTCGAAAAATTGTTGTCCCCCACCTAAAAACATGTTTTTTCACCTAATTAAGGCCTGGTAAGTTGAAAAAAGTGGTCAAAACCACTTTTTGGGTCAGGTGGTATAACGAACTCCGGCCGGCCGCAATTTGAATGGTGACTTGCCTAGAAGCAATCATCAAAAAGTTAGTCAAAATTACAATGTCAAGAACACAATTTTGAATCGAATGTAGGGGGTGGGTCGATAATTAGGGTACCGTATTTCCTCTAATTGCTCGACATGTCCCAATTGCTCGACATGCTCTAATAGCTCGACTGTCGAGCAATTAGAGGAAGTACGGTATTTCACTTATGATATTGTCGCTGGGTGCAACACTTTTTTTACCTCGATTTTAGAAGTTTTTTGACAGTTTTAAAAAAAGGGTTCTAATTTTGACGGTTTTTTGCTAATTTATAGTTTTGTTAAAAAGACAGGCAAACACGCAAGTCTCGGTATAGCAAAACAAAAAAACGGTATAACTTGGTATAATAATGGAGTATGCTGACGTAAAAACCAAAGACAACATAGATTTTTTCAAACTTTGAAAACTTAAAAAACTTTGCTCACAACCATGCAATATCGATTTTGCCAAATGATCAAAACAGTTTTTCTTTCTCGCAGGTCTTCTAAGCCAACAAAGTGGACATGAAGACGTTCTGTTTGTGTGGTCGGACGGCACTCCTGTGTCACGCTACATTGGGCACTGGGCTAAAGGCCAGCCCGACTACAGAACTGGCAGTTGTACCAAGGTTTGTTGCATTGTACAACTAGCCCAACCATCTTGCCAGTCATTGCATATTGTCTCCAGGCTGCTCTGGACAAACACAACAATGTGCAATGGGGACTGGAAATGTGCAATCTCTTGCTGCCATTCGTGTGTGAGATTCCCGCGCTTGTGTCAAAGGTAACTAGCTTATTTAATTGTTTTTAAGCCAAATATATTTGAGGCCTATTCTTTTGTCAAAATGGAGGATGTGTGCCGGAAAAAGACCACTGCAATGGTGTTGACAACTGTGGAGATTGGAGTGATGAGCTCAACTGTCCTGGTTTGTTTTATCAGCTATAAAATGCCAAATTTAGTCTTAAATTTTGTTGCGCAATTTTTATATTTTTCTTCGTTTTTTACACACTCCACTGAAAAAATCAAAATCTGACAAATGCGTACCAATTTTCGGAAAATCTGCCTAGATCACCAAATAGAAGAAATGTGCCATGGCCAGGGTAACCAACACAAAAATCTCAAAATCAGGATTTCAATTCTAAAATTCAGCGTTTTTTTTTAATAAAAATCTTTCGAAATCAGACAGCAAAATATTTTGCTGTATGCATTCCTGATTTTTGACGGTCAAACATCAGGTTTTGATCCGAAAATCAGGATATTCCTGATAAATCAGGACATCTGGTCACTCTGGACATGACCATATGGCCGGCCATTTCGAAAATGCCCTGGCCATATGGCCATGACGCAGCCATTGGTTATAAGTATAAATTGTTGGACTTGTTTCCAGCTTCTCATAGTGATCTGGCCTGCCTGAAACACGAGAAAGGAGAGTCTGGGAGAATAGAATCACCCAACTTCCCCTCCAGCTATCGACCAAATGCCAATTGTCGGTGGGTAATCGAAGGACCACTCAACTCCAGGATTCAGGTATTTTAAGAGAATATTTTGTGAATTTTAAACTTACCCACTATTCTATGTTCAGCTAACTTTTGACTCATTTGAAACCGAAGAAAACCAAGATTTGGTGATCATCTCGGATGGTGGACCAGCTGAAAACAGTTCCATTGTGCTGGACACCCTCTCAGGAAGTCCCAAGAATGACAGACTCACTTTTGTGTCTCGCACAAACCGCATTGAGGTTCGTTTTCGAACTGATGCCCTGATTCAGGCTAGAGGCTTCCAAGCCATGTGGAAAGCTGGTCGGTTTACATTACTTTGAATCAAAACAGAAGAACTGAAATCCAAATATTTTTAGTTCCCTTTTCTTGTGGTGGAACTCTAAAAGCACAGTCTTTTATGCAAACATTTGTTAGTCCTGAATTCCCTCGACAATATCCCAATGGTCTGGAGTGTGTGTGGCAGGTGGAAGCAGCTCCTGGAAACTTGATCTCTTTGAATGTAGGGTTTTGCAATTTTTCACAGTCAACTCTCAATTTCACGTCGCCCTCTTAAGTCGACACCTTTTTTTAACCTTGATTTTAACTGACTTTTACTTTAGTCTGGTGTCAAAATCGCGAAAATCAGTCGTTATTGAAAATTGTTACAGTTTTGGCGAAAAGACCGGGCCTACGATGTAACGTCACTCTATTTTCAAGAAAGGGTGACGTTATATCGAGAGGCCCACGTATTTCCGGCAAAACTTTAGCGATTTGAGAAAATATTGGTAGACCAGCCAGAGACACCTAGAAAAAAGACTTCGCAAATCGGGCTAAAAAAGTGACTTGAGGCAATTTTGTAAAACCAAAAGTCGACTGTAGAATTTTTATCCAACTTAGACTTTGCAGATTGAAGACTTTGACTTGGAGGAAAACCGTGACTACCTAGTGATCTATGATGGAGCTCGACCTTCTGCGCCTGTGCTAGCCAAACTGACTGGAGGTAAAGTGCTTCCACTTGTAATTTCAAGTCAGAACCAAGTCTACATCTACTTCTTCACCAACCACAATGTGGCTCGCAGAGGTTTCTCAATCGGCTACAAGAAAGGTGATTTTGATTTAATCTAGGTTCGTTTCTATTCAAATTTATAGGCTGTGACAACACTATCCGAAGCGCTCACGGAATGGTTGTCTCCCCTGGTCACACTCGAGTACCTTATCCCACCTCTCAAGTCTGCAAATACACCCTGGAATTACCAATAGACAATGCTAGTGATGGAGCAGAACAATCCATTACTCTAGCTGTCAACTCTTTTGATCTGGCTTCTGATGATGCTTTACAGGTCAGCAATTTTGATTAAAAAAATAGTTTTGCTGGTTGCAAAATACACTAAAATTGTTCAATGACGTGCACGGTGCACACCAAAAGCTCGTCCACCAGCTAGGTCCGATTATTTTTTTTCGAGGGCTCATAAAAGCATTCAAAAAGACCCTCGTCGGACCAAACTGGGAACAAACTTTTGGGGTGCACGTCTTTGAGGACTTTGACTGTATCATGCTAGAATATTACTGTTTTAGATTTTCGAAGGAGGCGAGAACGGCCATGCCTTGCATGAGGGCGAAGGATTCACAGCCAGTCGAAAACCACCTAAAGTCATGTATGCCAAGCAAGGAAAAGTGGATTTAATTTTTTCTTCAAATGCTGTTCGGGCTGGTCAAGGATGGAACTTGACTTTTTCCACCAGTCAGTTTTATTTGCTTTTTGTATACATGGAAATAAAATCCTTACTTGGAATGCAATTTTCGGCTCTATACCACAAGCAAGGGGGGAGCGTTTCCCTTGGTATTCTCGTAGTTTTTTTGGCTTAGGCACAGGGTAGTGCAACAAAAATGTTTATCTGACTTTTTGTGATTCGGAAATGCTTGAGTTCACTGGCCTTTTGATGCCCAACCATAATTCAACAAAATAGAAAGGGCGACCAAGACAGAAAAACCCCTCTTTGAAGAGGCTTCATCCTAAAAAAGTGTCCTAAAAATTCTATCTTATAAATTGGTATAGAGCCAAATTTTTCGGCCAACGATAGAGCGGAAATCACAACCGGATTAGTTTTGTTTTATTTACAGATTGTCTTGCTTTACGTGTGCCTAAACTAGTATCGATCTCCACGCAGAACAATGCCTTTGGCACCAAAGTGACTGTTTCCTGTGACCGAGGCTTTGAGTTCATCACTGGTCGAGGGCGTTTCTTTGATGTCTACTGTGAATTGGGAGGTCATTGGACGGAGAGTATACTGCCAGCTTGTCAACGTAAATGCTTTTCTATCAAATGAAATTGATAAAAAAAATTAATTTAGCCATCTACTGCTCACCAGTCCCTCAAATAGCCAATGGACAAGCCATTTCCGCCACAAATGTATCTTTTGGTGGGACTGCTAAGTATGGTTGCTACGAAGGCTTTAGTTTCTCTTCCGGCAAGACATCCGAGGAAATATTCTGCACCGATGAAGGCAGATGGACTCCACACCCCAGTGTAAAGGTTGGTATTTTTATGCTTTGTTGAATTTGACAACAAAGTTACAGGGTGTCCCACGAATTTGGGAGACTTTCTTTTTTCTGGGAGACTTTATTTTGCCCACAACTTTTTTTTTTAGTTTTTTAGGATCACGATCAGAATTCGAATGTCAGTATTTTGACTAGGGTAATTATCTTGGCTTCTTCGGATTTTCGAGGCACCACTCCACCTTGTAATAAGTAGTTTTGATGATCATTTTTGTACATCTTATTGATAAGTTTTTTCATGTGGGTGTCCAGCAGTGCTCGGAAGTCGTACTCGTACTCGTATCGTACTCGTACTACGAGTACGAGTACGAAGTACGAGAAAGAAAAAAAGTCGGTACGAGTATGAGTACGAAGTACGAGAGAGAAAAAGTCGGTACGAGTACGAGTACGAAGTACGAGAGAAAAAAGGTCGGTACGAGTACGAATACGAAGTACGAACACTAAGTACGAGTACGAAGTATGAGAACCAAAGTACGAATCGTACTTTCACTGAGTTTTTGCATGCGAGCATTTTTCTGATTTTTTATTTGAATTTGAAGTTGTTATTTGTTTTTAAACTATAAATTTGGAGACAAACGCTTACGAACTAGAATACTTTTGTCATTCAACAATTGAGTCAAGTCATTCATCAAAGTTTGAACAAAAAATTTAATCCCTTTTTTATTATTATATATTCTTTTTTCTTCTCATAAGCAAGTACTTCTCAATTAATTTAACCAACTATGTATAAAAAACATTGAAAATAAACAAAACATTGAAAAATAATAATACGACATAAGTACGAGTAAAAAGGCCAAGTACGACAAAAATACGATACGAATACGAGTACGAATCGTTTTTTAGCTCGTACTACGAGTACGAATACGAAATACGAGACCAAAAATTTAGAGGTACGAAGTACGAGTACGAGAGAAAAAAAAAGGTCAGTACGAGTACGAATACGAAGTACGAGACCAAAAAATAAGAGGTACGAGGTACGACTACGAGTACGAGAGCAAAAAAATGAAGGTACGAAGTACGAGTACGACAAAATTCAAAAATTCCGAGCACTGGTGTCCAGTTGTGTCCGCTCAGTGTCCGACATTTTCTGGCAGTTTTGGACATTTTTAGAACAGATTTTTGAAAAACGGACTGTGGAAAAATTTATAACCAAACAATCTGCAAAATTCTTGGGACATCTTGTAGCTGTTAGATGCCAAAGATAAATAAACTTTTTTGTGATTAGAATTGCAATCTCATGGATTTTCAATCAATTTTTTTATTTGTAAATTTTCAGCTGAGACATGTTCCGCCCTACCACCCTTTGCCAATGGCGCAAGAGCACTGGAATTCGGGATGGCATCGGCTACGGCAGTGTGTATGCCTTCGAATGTGCTTCTGGATATCGCAGGGAAGGGGCTGCCACCATTCTGTGTCAGTCCGATGGACATTGGTCCTCCCCACAGCCATATTGCAAAAGTTGGTGTTGAAATTATTTGAATTTATAATTTTTTTTTCCTTTTTCAGAACTGACCTGCAACCAACTGCCAGCTGTAGCTAATGGCAAAGTGGTGTTTGCAAGCGACGAAGAGTTTCTCTACTTTGGCGACTCTGCCAGAATCGAGTGCCAACCAGGCTTCCGGAGTGTTGGTTCGGACTCCATCAAGTGCCTGGCCAACCAGACCCTGAGTGGACGGCCTGAATGCAAGGATATTGATGAGTGCGCTGAACAAACATCCAGCTGCACACCTAAAACCACTATTTGTGTCAACTTGAATGGAGGCTATTATTGTCGTTGCCAGAGTGGATTTCAATCACAATTATGTAAGCCAATTGAATTTTTATATATGCTCAAAAAATCGATTTCAGCCTGCTCCAACGCTGCCCCATTACAAGTTGCCATTGTAAAAGCTTCTTCCGGCTCCACCTCCACTTTCTTGACTACCAAGAGCTGGTGTGCCGAAGACAACAGCACCACCCCTACTATAACATTCAGCTTCGCAGCCCCGAAAATATTGGAGAAGCTAAGAGTGGAAAAATACGGAACAGCATTTCCTACTCAGATCCGCATCAGTTATGCCAATGAAACAGGCATTCCTCTGGAAGTCTATTACCCAACCAATCGGGAGGAGGCCAATGCAAGTGTGCCAAGTGGACAGAGTAGTGGGGGCATAGTGACTGCTGGAGTGGCTATAGCTGGCTCTGAACTAGTGGTTTTTGACAAAAGCGTGGAGGCTAGAGTGGTACGCATTGAAATTATCGGCTTCCAGGAAAAACCGTGTCTGAAGGTGGAGCTGTTTGGATGTCAGAAAACAAATTGTGCTGGTAAGAAGACATTATAATTTTTAATGTTTTCTACGGGTGGCCCCAAAAAACCATCTTTGCGTTCAATATCATGTTCTTCACACAGTTTTTTCGACACATTTTTGCAGTATACTATCATGAAAGTTACCACCTAAATTCTAGACAGTGAGATGAGCTGTAATTTTGTTGGTAATTTGCATGGAGGTCATCCACAAAAAGTGGGTCTAAAACATAATTCCAAAAACACAATTTTGAATTCAAAGATGGTTTTGTAAGCCACCCTGTATCTCCATTGTGGCAGATCTATAGTAATGCTCAAAATTTCTGAAATCTTATTGCAGACATCAATGAATGCGAAGAAAATAATGGGTATTGCGAGCACCAATGCCACAACACACTTGGGGGCTACCAGTGCATGTTAGTTTTGGTGGAATAAATTCATATATATCATCAATATATATATCATTTCTAAAAATGATATATTTATAGTTGTGAAGAAGGATATGATCTGTTTTCTGTACAAGGTCAGGGCGGTGTGCAACTAAAAGAAGGCGAAACTGGGGAGCACTTCCTCGACAACGTTCGCTTCAACAAATCTTGTTGGTTTATTTTCGGCATTTTGCATCAAAGGAAATAATAGAAGAAAAAAATTTCTGTTACAGGCATACCTCGACACTGTAACCCACTGACTGCTCCGGAGAATGGAAAATTGATTTCTGTGACGGAGCGCTATGCGTTCCCCACTGTTGTGGAGTTTCGATGCGATTTTGGGCATCAAGTAAAAGAATCCAACAAATTTTAAATTTATAATCTCCAATTCACAGATGCGTGGGGCAAGCCATCTGAAATGCTTGTCTGATGGGACTTGGAATGGAACTACACCTTTTTGTATACGTAAGTTTCATCCATTGATGTTATTGCATAGCTTCAGCGGCGGCCAGAACTTTGTCTTTGATACTTTTTTTCGTGATAAAAATAAAAAAAATGTCCGCTTGCCGCTCCACCATCTTATTTTGCAGCTGCCTCTTGTCCTGGAGTCAAGAACAATACTGCTGTGGGACTATTTGTGCAACCAGAAAGCCCAACAATCCCATATGGTTCCAATGTAAGCATTGTCTGTACTCAGCAAAATAGACCTGGTTCGTGATATTTCGAATTACTTTGTATCACATCACACGAGCCTTGACTTATCCCACTTATTTACAGCTCGTTTCTCTCCTCTATCCGGTTTCCGTCAATGCATCTACGATCCTCGCACTGATGGAGTGGAATATTGGCTATCTGGCAGTGAGATCGATTGTCCACTGGTGGACTGTGGTCCGCCACCTGCATTGGCTGGTAAATTATTTTTCAATTTTGTATAAGGTCGATTCCCGATAACCCGGCGACCCCTCAAGTTCGTTCCCGTCTAGGATCCGATACTTTTTACCTCAATTTTCGAAGGCTTCTGTCGAATCTGTTTCTTCAGTATAATCAGAAAAGTTTCAAGTATTCCGACTTTTTCGATCTTTTTTGAAAAGCACAGAATTTCACCGCACTCGATATAAGTGGCACTTCTTTTACAAAAATGGGTGCCACTATAATGAGACCACGGGTCTTAAAGGGGCATACTCGTCGCCGATGGGAATATTTTGAAAGGCGGGTACCAGTGAAATTAAAATGAGAATTAAAAAGTCTCATTTTAGTAGGGTAGTCAGTCTAAAAGTTGCGCAATCTTTGCAAAGATTCAATTCAATATTTGCGTCTTGCAAATATTCAGTATTAGAAAATTCGTTGAAACTTCTTGACTTTATTTTGTTGATGTTTTGTTGTTTGCACAGCTTTTTTACATCATTTTTATCACTTGCTTAAAGGCTTAAAGATGGTTAAACCGTGCTGGCAGTTTTTCGTCTCAAGCGAAGAAGTCATCGATGGCAAGAAGAAGATCAAAGCTACGCGAAGAAGGTTTTGGCGGAGCAGATTGAGAAACTGGGTATATAATTTTTTTTGATTATAATTTCGTGATTATATTTATGTCTCAGGAAAACACAAAGACATAACTATGGTCACCGATCTGATTTGCATTGCATGTTATAGGAAGAAGTAACCGTCTCTCTTGCTGAAAGGAATCCAAGAAACTACGGTGGGGCAATCAAAGCTTTTCCAGTTGCCAGAAGAAGGTCGGTGGTCAACATTCTCTACTCTCATCTCTCATGTGGCCTCGTATGAAGACTCTCTATAAAGCGCGGTGTGGAATTCAAACACCATCTACGTGCCAACTCTTTCCGCTCAGGTCAAAGATCTACAAAAGCTGCTGACTACGGAGGTGTCATTCTGGAATCGGGTCAAGAAAATAGAAGCTCTACTCTCACCGTTGGCTAAAGCAATCACCGCAATCGAAGGAGCGAAAGTCAACGCAAGGGGCGCCTATAAGTCTATTAAGAGAGCGTTTGACAAAGTCGAAGAAGCAATTGGGAGCTTTGATGTATTCGTATTAGTTGTTATTTGTTTTGGATAAAAGATTGATTGCATGTCGTTGGATTTAGTACGTGCCATGTAATTGCTGAACATCTTTGAATCTTTGCGCGCAAGCTTTTTCAATTCCGATTTTCAATCTTCGCAAATTTATGACAATCCCACATTTTAGTAAATGTCAGGAAAAAGCGTTGCCTCCAGTCGAAATAAAAAATCAAACCGACGACCGACTTTCACATATTAACTGGTGATAGTGTTTTTTATTATTTAACACAAGAGGGTACCCAACGATTGTATTTCAAAATAATTCTTTTTTAAATTGACCTGGTACCCACCTTTCAAAATATTCCCACCGGCGGCAAGCATGCCCCTTTAATGGTGAAATTGTATGCCTTTAAAAAAAAGAGGAAAAATCAGAATCGCTACAATTTTTCTGACTTGACTAACGAATTAAATTCGGCAAAAGATTTCAAAAGTTAAAAAAGTGCCGTACTCTAGGTGGGAACGAACTTACGAGGGATGACACTATATCGCGACTCGACTATTTTACACCATACTATCCAACTATTTCATTGCAGGCGCTTACTATGAAGGCGAGGAAAACAGCTACAAAGTCGGTAGTGCATATCTTTTCCATTGTCGCGCTCCCTATGTGTTGGTTGGCAAGTCCTCCTACGATGATCGAATGGTTAGATGCAATGTGGACGGCAACTGGGATCTTGGTGACTTGAGGTGTGAAGGTGAGCATTATTTTAGGATCATTGTGAAATAAAATTAGGTGTAAAAAAATTTCAGGTCCTGTGTGTGTTGACCCTGGTCACCCCGACGACGGACAAACTCACCTACAGTCAGTGGAAGAAAGCGCTGTGGCTAGATTTACTTGCAATCGGGCTGGATACCAACCATTTCCGAGTGAGACCATCAACTGCACCTTGGGTACTGCTTGCGCCCTGAGTGAGGATGTAGGAATTTCTTCTGGTTTCATTCCTGATGGTGCTTTTGCCGACAATTCTGGTAAGTTTTCTATAAAGAAATTTCGGGTTTGATTAAATATCGTGTAATTCTTCAGACACTACAATCTGGGGCTATGAACCACACAAGGCTAGACTTTCATCCACTGGTTGGTGCGGTTCCAAGGATGCATTCATATTCCTCTCGGTCCGTTTTTATTTATTGCAATTGCCTCTTACTCTTTTTCCCTTTTCAGGTGGACTTGCAGAGAATCTACACTTTAACTACCCTTAGAATTGCTGGAGTAGGTGGAAGTGGGCATCTGAAAGGTCACGTCACAAAGATGCAACTGTTCTACAAAGTCCAATTCAGCCAGAACTACGACAACTACCCATTGGTCAGATTATTTTATTAAAAATTCTCAACTATAATCTTATGCATACTTATTTGTTACAGGAATTCACAACCCCTTCAGGAAACCACAATAAGATGCACCAGTTCGTGTTGAATCCTCCGCTGAGAGCACGCTATGTATTGTTGGGCATTACAGAATACGAGAACAATCCCTGCTTGAGATTTGACCTGCGCGGATGCCTCTCTCCTCTTACTTCTGCTCATGAAATTCCTGCCCATCTACAAGTGAGTTTTTTCTGAGTTTTAAAAGGGCTTAATCAGCCGTCTTTCAAAAGAAAATACTAAAAAAAATTTTGATACTCCAGTTGACTCCATAGTTTGGCGGGTTTGACTTGATTTCAATTCATAAGACTCGTGTGTTCAAGTGCAACACTGGTTTACATCATTCAATTTTTTTCTTTAACAACTTTTATAAAAAAACGTCCGAAAATTTCCGGGCTGCAGACCGTAGTGGAGTGTCTAAAATTAGTTGTCTTCTTTTTTTCTCAGTTCGCTATTTTCCAACCTCTTCTCTGTTCAGGTTGGCTGGAACTCAAGTGTATCTCAGTGTTTGGACGCAGAGCCACCAGTCTTCAGCAACTGTCCCCACAACCCCATTTACGTGCAAACGGATGACAAGGGCCAGCTTCTGCCAGTCACTTATCCCATTCCTGAGGCCACCGACAACTCTGGCTACATCTCCTACGTGCGTGTTCGACCAGACAGCTTTGAACCACCCCATCCCATCAGCCAGGACCTAGATGTGGTCTACACGGCTTTTGACGACACCGGCAACTCTGCTGATTGTATTGTCCGGCTCAGAATTCCAGGTAATACATTTTCTCTCGACTATCCTTAATTAAGGTCAATTTAGACACTCAACCACCAGTAATGAAGTGCCCTGAGTCCTACTCCATCTGGGCAACTGAAAACGAGACTGAAAAACACTTCTACTTCAATCAATCCACAGTCAAACTGGTAGTGCAGGACATGTCCAATGTGACGGAGACCATCTATGAGCCATCGGAAACAGTGCTCAACCTTGGCACTCATGTCACTGTGGAAGTAACTGTGGGAGATGCTAATTCCAACAGGAACAAGTGCAAGTTCCAGGTCGCTTTCATGCGTAGGTTTTAATTTACGGTTTCGAAACAATTTACCTTTATACAAAGTCAACTCTCGATTTTACGGCACTGGTTGAAGTTCGTTTTCGCCTAGGTCAGACACTTTTTCAACCTAATTTGTAGAGTCTTTGGTCAAAACTGATACGTCAGCCTAGTCAAAAATATCCAGGATCACAATTTTACTGAAATTTTTTCAAATGTCAACAATTTCACTATCAAGACCCGCACCTCTCGATTTTACGCTGTTATGAAAAACGGGTGGCCTAAAATCATAATGGTGAAATTGATATCACTTGCAAAAAATACCGGTGAAATCGTGATACTTACAATTTTCCGACTAGGCTGACGAATCAGTTTAGGCAAAAGACTCTAAAAATTGGGTTTAAAAAGTTCCAGACCCTAGGCGAGAACGAACTTGAGGGGATCGTCTATATCGAAATTTGACTGTATGCGGCTGTCAGGTACCCGAACTTCGAAAAGAACTCAAAATTTCACAGGTTTTGAGTCTAACTACCTAAAAATGGGTGCCTGACTTGACAAGCCCATTTATTGGCCTAATAGTTCATAATTGTTCTGTTTCAGCAGAACCGTGCTCTGCCTGGTCTCTGCAAGCAGACGAGAAGAGTGTGGACAAAAAATGCTCCAAAAATCCGGCTGGCACCATTTGTACTGTGGAGTGCAAACAAGGCCACCGTTTTGTGGATGCCAAATCTCTGGCTGCTACCCAAGCTCAGTCACAAAAGTTTAGTTGTGGGTTGGATGGTAGATGGATGCCCAGTGCTACAGCCCCTGCCTGTGTTCCTGTTTGTAAGTTATTGATAATGCTTAGATTATTATGATTATAATTTTTTACTGACACATTATCCTACACAGGTGAAAATTTATCTATTTTAGCTGAAGAGCCAGCTAGATATGAGTTGAAAGCTGCTATTCACTACGCTCTGGATGATCCTCTGCCACCAGAGTGTCTCAAGGTTAGTTGATTTCTTAACTAAGGATCTCAGCTGTCTAATGTGCTATCAAATTCCATCAAATGATTTCAGAAATGATTAAATTTAGAGGTTGAGAAAAAATAATACTTTTTTTCAAATCCCTAAATCTCTTCATTTCCGAAATTGTCCAATGGAATTTGATAGCTCGCTATAAAACTGAGATCCTGGGCTACACGATTATGTTAAAGTTTTCGAAAAATTAGGACAAAAATTAGATAAAAATGCAAATAGAAAATTAGCGAGCATTTTTAAGAAATTAGCGGGCTGAATTAAATATTATTCAAAATTACCTGTACATAGCTGTCGTAAATAGCTTACGCGATACAGAAAAACTATTATTCAGGGCTATGAGTACCTAGCTTCAGCGGTGTTCGACGGGATTGACACAGTGCTGACCCAGAAGTGTTCCAGCTCCATCCAAGTGTTTGTGCGCTTCCTCAACGTTCAGTTTGTTCCCACAGAAAAGAGGGTAGTAGTGGCTAATTACACACTGCAAATCCTACCTACAGTCCTACAAAACGTGTTTTATGAGCTGTGTGGACTGACCCTGAAGACCATGTTCAACCTGAAGGTGCCTGGCGCTAGTGCTCCACTCAAAAAGTTTGCTGGTTAGTTTTCAAATATTGAATATTTCGGGTAGTAGTCTAAATTTAAAAAAAAACTAAAATTATAGGCACTTTCGGGAGATAGTGTGGCCACCCAAGGCGTGGGTTGCCCTTCCATGAATGCAACCTCCATAGAGGTCTGGCGAGGCTTCGCTTGTAACCAAGGAGAGCTACTTAGAGAACCTACCGGAGATTCTGAATCTCTGCCTGAATGCTGTGGGTTTTTTTTGCCTCACTCAATTACTGTATTTCTTCTAATAGCTTCCCATGGGGAGTTATTTTTCAACCTGCCCGCTAGGGTGGCGATATCAATACTTTTATTGACAACAATGCAGATAAAAACTTCGAAAAAGAATCTTAATACTTTGTAGAGTATCCATCAGCATATAGAATTGCTTTGCACTGCCTTGGCATCGACTTAATTAGCTTCTGCAGGCGTTCATCGAGAATGGATTCCCAGGCCCTCTCCACTGCTGCGTAAAGTTCCTCCTTCTTCTTGAATTTGCGCCCTGCGAGTAGCCTTTCCACTTCCCACCAGAGATTCAATCCGATTGGATTCAAGTCAGGAGATTGCGCCGGCCACGAAAGAATATCAATGTTATATCGGTGGAACCATTCTGTGACAACGTTAGCCTTGTGCTTTGAATCGTTATCTTGTCGGAACATCTGAAATGAATGAAATCGGTTATAGCAGAAGATTTCAGCATTTTTTTCATTTTCAGTGCCCTGCTCCAAAGGCACAGTGTTTGTGAACAACGTCTGCTCGGAATGTCCCCAAGGCTCCTATCAAGACGAGCAAGGCAAAAACAGTTGCAAAGCTTGCCCTGAGAACAGATACACTCCAAATGTTGGAGCACAGTCTGTGAATGCATGTCTACGTTAGTTCACTTTTACAAATACAGTTATTCCAAATCAATTTATTATTATAGCTGTTTGTGGCAATGGCATGTTCAGCAATACTGGTGCAATTCCTTGCCAGCTTTGTCCAAGACACACCTATTCTGGACCACCAATTGAAGGTGGCTACAAAGAGTGTGAACCCTGTCCGGAGGTAGACATTTTTTAAATTTTGGACTTTTTTATTTGATGTCACAATCTTTTCCGTTTCAACTGAAATAGACTATTTTAGGGTACCTATACAGCTAGATTAGGCTCCACGGGCCCCAGCCAATGCAAACAACCCTGCAAGTCTGGCCATTTCTCGATCACAGGCCTAGAGCCGTGCTCTCCCTGCCCTCTGAACTTCTACCAGACCAACATCGGGCAGCAGAGATGTTTGCAGTGTGCCAACAACACCATCACAAAAGAAGTTGGGCGATTCTCAGAATCCCAATGCAAACCACTGGATTGTAGTAGCATGAAGTGTCAAAACAAGGGCAGTTGTGCAGTTGTCAACCATAAAGTTAGTTTCAAACTGTAAATTTGGGACTTCTCATGCAAAGAGGAACTCTGGAACAGGTCACTGACCAAGATTTGGATCGAGCGGCACGAGACTGCAGGAATTGTCCCGTCCCATCCCTGTCTCTAAATGACATGTTTACGAAAATTATATTATACAATGGAATTTCCGATATGATGGCACCCCCTCTCGCCCTTTAGCCGGGTTCGACACTTTTTTCACCTCAATCTCTGAATGCTTTTTCAAGATGTTTTCAGTCAGTCCAGTCCGAAAAGTCGCAAATATTCCGATTTTGCAGATTGTTTCTGGAAATGACCACATTCTTGCCATTAAGATCAGCGGTTCCCAATATAGTGGCACCTAATTTTTTTTAAAGGGGCCACTTCAGCGGGAACCACGAGTCTTAATGGCAAAATGTGTTCGATTTTAGAAACAATCGTCAAAATAGGAATGCTTGCAATTTATCGGACTTCGAAAATTGTGGTTTTTGTGGTAAATTGCGCAGCTGGGGGTCGAACTTGAGGGGGTGTGTCACCTACCGTACAAGCTAGGGTTGGGAAATTACCGGTAATATTACCATTGGCCAACCCTAGTATAAGCCTATAGATAACCCCCGTCAAATTTTTTTGAAAACGGTATAGGCGAAATGGCTTAAAAAATTCTGGTGCCCCCTGTAAGAAATTCCTGCGTACGCCACTGGGTTTGACTGTAACATAAAATATTGTTCCAGGAAGTATGCGAGTGTCGCCCAGGCTTCACCGGCAAGTTCTGTGAAGAGCAAGTGCCTCTGTGTGATGCGCAGCCTTGCTTGAATGGTGGTCTCTGCGATGTTGTATCAGGCACCTACCGATGCACTTGTCCACAAAATTTTACCGGTGCCAGATGTCAGTTTGGCATAGATGACTGCATTCACGATGGAGTCAGTTGTCCTAATGGAGGAGTGTGCCAGGACTTGCCAGGCGTCGGCAACACCAAATGCATTTGCAGAACCGGCTTCACCGGCCCTGATTGCTCTCAAATTAGTGACCCATGCCAGTCCGGCCACAACCCATGCAAAAATGGTGCTGACTGCTTACCGCTCCAGTTGGGAAGGTACAAGTGCAAATGTTTGCCTGGTTGGGATGGTCAGAACTGCGAACACAATATTGGTAAGCAAGCAACCTCTATTAAAAAAACATCAAAACAAATTTACGGTGCGTAGACATTTTCGTGCTTTTAGGACATTTTTTTGAATTAGCGCCTTTTTTGAATTTTTGTTTTTTTGCAGTTTGTGACACGCGTTTGAGGCCGTCCTAACATGTACTGTCCTTCCCTGCGCCCAATACTTCGCCTAAATTTAAAATAAAATTCAAAAATGTGAAAAAAGTCCAAATAAATAAAATTAGCAAGGGCGCTGTTTCAAAAAATTTAAAAAATGCAAAAAACAGTCTAAAAAATTCAAAAAGGCGCGCATTTAAAAAATGTCCTAAATGAGCAGAAATAGCCCTTATGCCCAAATTTACAACCAAAAATTAAAGCCAATAAGAAAAGTGCACAGGAATAGTTAAAACTGGAGCTCTGCAAAACTTTACATCCACAAGCCAGCCTTAAGCCGGGTTATAACTTGGATTTTGAGGAGGGGGAGGAGCTGTGGGCGCATTCTGACTTAGAGGTTTGAACTGCCCTTGATGACTTCTTCCAGCAGCATCTGGATAGTTGGTCTCCAACTCTTTTTGGTATTTGCGAGTGATAGCCAGGCCAAAAGCGGTGTAGCATATGAAGAAGAAGTCGAGTATGATGAAAAGCATGAAGATGTATTTAAGAGAGTCATGAGCATCCTTTCGTTCATCTTTTGTCAGTGGATTTTCCAATACGACGTACTGAAATTAGAATATCAGCAAAAATTGTACAGTTGACTTTCGATATTAGCGATGGATCGATCTTATGTGGGGTTATATACAGCTTACATTGAGTTTTGCTTTTTTCCAAAAAAAAACCTTTCTAAGGTGTGTTTTTATCAAAGGCGCCTACTAACCCACCAAAAGTAATAAAATATGCTCAAAATAACTTCATTTCCAATATCCCTTCATCCAACATTTCATTTTTGCCCACGTTACATTTCTATAATGACTTGTTCACAATGGTCGGAATTGGTGTAAATTGTTATTGTGAACACGCTTTACTCCAACTTCTACGCCAACTAAAGGTGTCCATTTTCAGCAATTAATAAAATAAACAAAAAGGGAATTTCGGTGTCAAAAATCAAGCCGAAATTGGAGTTGGAGTAAAATGTTATCGTGAACTTCCCTTACTCCAACTGCAACTATAAGCCATAGCTCACTGAGGCCGTGTTTGTCAGCTTGATTATTGTTTCTTTGCTCTTAGAACTTCTTGATATTATAGAGTTTTTCAAAACATTTCAGTTTCTTGGGCAGTAGAGTTTAAGTTCATTCCCGTTTAGGGTCCAACACCTTTTTACCTCGAGGTCTTTTGGTGAACATTATTATTACATTATTCCATCACTTTAATAACTAAGTTACTTAGGCTTAGGCTTATTACTGGACCCATATATTTTGTATTGAAAGAGCTACCTCATAGACAGAGATAAGCGCGTTGTTTATGGAAGTTGAGCCGCCAGTGAAGTAAAAGATTAGCAAAAGCACTCCAAGGAAACCAATAACGAGAAGACCGCCTTGTTGAACAATCCTCGGCAACACATACTCTGAGTTTTTTTTTCGCTCAGCTAGGATCAGTGTTCCCGTGGAAGTGAAGAGAGTGACAAGCCAGCCAGACAGCACAAGAAATACCAGCACATCCTTTAGCTGCCTAAAAAGGCTGTTTAAAAATGTGACAAAAGCTCTAAATGGTTAAAATTTATATTTCTCAGGAAATAATGCAGGCTGTAATCGTTTTGGAAGATTTCAGTTTGGAAATAGTCAACTATGAAAAGAGTCGGTTTTGGGAGCAGACGGTTTTGGGAGCAGACGGTTTTGGGGAGCAGACGGTTTGGGAGCAGACGGTTTTAGGAGCAGACGGTTTTGGGAGCAGACGGTTTTGGGAGCAGACGGTTTTGGGAGCAGACGGTTTTGGGAGCAGACGGTTTGGGAGCGGACGGTTTTGGGAGCAGACGGTTTTGGGAGCAGACGGTTTTAGGACAGACGGTTTTGGGAGCAGACGGTTTTGGGAGCAGACGGTTTTGGGAGCAGACGGTTTTGGGAGCAGACGGTTTTGGGAGCAGACGGTTTTGGGAGCAGACGGTTTTGGGAGCAGACGGTTTTGGGAGCAGACGGTTTTGGGAGCAGACGGTTTTGGGAGCAAGCTTTTTGAAGAAGCTTCTTTTGGGACAAATGAATTTCGATAATATCTGTTTTCGGAATATTTTCGGAATAGAAGATGCATTATAGTCAGCGCAAGTAAGCATCTTTATCATAATTTTTTTCTTATTTTGGAATTCCAAGTCTTATTTTTTCAAAGAATTTTACGTCAAATCTTCTATTATCAATGAGCACTGGTTTTAGCACATGTTTTCGCTAAAATACCCTAAAATGTCCTTATTTTCAAAAGTTTGATTTAAGAGCCCTGATTATAGTCGAATAACTGCGAATAAAAAACGAATAACAAAAAATTAGGATGCAGTATTCTAACTTTTGCAAAACGTGTTTTCCAAACTAAAAAATAAAAATTAATAAAGGCGCGAATTTAAAAAATGTCACAAAGGGGGCTAAATTCTTACGCACCAGTGGCTACCTGACAGTGAATTTTCGGCCATTGACTGACAGTGAAACCAAAAATTTTTTGGAGTGACTGACATTGTTTTCGGAAAAAATGACACTGACCGACAATGACATTAAAAAAATTCGGATAAATGACAGTGACTGACAATGACACCTAAAAAATTTCGGAATGACTGACAATAACAGTCACTGTCAGTCACTTTTTAAACCCTAAATGACTGTCATGACTGCCACTGCTACGCACTGAGATTTTTTCAACCTTCATTTTTTAGTTTTTGCACTGAGAGAAAAATAAATCAGATTCCTGGTTTTTTTTAATTATTAAATTTTCATAATTTTTCTTTAACTAAAAAAGAAATTTATAAGCAGAATTCATAAGCTAATCCTAAAATTACAGCCTGCCAAAAGTAGCTAGAAAATAGTTAATTATCGTTTTGCACTTGCTAAATTACACCCCAATTAACTTTTCCCACAATCAAAAATTTTTTAAGATTATAAACTTACAACACTTCAAAAGTTTTGACGATAAAATCGAGCAAATTGTACCAAATCAACAAAGAGACAAATATCTCGAACAAACATAACCTGAAAATCAAAATTAATAATACTCAAATGAAATCCAGAATTTTCATTTTGAGCAAAATATGCCTGTTGCATAACTGTTTTATCCCGTTTACCAAGGCAGACCTTTTTTGCCGCTGATTCGCGTTTATTTTTTGCTCAGGTAGGACCACAAAGAGGACCAAGCACTTTCAAAAAAAATTCAATTTCCTCTGAAAATGGTCTGATACTTTTTCTACGGTGTTTTAACCATGTTTTGAGCATTTTTGCGAAAAATATATTTTTCGCAAAAAAATTCCTTGGGGACCAAGGCAGCCCGAAAATTTTGGCACCTAAAGAGTGACCTTGGTCCCCCACGGCAATCACAATGCTCAAAACATGGTAAAGACACGGTAAAAAAAGTATTAGGGGACACAACCAACTCGCCAACAAAAAGGACTCACCAACGGCAAGACTCACCATCGCAGATCTTGCCATTGCGAAACCCACCAATGTACATTTTTAAATCTTTTAAGCAATTTTTAAATTGCTTTTGCGTTGGCGAGTTTTTTGTGGGCGACTTCTGCCATTGGCGAGATTTGACGTTGGCGAGTCGGTTGCGTCCCAGTATTAGACAAAGCTGCCGTCTCAAAAATTTTTAAAAAAGGACATTTGGGCAAAAAAGGACGTTTTGACTATTTTTTAAGGAAAAGAGTTCTTTTATCCAGTGCTTATTGCCATTTTGAAGTGAAAAAAAAAAGATTTTGGCTAAAATTCAAAAATAAAAAAAAGATTTGGGGTTCCGAAAAGGACAAATATTTTTAAAAAGGAAGAATGGCAGCCCTGGTATTAGAACATTTTTGAATTTTTTTTGAAAATGCTTGGTCCACCCTCCCCTGTGGATCAGCTGCGAAAGAACTTAAACCAGCTGCAAAAAAGGTCTGCTCATTTTTCAAACTTCGAAAAGCACCTACCACAATGCACACCTGTAGACAGGACAACACAAACAGCAACAGACCATCTTGAGTTGGTAGCTCAACCAATCCCCAGTGGAATGCCAATTGCTGTTTGTGGCACAGCCAGAATAACTGGCAGTAGAAATATGTTCCTGTTTTTGCGCTGCTCCTCCTCTAGAGGAGGGTAAATAGCTATGTAGGGGAGTGAGGGTAGTAGTGCCAGAGGTGTAGGCTGTCTGGCTGGTCGATGGCACACATACTGACAGTCTAATAGTGCTACTGCTGCCAGTGTTCATGCCTCCTCCTGCAAAGGGATGGCTGTGAACATTGGTGTATTGGCCCAGGAGAAAGCAGAGAGACACAAAAAAGAAGGGAACTACTTAATGGGGCAATGGCCGACCATCACTAATGCTGGTTTAGGGTATGAGGCAGAATACTTTAAAAGAAGATTCAATTATTTTGGAGAAATACTACAGTCAAACCTTGTCTGAACGAACCCTTCACTTAACAAAACCTCTCACTTAACGAAACTCCGAGCTTGGTTTGGTTGGTTTTAAGTAAAACCTAGTATGTCATACCCCAACTTAACGAAACTTTTTTTTAAATTTGCTAATAAGTGTACCCCAGACTTAACGAAATTTTCAGTCAAACCTCGCCTTAACGAAACATCTGGGGACCGGACAAGAGTTTCGTTAAGTCGGAAGTTTGGTTTCACCAGTGCTTTCGGCTTTCGAAACATCCTGTACGATTTCAGCAAGCAAAAGAACACCACAATGTTTTTGAAGTAAATACGCGTGTATACTAACAGCATAAATATAAACACGTAACCAACAATTCATCTATACTAAGAAAGTCAAGCATTGTTGCGTTAGACTTAATCTCACTAAGCTGTTGAGATGCGCTTGTCTTGACAATCGCTCCCCAATAAAACGGTGGCGATGAAAACTAAGCCTATTTATTGCTTGTCTTGTGTATGCATATCTGGTTAAACTGGGCTCATACGTGGAAGAAGAAGGTGCTGGCGATGATAAAGCCATGCATGGGTTTCGGTATGCTTGGTCGGAACTGGAACAGCTTGGTGAAATGGAGTCTGAGGCGACAATGCTTAGTGTAGATGAATTGGTGGCTTCGTGTATGCTTATATTTATGCGGCACTTGTGAGGTACAGAACCCCCCTCAGGGTCAAAATTTCAAAATTATTATTTTTCACTCTTTTGTTCACTTTGAGCAAATTTTATTACAATGATTTATCATTTTATTTACCTTTAGGCCATTATTGATGTTGCAGGAACGATTATATACTCTGACAAGTGGCCTTCCTACGTTCACGGAATTCCAAAGTTGCTTGAAGGGTACGAGCATTATAGCGTCAATCACAGCGAACACTTTCTATCACAGCGAACACTTTTGCTCAAAATTAACAAAAGAGTGAAAAATAATAATTTTGAAATTTTGACCCTGAGGGGGGTTCTGTACCTCACAAGTACCATTTATGCTGTTCTTATACACGCGTATTTACCTCAAAAACATGATTTACATAGTTAACATGACATTTTAACATAACACAGTTAAGTAAATACCGTCAGACCTCGTCTTAACGAAACTTTTTTTTAAAATTGTTCGCAAAACCACGACTCAACGAACCTTCGTTGTAACGAAACCTCCAACTCAACTAAACTCTTGTCCGGTCCCCAGAGGTTTCGTTAAGACGAGGTTTGACTGTATCAGATTTTGTTTATTCTCATTTAATTTACAACATTTTGTAATAGGTTTTGGTTTGAAAAAGTAATTAGGACAAAACTAAAAAAAGGGGAAAACTTCAGACAATACTTATTTTGTTTCAAACTAGCCAACATTACAGGGAAGCCAAACTCTTAAAAAATGCTTCTTAAAAACTACTCTAGAAAAAAATTCCGGTAATGGCCTAACATTTTTTCTACCGTGTTCCTACAATGTTTGGATAATTTCTATCTATAATCTGCCTTGGGAGAGCAAAGTGAACCAAATTCTTTTGAACCCAAAATGTTACCTTGCTCCCCCAAGGCGGATTTTTTTTGTGAAATATGATTTTTAACGAAACTTTTCCAAACGTGCAGGAACGCCGTCGAAAAAATATGAGGCCATTATCGAAAAAAATTTCCTAAAAGATCTTGGTACACCCTGTGGTTTTGGTTAATGTGATACAAAAAAGTAAATTCAGTACAAATCAAATATGGTACAAAAAAGTATATTTGGCACAAAAAGAAGTAAAAAAAGTATCGCTCAAAAAAATTCAAAAGACTGAATTGGGAAATAGGAACAGATCATCTGTTGCTGTTTTTTACGGGTGTAAATAACTCAAAATAACTCAAAAATGGGCTCAGTCGCTCTAAAATCTGGAAAAAAATTTTTTTTAATTTTTTTTTAATTAAAACTTATAAAAGCATAATTATAAAAAATAGCTACAGCAAACAAAAAAGCTAGAATGTCAAATTGAAATATTGGGTTGTAGCATAAGTTCCCGCCGTTTTTTCATGAATATTTATTTTCGAGTAAATCAAAGACTTTTAATAGCAAAACAATAATATATCACTCAATTATGTATTCTCCATCATTGTTCGACTTCTTCCCATCTTTCCACCAGTTTATTAATTCCATTTCGCCAGAAATCCCTGGACAGTGTCGAACCAGTTGTTGAGCCAATTTTCGAGATGGTCCTCGTTCTCAAAGTTTACACCTCTCATATCGTTCGAGAGACAGCGGAAAAGCCAATAATCAGTCGGAGCAAGGTCTGGAGAGTAAGGCGGGTGCTGAAGAACCTCCCAACCGAGCTCCTGGAGAGCCGTTTTGACGACTTTTGCGGTATGCGGTCGGGCGTTGTCATGGAGCAGGATCACTTGTCCTTGTCGATCGGGTCTTTTCGTTGAATGGCCTCATTGACTCGCTGCAGCTGGGCTCTATAGAGTTCTTCTCGACTGTCTTGTTCTTCTCGAGCATTTCCCAGTGCACTAAGCCTTCCAGTCCCACCACACACAGATCATTGTCTTATTCGGGTGGAGATCTTGCTTCACTCTGGGCTTAGGCTTCTCTCAGGGCTCACCCATTCCTTTCTTTGCTTCATATTCACGTAGAGACACCATTTTCGTCTCCAGTGACGATTCTGTATAAGAATCGTTGCTTGTGGCCATGGGTCCCTTGGTGGCAGGCGAGATTTTGAGCGGCAATGGTGAGTCGCTTATCCTTCTGTTTTGAGTGAGTTCATGTGGGACCCAAGCTCCCAGTTTTTGAGTGAACCCCATCGACTGGAGATGACGGGAAATTGTCATTGGATCACAATTCATCTTTTCCGCCAATTCTCTGCATGTTTGGCGGCCGTCTTCCTTCAAAAGAGCTCTGAGTTGGTCCTCGTCCATCTCGACTGGTCTTCCGGGACGAGGAGCGTCGTGGAGGTCGAAATTCCCATTTTGAACTTGGCAAACCAGTCACGGGCAGTCCTTTCAGCAATAGCGTCAATTCCGTACACAGCGCAAATGTCTCTGGCAGCTTCTGTGGCTTTTTGACCTCGATTGAAAGCGCAGAGGAGCAGGTGTCGGAAATGCACTTTCTTGTCGACTTGGCAATCCATATGAATGCTATAAATAAACGGAAAAAAATTAGTAGTAGGAAAAAGCAATTATGCAGTTTTGTAGAGCAGAAAAAATGCTACAAAATGGTATAAAATGTTAGCTTATGCAGTAAGCTTATCAAATCTAAATTTTTGATAAGATAAAAACGGCGGGAACTTATGCTACAACCCAATAATTCAGTTTAAAAGTTTGTCTAAAAAAGATGAAGCGCACATTTTGAGATTGAAAAAAGAGCAACATAAAAAAGTGGCTCAACCCTAACAGTTGTGATTTGTTTTTCTTTATCGATCATCCTCAAAACAACAAAAACAAGGAGAGAAAAAAAGACGAGAAAGACCAGCTAGTGACTTGACCCAAACAAAAAGAGTAACTGATGAGTTTTGTGAGAAAACTTTTGGTACCAGTCACTTTTTTGTCTCACAAAAGAAACAATAACAATGAAAATTACAAGTAAAGTGAAAGGGAAGAAACACATTTAAATGATTCATCCACCCTTCTGTTCCACCTTAAAATAACAAACAAATGACCTTGGGAACAGATGGCTAAATATGATTTCACACATTATAAATTGTAAATCTCGCATCAGATTGTATGATTGCCCATCAATTTTGAACTTCTGAATGTTTATTCAGAAGCACAAAGGAAATTCCTTTTTTATTTAAATCAAAGGTGTAGATCTAAATCTCAGTTTTCTAACAAGGTATTTATTAGCCTGGTGCCTTTGAATTCGATGCTAATAGGCAGAAAAGTTTTAGTTAATGTGGAAGGTTTTATCAGTAAATGACTTCTGAGCACGAATTCAGATACAGTCGAACCTCGATATAAGGACACCCTTAAGCCGGTCCCTTGCGGTGTCGTTATATCGAGGTTCGACTGTACTGTGAAAAATGTTATTCTAGTTTTCCAAAAATCAGTACCAAAATATTGACATAAAAAACTGAAAAAAGCTATACAGTCAACCTTTAATTTAAAGGGCCATTGCCGTCTACGACAACAGTTGTCCCCCACCAATTCAAAAAGGTTTCCTGATCATTGAACTTCTGTAGGGATTTTTTAATTTGGTTTCTAACAAAACTTTACCTAAAATTAAATTCTAGGCCTTGTTTTGTTAGAAACCAAGCTGAAAAATCCGTACAGAAGTTCAATAATAAGGCAAAAATTTTTGAATTGGCGGGGGACAATTTAAAGCAGGTGGCCATGGTCCTTTAAAACTACTCCCTCAAGTTCCTTCCTGCCTGGGCTCCGATAATTTTTTTAGCTCGGTTTGAAGTTTTTTTGTTGAAGCTGATTCATCAGTCTAGTCCGGAAAATCACAAATATTGCGATCTTGCCGATCGGTTTTTTAAAAACTCTACAATTTCGCCGTAAAGTCTCGCGGGTCTCTATATAAGGTACTCCTTTTTGAAAAGAAGACTGAAAAACTTCCAAACCCCAAGTTCCATAAAATCATCGGACCTTAGGCGCGAACGAACTTTAGGGGGTGCCTTATATCGAAGTTTGACTGTATTCAAAAATCTTAACAAAGTATGTAAAATGTATTCTTCGGCTCCATTTGAACAGATTTAGAAAAAAATAGACTTTTTTAATTGTAGAGAACCAATATATAAAAATTATAAAGACAAACTTTGAGCAATTAATTAATTATGATCTAACGGCATTTGTTTGCAGACGATTGCACGGACAATCCTTGCGCTCTGGGTGCCACATGCCATGATCTGATCAACGATTTCGAATGTGAATGCCCTCATGGTTTCAGCGGCAAGAGATGCCATGTGAAAGATAACCTCTGTGAACCAAATCCGTGTTTGAATGGATTGTGTGTAGACTTGCTGTTTGACAGGCATTGTGTTTGCAAAGCTGGCTGGAATGGCACCTTCTGTGAGCAGAACATTGATGAATGTGCCAGCAGTCCCTGTCAAAATGGAGCTACTTGCAGAGACAAGGTCAGCTGAAATTCCTATTTTTTCACTAAAGTTCTAAAAACTTTAAAATTAAGAAAACTTTTTTATTGTAGGAAAATGGATATTTGTGTGAGTGTGCCCTTGGATTTCATGGCGCACAGTGCCAACATATGGTGGATCACTGTGCCGTCTCACCTTGTCGCAACAATGCCACGTGTGTAAACCGAGGACCCAAATACGAATGTCAATGCAGATTAGGTACTATTTGTTCTTAAAAGTCGACCCAAAAAGTGGAGGATTTTTAAAAAATTTTTTGAGCCAGTCTATTCAAACATTTCTTCTAACCAATCCATTCCATTGTAGGTTTCGAGGGTGTCCATTGTGAGCACAATGTGGATGAATGCGAACAAATGAGCAAATGTGATTCTCAGGGAACAGAACTATGCGAAGACTTGGTCAACGACTTCAAGTGTCATTGTCGGTCAGGCTACACTGGCGAGTTTTGCAGTGCTCATCTGAACCAAGTAGATTTATTTATTACAGGGTTGTCCAAAAAAACTAGGGTGGTCAGACCACAAAGATTGAAAAGTTTGCGCATCTAAAAATTGCGCAATCTTTGCAAAGATTCAATATTTGCGTCTTAAGAAAATATGCAAATATTCAGTATTCGAAAATTCGTTGAAACTTCTTGACCGTGCATTTATTTTGTTGATGTTTTGTTGTTTGCACAGCTTTTTTACATCGTTTTTATCACTTATCCTTTTAAGGCTCAAAGATGGTTAAACCGAAGCACTGGTGCTGGCAGTTTTTCGTCTTAAGCCAAGAAGTCATCGATGGCAAGAAGAAGATCAAAGCTACGCAAAGAAGGTTTTGGCGGAGCAGATTGAAAAGCTGAGTATATAATTTTTTGTGATTATATTTATGTCTCAGGAAAACACAAAGACATAGCTATGGTCACCGATCACGCAGCCAACATGAGACTAGCTTGGGCTTTATTAGAAGCTCAATATCCACGGATCCTATTCGAAGGTTGCAAAGCACACATGGTGGACTTGTCCGCAAAGGCTTTGATCAAAACCGCCTACGTAAAAGAATGCATCGAGAAATGTGTGAAGGTTGCAAAGTTCTTCATGTATAATTTACTTATTATTATTTACTGATAAGATCCGGCTGATTTGCTTGCTTATCATTGCATGTTATAGGAAGAAGTTACCGTCTCTCGTGCTGAAAGGAATCCAAGAAACTACGGTGGGGCAATCAAAGCTTTTCCAGTTGCCAGAAGAAGGTCGGTGGTCAACATTCTCTACTCTCATCTCTCATGTGGCCTCGTATGAAGACCCTCTATAAAGCGCGGTGTGGAATTCAAACACCATCTACGTGCCAACTCTTTCCGCTCATGTCAAAGATCTACAAAAGCTGCTGACTACGGATGTGTCATTCTGGGATCGGGTCAAGAAAATAGAAGCTCTACTCTCACCGTTGGCTGAAGCAATCACCGCAATCGAAGGAGCGAAAGTCAACGCAAGGGGCGCGTATAAGTCTATCAAGAGAGCGTTTGACAATGTCGAAGAAGCAATTGGGAGCTGTGATGTATTCGTATTAGTTGTTATTTGTTTTGGATAAAAGATTGATTGCATGTCGTTGGATTTAGTACGTGCCATGTAATTGCTGAACATCTTTGAATCTTTGCTCAATATTTGCAAAAATTCACAATCTTTGCAATCTTTTCGCGCAAACTTTGCGCGATTTTCAATCTTCGCAAATTTATGACAACCCTACAAAAACCATCTTCGCATTCAAAATTGTGTTTTTGACATTGTGTTTTTGATCCATTTTTTGAAGATGACTCCCATGCAAGTTCCCACCCAAATTGTAGCTCATTTCACTGGCTACAATTTGGTTGGTAATTTGCATGGAGGTCATCCACAAAAATTGGGTCAAAAACACAATTTTGAATGCAAAGATGGTTTTTTTGTGGGCCATCCTGTTGTTTCATCCCCTTCACCAGTAAAAGAAACAAATCAATTTTCAGTGCGAGTCAGAACCTTGCCAGAACAATGCCACATGTATGGATACTGGATCTGGCTTTCAATGTCAGTGTCAAATAGGCTGGAGAGGTAATTTTTTTTCGCATGTAAACATCAAACCCTATTGCTTTAATTTCAGGTGAGCGGTGCTCTGAAGCCGAGTCTCAGCACTGTGACCAACGTCCCTGCCAAAATGATGGTCGATGTGTTACTCTTGTCGGCGACTATTTCTGTGTGTGTCCGGAAGGTGTGAATGGCAAGAACTGTGAGATCGCTCCCAACAGGTGCATTGGAGAGCCTTGTCACAATGGAGGTGTTTGTGGTGATTTTGGCTCTCGGCTGGAGTGCACCTGTCCTAAAGGTTATGTTGGCACTGGTACGTTAAAATTCGGTCAAATTCGTCTGTTATATGTGATAACATTGCTGTTCAGGGTGTCAATACCGGCTGGATGCATGCCGGTCAAACACCTGCAAGAACGGGGCCACCTGTATTCAAGATAGTGAGACCACCTACAAATGTGAATGTTTACCTGGTAGGTTTTTAATTTAGCAGAACTATTTTTTTGAATAATCGTTTTACCAACTAATCTAGGCTTCACTGGTTCTGAGTGTGAGACTAACATAGATGAGTGTTCTCCATCTCCATGCTCTATGGCTGCCACTTGTATAGATCAGATCGATGCCTACCACTGCCTGTGCCCATTCAACATGACGGGTGCCAACTGTGAGAAGAAGGTAGAGTTATTAATAAAGTCCTCTTTTACAGGGTGGTGCAAGAAATATGGCCGATTCAAACAGTCATAACATTCTGACATGATTTCGGCAAATGGTCTCTTGCGTCTCTCCCAAATGGTCTCTCCCAAAATATATATGGTATATAATGTCAAAAATACTGTTTTTGCTTGGTGCCCCCTGTGAATTGGACCTTGTCCATCCAGTGGCTATCCACAGATCAGGACCGAAACCACAGGAAGTACCAAGCAAAAATGTTGTTTTTGACATTATATGCCGAATAAATTTGGGGCTCAAGGAAAGCAGAACGCAAAAAACCATTGGTCGGAGTTGCGTCAGAAGTTATGGCCGTTTAAAATCGGCTGAATTTCTGGTGCCACCCTGTATTCTAATTAACTTTTTGTGGGTCTCTTGATTTTTTGCTTGCAACCATATAAAAATTTGTAGATTGATCCTGACTACGATTTACACTTCTACGATGGTATTCTCCCAGCCAGAGCTTCTCTACCTCTTCCATTTAAGTTTTCTGCTGGAGCATTCACCATTGGTCTTTGGGTGCGGTTTGATCAGCCTCATTCCAAAGGCACTGTGTTCACCCTCTACAACAGCCGGTGAGTTTTAGGACTTCAGAAGAAAAATTAGATTGTTTTATTGGCATAATTTTTTTAGAACTCCCAATTACCCCTCTAACCTGACAGAATTGGTTCGTATAACTGCAGACGGAGTGTACTTGTCACTTGTAGAGAACGGCACACAACAACAACCACTGGCTCTTAACTTCCCACCTAACCAAAGGCTCAATGATGGTCGATGGAACAATTTGATAATGAGCTGGAGCTCACATCTGGGCCAGTATTCTCTGGTGTGGAATGCGGTCCGACTATTCTCTGACAAGAACTACGCGACCGACAGGCAGCTAGACCTTAAGTAATTATTTGCTGTGAAAATAAGAAAATATCCAAATCTACAGGGTGGCCTAACATAAACGCATGAATTCATTTTCGCCATAACTTTTTTAATTTGCGGTACTTTGACGAGATGTTTTTTTTATTTGAAAGCTGAATGGATGAAAAACCGAATGACACCAAACTTATTGATTTTCGTGTTTGTTATCACTGTTAAAAACATGTTTGATTGAAAAGTTAGTTTTTATCTTTTACCCAGATCGGTAGACTTGGCTAAACGATAAAAACTAACTTTTCAATCAAACATGTTTTAACAGTGATAACAAACACGAAAATCAATAAGTTTGGTGTCATTCGGTTTTTCATCCATTCAGCTTTCAAATAAAAAAAAACATATCGTCAAAGTACCGCAAATTAAAAAAAGTTATGGCGAAAATGAATTCATGCGTTTATATTGGGCTACCCTGCATATATAGAACCCTTCAAATTACCGTATTCTCTCTAATAAAAGCCCTTCTGATTAAAAATCGTGTTTTTGGTATTGCGTTTTTGACCTATTTTTTGAGAACTTCTTTCGTGTAAGTTACCACCCATTTTGTAGCTCATCTCACTGGCTACAAAATGAGTGGTAAATTTCTTGAGAGCAGTCTTCAAAAAGTGGGTCAAAAACACAATGCCAAGAACACGATGGACTTCTATTTTGGAGAATACAGTACAGTCCACTCTCGATTTAGTTTAACCCCAAAAAGTTCGTTCTCGCCTAGGGTCCAACACTTTTTTACATCTATTTTTAAAACTTTTGCCAGTTGTCTTCGGCTAGTTTAATCGGAAATATCGCAAGGATTCCGGTTTTGCCGATCGTTCGTGTGAATGACAACATTTTTGCCAAAAAGACCCGCGCCTCTCGATTTAGTGTAGCCTTATTTTCAAAAAAAGTTATTTAAAAAAAAGGCTGCACTAAATCGAGAGGCGCGGGTTTTTTTCGGCAAAACTGTTTTCATTGTACCGTACCTGTACCGTTGAACTGTACCGTTAAACGAATCTGTACCGTTGCTACTCATTTGCGCCCACTCCTTTGCGCCCGTTTTGTTTTGATGTTTTATTTAAAAAAAACCTCAACCTGGGCTGAGATAATTTCTCGGCCCTGAGATTGATCTAGAATGAGATTACTCGTTATTGAGTTAAGAAAGATTAATTACATTGACTTAAAAGTATGTTTGTTTACTAAGATTGGTGCAGGCTTGGTCTCGCTAAGTTTAGATTCTCATTAAAATTTTGACAAGAATAAACGAAGGATGATATTTTTTTAGTATTGGATTAAAGTACCGAATAACGCATTTTAACGCACAAGTAAACAACTCAATGAAGGTAACACACCAATAACAACAATTTAAAGATTTTCTTCATCTTTTTCATCGTTCCCATCTTCTTCCTGTTGCACAAACGGTAACTTAACAAGGTGATGTTGGACAGCTTTCAAAAACTTCATCTAATGCATTGATAGCAGCGGACTCAAAATCTAAATGTCAAGACAGCTTTAAATCCTAACAATGTCATACAAAAAAAGCTAACCTATCATAACTGACTGTGGATGGAGATCGAGATTTTTCAAAACACGGAACATTCGCAAAACAAGTCTGGCAGCAAAGCGTATACGCATGGAAGCGTTGTTTCCCCAGTGAAGACATTGATAGTGCAGAGCTTAACGAAGTGCTTTCGTGCGCAAAAAAAGTCCCGTCAAGAACCCAACGATTGTTTTCACGCAGCAGTCGGAGAACGGACGGAGAAAGAAAGGTGAAAATTGGAGGCAGCCTTGACTCAGTCTCCCTATAACTTAAAAATTTAGAAAAGCAATTATAAAAAGGTTTACCTAGGAGTTTCTGTATTCGTAGCTGTTGACGATTAGACATTGCTCTCCTTTGTTCGATAGTGATAAAACACCCTAAAAAGAGTGAAGATTAGGGAGTATAGTGAAATTCTAAAGCTTAAAACCTCATCATATCTGGTTAGCTGGTTGAAGTGTCTTCTGAGCTTGAGCAAGCACATTAGCTAGCCAGACATTATCCACATTGAAAGCCATCGACGTAAACTAAACACAATAATACAAGCTGAGAAAAATACAGACGAGTGGTGAAAAAAGAATGAAAAAAATCAAAACCACAAATTCAAAAATTTGAGAAACAATGAGGCGGGCGCAAATGAGTGGGCGCAAACGCGGTGGGCGCAAATGAGTGGGCGCAAACGAGGTGGGCGAAAATGAGTGGCGCAAATGAGTACGAACCGTATGTACTACCTACTTTTACCTAATTACAATAAAAACAAATTCAGTGCTTGGATAAATCTCGGAGACGCTGTCAACACAGACAGCACTACATCACTAATAGAAAAAGAGTCCAAATTTGTTGGTTCAATAACTAGAGTAAATGTTTGGACTCGGGTGCTCGACTTTGAGCAGGAGGTTCCTTCAATTGTTCAGCGATGTCAGGGATCTCCAGTAAGTAGCTTTTACTTGCTAAAAAAATTTAAAGCTGATTTAAAGATTGAATAAATATTAAGGTGTTATACAATGGTCTGGCACTTCGCTTTTCTGGTTACGATAACTTGACTGGAAAAGTAGAGAAAATTACCAAGAGCTCTTGTGGCCGAGATTCTTGTCGCCCAGGCTCCAACACCAAATGCAACAATCCTATGGAAAACTTGATGGACAGTCACACAGCAGCTAGCCGTACTCTTAATAGTTTCCCATCAAGAATCTCCTCAACAGCCAAAGTGAACTCCTGTCCCAGCGACATATTCATTGTTACACCTTCAAAAGAGGTGAATGTATCATGGGTCGAACCGATATTTTCTTCCTCCAATCCTATGGGATCGCCTTTGGAAAGAATTGAGCAGTCCTTGAAGTCCGGTCAAGTGTTCACCTGGGGCGAATACACGGTGTTGTACGTGGCATACACCAACGACTCAAGTCTGGCTAAATGCACTTTCAAAGTTAGTCACAAATGACAGACAATAAAAACTACTAATATAAATTATTACAGGTGCATGTTACACGAGAATACTGTCCAGATCTAGAAGACCCAGCCAATGGGATTCAAGCTTGCGAGTCCTGGGGACCCAATTTAAAATATAAAGCTTGCTCCATTCAATGCGAAAGTGGCTATGCATTTAGCAGACAGCCAGCTGTGTTCTACACATGTTCTGATGATGGTATTTGGAGACCTAGGGAACTCTTACCTACAAGTACGCGGACCTTCCGATACCCTCAATGCACAAAGTAAGTCTTTCGCCATACCCATTTTTGGTTCTATTAAAATCGGTAAATGAAAACTTAAGAATCGAATAAAAATGAGGGAGGCATGCAATCAAGGTCCTGGTTTATTTCGGTAACAGATTAAAGCAACAACAACAGTACAACATTGTATCATTGTAGTGGAACAGAGTCAAGAGCATAATAATATTCTCCCTATATCTTCGGAGTCCTTCAAAGAACACTGCACAACTTCTTCTTTTTCTTCTTGCGCTGAAGAGCTGCCTGAGTAGCTGCGATGAAGATCTCATGCACACCCTATAAAATGATTTTCACCAATAGATGAAGTTTAGCCACGTACAAATAAAAATACCTCCTTGGTCTTAGCCGAACATTCAAAATAGGCGATTGCACCGATTTTTTCCGCCATTGCTTTTCCCTCTTCAAATGTCACTGGCTTCTGAAAGGAAGAAATAGGCGATCCCCATAGTCTCACACGGGAGAAATTGAATTACCTGTCTATTCTTGTGCAATTCCTGGAGAGTGCTCGGCTCATTTCGCAAATCCTTCTTATTTCCGACGAGGACGATCGGGACGCTTGGACAGAAATGACGAGCCTGAAAGCTTACGGTACACACGAATTTGAGCTAAATTACCTGAAAACCTCACCTCAGGAGTCCACTTCTCAGAGATGTTTTCGAGCGAGTCCGGCGAATCAATACTGAAGCACATCAAGATAATATCAGTGTCGGGGTAGCTGAGAGGACGCAAGCGATCATAGTCTTCCTGCCCGGCGGTATCCCAAAGAGCCAACTCCACCTAAAAAAAGTCGTCACAGAAAATACACCATGAAACATTAGATCAACCCACCTTCTTCGAATCAATGTCAAGATCGGCAACGTAGTTTTCAAAGACCGTTGGAACGTACACATCGGGAAATTGATCTTTGCTGAAGACAATTAGCAGACAGGTCTTGCCGCAGGCACCATCACCGACAATCACGAGCTTCTTGCGAATAGCAGCCATAATACTACAAAAAAGGAAATGCAACAGGGTAAACAAAGAGGAACCACCCAAAATGATCAACACATAACGATGACTTTTTATTGCAACGGTATTCTGATCACATTAAAAGTGACACATTTTCACGCAGTTTTGGCAACGTGTTTAATTTAAACAAAATAATTAATAAGGATTTTCCGCGAAACTTTCAATATTGGGTGTTCACAATAGAGGCTTGGACTCACAAGCAAGCCTTTACAACCCAATCCAACTTACACATCCACCCCCTATAATTTAAACTTTTTAGAGCAACTCCAGCTGTTCGTACGGCAAATGTTAGATTGCACTATCCAGAGCTTAGCCTGTGTAATTTACCTGGCAAAAATACATTGGCAGAAAATTTGATGAGGCGCATTCAACAATTAAACTCCAACTGGAATATTTGTGCTAGTCCAAGGTTTTTTTTTATTGAAGGGGCATGCCTATGCGCGACACGGATTTTTTTGTTCTTTCTCGAAACATTTGTACATGCTTTCTCATCTATATTTTTTAAGTTTTCTGCCTGAATTTTAAAAGTAGTATAAGGTCATCAATATCAGATTTGATGCAAAACGATTGAAAAATTGAACGATTCAAAAAAAAATTGCTGGTCCCCTTAACTTTTCAAAACGCACGGGCATGCCCATTTAAAAGTTTTTTTTGGGAGCAATTCGTTTTACACATATCTTTTAGCACTGCCACCAACAATTCCTGTCAGAATGTAAAAATCTTCGTGGATTGTAATGATGGTGAAAATTCCCAAAGCAATGGCATTTCCAGCGGCAATCGAGTTGATGCAGATGCTGTCAGGTCTTTCCTACGCCGCCATCGGCGTCAGCAAAGTTCTGCAAGTGGTGATCAGTTGTTTGGTGTCAATATTGAAATTCCTATCAAACGTGAGCTTTTGACTGACCCCAAAACAAACCAAAAGGTGGATCCAATAGAAGTAATACAGAATGAGGCTTTGTCAAAAAATCTTTTCAATTTGGAACAGGTTTGTGTGACTTAAGTTTTTATTTACCGTAATTTCTCTCATTAACGCCCGGGGCATTTGCTTTTTGACTTGCTTCTGGAAGCAAGCTTTAATTAGAGTCATTTTTTTTAATTTTGGTACTTAACCGAAATCCAAAATGTGAAATCGGTAGAGCTTGCGGGAGTTCAATAAACGTATAATGACTCAGAATTGCATAGAAATTTTTTAGGTATGCAGTGAGAAAACACGATTTCCCTCCCCCTGTCGTTTGGGTCCTGCCCATCCGCAAGCCATCTACAGACCAGAACCCACAAGGGTGTTAAACACAAATAGTATTTTTTGCACTACATACCTAAAAAAATTTTATGCAATTCTGAGTCGTTATGCGTTTATAGAATTAAAAAAAAAATGGACTACAAAAAATGATGACTGTAAAAATGGCAAAAAATCTTGGGACACCCTGTACTTGGATGCGCTCAAAATAAAGTCAAAGTTATAAGTGCTAGTCACTTTTAAATTCAGGTATTGCCTAATGGGCGTCCAGACTTGCGGTCTTTTGCCGTCAAAAATGTTTTCAATTGTAATCAGGGGAGTGTGGCTGTCAGAGACAATTGCGGTATTTTTTTCGTCAACAAAGAAAACTCTCACAGACTAAAGATTTTGGGTTTAGTTCCATGCGCTCAGGGCACCTACTTTGATGAAAGTTCCGAAAAGTGTGTCCTATGTGCCGTTGGACAGTACCAACCAGATGTTGGGCAGTTATCTTGTATTGCTTGCCCGGCTCAAACACCTGCCACTGAAGGAGTAGGTTCTATTCTGGTTAGCGAATGCAAAGGTCGGTTTCTATAAATTCTTCTTTATACTCACACTCATATACTATATTTTAGTCAAGTGTGAACCAGGCCATTTTCTAAATGTGCAGCGCAGCTCTTGTGAGCCTTGTGGGTATGGCTTCTATCAACCTTCAAATGGAGCTTTTGAGTGTCTGGCTTGTGGAATTGGAAAAACTACATTAGAACCAACGGCCACTGACGAAGAGGATTGTAGAGATGAATGCCCTGGTAGGAACTTAACAAAAAAGGATTGTATGAGGGTCGATCTCTCGGTTACTTCTCCCGTTACCCACTGCTCTAATCACTTTACTGCCGAGCCAATTACACTCACTATCGATATAAAAAACTCCCTGGGATCAGTCGTAGAAGTTCGCTACACCGAGAGGACGCTAGGTGTTCTTATTATTTGTTTTGGGTGTCCAACCACCCAGTCTGAATAGCAAAATTTAGACGGCCAGCAACTTATTAAAGCAGGAACATGTCAGCCATGTCCAATGGGAACTTATCGTAGCAAAGGGGTTGACAAGCAGTGTCAGGAATGTCCTCCGGGAACAACAACCGAAGGTATGAGTGCGGTCAAGCGAACAGAGTGCAATACTCCCAAGTGCATGCCAGGTCAATTCCTTGTAACTGCTAAGTAAGTTTATTTATATTTATTTTTATAGGTCGGATACAAGTTGGTCTAGATTGAATAGGTTTAGAAAATAATAGATTTAGAAAAAATACCGTAAATGTTCTAATAGAGCCCCTCTCTCTAATAGAGCCCCCCTCTCGACATCGAGGGTCTGAATATCGGAGCAAAGTCAATATTTTGCAAAGCTGTTCATTGCATTTTCTTAACTACCACGAGCTCTACTGATTCTGTTTTTTTAGATTTTGAATTTTCACCCAAAAATCTCGAGATCGACCCAAAATTTTCCCGATTTTCAGAGGGTTGAACAATAGAGCCTCCGGGGGCTCTATTCCAACATTTACGGTATATGAAATTAGAAAATAGATTTAGAACATAACAGAGCTACTTAGAAGATTTGATTTCGAGGGTAATTTGAAAGTCTAGAACATTTTTTGGTCAGATATTGTTTTCATTAAACTTATTTTTCACATTTTTATCATATGAAAAGAACTAAAAAACACGAAATACAGGGTATATCAAGAAATTTGCCCACTTTAGAATGGTCATAACTTTTTTTCTTTGGCTATTTTTCGAAATTCTGTAAACGCAGATTTTTGCTTGGTCTCCCCTGTGGTTTGGGTTCAGGCGTCTGGATAGCTTTTGTAAGGGCACGGCCCAAACCACAGGGGGACCAAGCGAAAATCGTGTTTTTAACATACATATCAAAAAATTATCAGATTATCATTATCAAATTATCAAAAATCAAAAATTATCATATCAAAAAAAACTAAGTCGATCTGAGTCTACAGAATTTCGAAAAAAGCCCAAGAAAAAAAATGATGACCATTTAAAAGTGGGCAAATTTCTTGACACACCCTGTATTTCAAATTCCTGACATTCTGCCCAAATGTTGTACACTCTGTTTTCGAGTATTTGTCTAAAAGTATGAGCACCATCCACCCAAAAAATTTTTATATGACTTTGTTTTTCAGCAAACAGTGCCAGTTCTGTCCACGAGGTGCCTACCAAGATGAACCACTTCAAACGAACTGCAAGTTCTGTCATGCTGATTACACCACTCAAACTGAAGGTAGCTAGAAAAAGTAGTTTAAATTTAAAAAAAAATATTTGATAGCTTTGACTATGTATGATATATTCTACTTCACTAATTTTCCAGGTGCAACTCATGAAAGTCAATGTTATTCCACCAACCAATGTGACACCAGCGAGAATAACTGTTCTTGGCATGCTAAGTGTGTGGACCTGCCTGATAAGGACGACATAGCATCTTACCAATGCATCTGCTTGCCTGGTTATGTCGGAAATGGCACTTACTGTAGAGGTTGGCATTATTACTTTTTCATTTCAAAATCAAAACATGTATCATTTGCTTCTTGCAGACGCCTGCATAAATCGCTGTTTGAACGACGGAGTGTGCCGCAAGAACCAACTGGGTCACCCTGAGTGTATTTGCAAAGACAATTTCTCCGGTGAAGTGTGTCAAATCCGTTTCCAACCTAGATCTCAAAAAATTGCTTATATAACTGCTGGTATTGGTGGTGTGGTCCTTTTGCTCATTCTTATTGTGGTGGTCATCTGGATGATCAGTTTCCGTTTCAATCGTCATGAACATGACCTCTGTAAGTAATTTGCACAGTTCCCCACTTTTTCATCTTCATCAATTTTCTTCAATCAACCAAAATATTTAGTAAGAGGTCTGGAGAAGCCAACAATACACCATCTGGACTCACCTATGTCCTCCAATTTCTTATATGGTAGACCAGCGTTGGCGGATCGTGCCCATTCCTCACTGGGTGGAACCCTCCGCCAGCCAATTGGTTTCTACTACGAGGATGATGCAGCCTATGAACAGTCACAGACTGGAGGAGTGCCAGGTGACAACACAGGTCAGGATGTGAAGAGCATGTTTTTGGGTGTTGACTCCTCCAACAACCAGGCGGCTGGGGGGAGCACTGATGACCAGACCATAACAGATGCCAGTGATGTGGGAGGCAGACTAGAGGGTCAAAGATCAAACAATGGTCTCCACACAGCCACTCAAGTGAGAGCATCTGCAATTCCCTACAGTGTGGAATTCGGCAATACCAATTCTACGAGTGCATCAAAGGAGCTGGAACAGAGGCTTCGACATGTCCAACAACACATATATAGACCGTCACGGGAAGAGAGAGACTAAATTTTTGGATTTATATAAAGATTTATGCTTAAAATTTTTTATTTCGTAGAGTTTTAAAGATACAAAACGCGGCTCTATTGAACAATGGTCGCCTTGGTTCCCCTTAATAGGCTTGTGCTTAGATGATTAATGGCCGCATCTTTTTCAAATTTTTTGTTGTTTTAAAAACATGTTTACCGTAATTGTTCTAATATCTCACACCTCTCGAGGACATAAATCTCAAATCAGAGAAAAATATTTCACATCGCTGTTTCCTAGCTCCCACGAGCTCTAACGATTCCGCTTTTTCGATTTTGGTTAAGCACCCAAAAAATCTCGGGATCGAATTAAAATTTTCAGATTCTCGAGGGATTGAAAAATAACTCACCCGGGTGAGCTATTTCTGAAAATACGGTAAGAGTGTTCTACCTTACGCTGGGCCAAAAAAAAACAGGCCAAAAACCACAGAAGGGACTAAAGTAAACGATTAGCGCTTATTGTTTAATAGAGCCCAAAACACTAATACCGTAAATGTTCTAATAGAGCCCCCCTCTCTAATAGAGCCCCCTCTCAAATATGAGGGCCTGAATCTCGGAGCAGAGTCAATATTATGCAAAGCTGCTCATTGCATTTTCTTAACTCCCACGAGCTCTACTGATCCTGCTTTTTAGATTTTGGTTGTGCACCCGAAAATCTCGAGATCGACCCAAAATTTTCCCGATTTTCGGAGGGTTGAAAAATAGAGCCCCCGGGGGCTCTATTAGAATATTTACGGTAGTTTAAAAATATTGTTTAAATTGTAAACATTTTTAAATTTCCTACTTTTTTCAACTTTTCCAAATATTTATGTTTTTAATATACTCTACTCCCCTTAATTTTGTTCAAAATGACTACAGCCTATTTAAGAAAAAGCAAAGCCACCAATTTCAGATTTTAGAACAGCTTAAGAATTTAGACGTTTTCGGATCACATTTTTCTTTGTATGCTGGTGGTGTGAAAGAACTTCTAAAAGCTAAGTTTCAAGTATATTCATTTTGTAAAATATTTTTTTTGGAATGGATGTTCTATTATTTTATTTTGATGATAACCCAGCAATAAGTTATGGACATTCCGAGTTTTATTATTCAGTGTTTTCGATATTTGGCTTAATAATTTTCAAGCTAAACACATCAGTGATAATGAGAATACGGCAAAGTCGTATTTGCTGTTTCCGAATTGTTGAAAGATATTTTATAAATTAATAAAATATTATAATAGCTTTAATGCTTTTGTATACCAATTTAGCACATCCAAATCAAAAATTCATTCTACCACACAAGAAACTTACCCCTAATTGTCAGCTACGACGCCTTGTAAATAAAAAGTTCTCTCAAACAGTTTCGCTCCGAGCAAAGATCTAAAACAAAGAATTAAAAATCTAGAAGCCAGAAGAAGTCCAATAATCAGGTTTTCTAGTCAAATCAAATGAATTTTTAAATTTCGCGCAAAATTTAGTTAAAAGCTAGAGTTTCTGAAAGACAATTGCGTCTGTATAATAATTGGTAAAATCGTTTTTCGAAAATGGTATATTTCGAAATGCGTTCGACTCGCAGAAAGAATTTTTTGGAAAATGTTTAGATGTCCAGATTTTGCCAAAGCATTTGTCAAGCCTTATTGAAAAGTGGCAAAAAAGTTTCACTCAAAAGATACCACAAAACCGATGGAGTTGACGATCACAAAACCGACACCTCCTAATTCAAAAACGTGTTTTTGGCTTAGCCCCTATTTAAAATTTTTTAAATGTCAATTCAAGCACAGGTTAAGCTATCACACTGGGACGGGATCAAAAATGAGTCTCAAACTGCAAAAAATTATAAAAGGCGTCAATTAAAAACGAGGCGACCTTTCAGAGCAGTTAAAAATCGGCAGTAGGTGATTTCCAAACAATTCGAATAAATTTCGCGGGAAATAAATTATAAATTTCGCGCGGAAAAACTCTTGGAATTTAGCTAGGAAAACAGGTTCCAGACTTATTATGGCCTCTAGTTTTTAAAACTCTAATTTTTAGAAAAGTCATCTAATTAATATGAAAGAGGGGATTCTCAGCTTTCATTTGCTACATGGAACCTCTTGAAAAATGCAACTTTTCGAATTGTTCATGCAGGAAAATTATTTTCCTCCTTTTTTCCTTATATCTGACGTAAAGTCTGCACTTTCATATGCCTGTACTCAAAATTTTATAGGAAAAGTTCAAAATCTTATATTTATGACCTAAGTCTACTTTTGAACCAAGGCAAAAACTGACAAAAAAAAACCATAGCGGGACCAACACAATCGTTATTGTTTTGATTACTTGATTAAAATATAGATTCTGATGGGAAGTTTCTCTATAGTGTTCGGCCAATGATTTTTAGATGAGCTTAACCTCTATATAAGGATCACTCTATCACTCTATTATATTGATTATATTTAGCGCTGAAAGTCAATGAAGAACAAAGAAGAATTTTTTACTTTAATTTCAGTCCATTTTAAATATAACATGAGGCCTTATTAAAGGTAATACGGTAAACAGATTAACCAGAAAATAACGGTGGAACAAGCCCATTCGAGCATGAATTTATTTTTCGACCGGTATTTATTCGCTTGCTATGTATTTATTGAAAAAAATGTTGAAGCTGAAGAAATATTGAAGAGCTTATGCAAAAATAGAATTTGCCTGATTTTGACAAACATTTTGGCAATCGCCATAAAAGATTTTGTCGTGTCAATTCAGCCACCATATTGAAAACCAAAACGAACAAGATTTTGCTTTTTAAAAAGGATAATATTTATTTTTGGCCATAGAATATTTGACCCTACCGAGTATACCCCCCAAATGAAATTTTTTTAAAAGTGTTTCCAAACACCCTATATCAACCTAAAATCACCTCGGAAGCTCAAAAAAGACATTATTTTTGTGTTCTGGTCAATAAAAAATTGAGTTTTGGGTATTTTGAAATTTCGGCCATTTGGCTGTTTTACCATGTTTTGGTCACTGGAGCTGGGCAAAAAGAGCCTCTAAATGCATTTTTGATCAAGAGTCTTGCTCGGAATTATGTCTAAGGTAAGTGAGTGCGCGCATCTCTAACCGACCAAGCCCCTTCGGGGGCGCAGGGGGCTTGGTTGCTTGGGGTTGAGATGCGCACACCCACATACCTTATACACAAATCACTCGAAAGTGACTCTGGATACATAAAAACATATGCATACCAGAGTTTCTTTATGCGGTAGGCCCCAGTCAACAAAACTATGTTCAAATTCCATCTTTTTGGGGTCAAGGTACCCTGAACATCTGATTTACTAAGTTATAATAAACAGAAATCAACTAAAAATATCAAAATTCAAGATATTTAAAAAATAGACTTTTTATAGAAAAAAGTAGGTGAAAACACCTTTTTTATCGTGTTCAACGTGTAGGAAATGCTTAAAAATGGTTAAAAGAGTGTTTTAAAAAAGTTCAAAAAAAATTTCATTTGGGGGGTATACTCCGGTAGCGCCGAATATTTCATTGGCTAAAATTACTTTCCACCGTCAAAAGGTTCAAAAATCCTGTCAAATTAGTAATTTATCCCGTCAAATTTGAAAATTTTGTTATTTTATTTAAAAATTATGTATGTTTGTAAACTTTTGGCGCTACCGGAGTATCCCCCCCTCCCCAAATGAATTTTTTTTGAACTTTTTCAAAACACCATTTTAACCATTTTTAAGCATTTCCTACACGTTGAACACGATAAAAAAGGTGTTTTCACCTACTTTTCTTTATAAAATGTCAATTTTTTAAATTTATTATAACTTACTAAATCAGATGTTGAGGGTACCTTGACCCCAAAAAGATGGAACTTGAACATAGTTTTGGTAACCGTTGCTTACCGCATATAGAAACTCTGGTATGCATATGTTTTTATGTATCCAGAGTCACTTTCGAGTGATTTGTGTATAAGGTATGTGGGTGTGCGCATCTCAACCCCAAGCCCCCTGCGCCCCCGAAGGCAGTTGGTTAGAGATGCGCGCTCTACCTTAGACGTGATTCCGAGCAAGACTCTTGATCAAAAATGCATTTAGAGGCTCTTTTTGCCCAGCTCCAGTGACCAAAACGGGGTAAAACAGGCAAATGGGCGAAATTTCAAAATGCCCAAAACTCAATTTTTTATTGACCAGGGGCTATTAATAATCGATTTACCCTTACCTCTACCCGTATTAATAAAGAATTTTTTACCCCTACCGCTACCTCTACCTTTTACCCTTACCTTTACCCTTACCTCTACCCTTACCTCTACCCGTATTAAACCCGTATTATACTCGGTATACTCCGGTAGGGTCAAACTTTTCATACCAACTAGTAGCCCTGAATCTCAGCTTCTGATAAGCTGTCAACTAGCCTGATATGATTTAAAAATCTGTATAAAAAAGAGCTTGAATGCAATAACTTTTTTTCTGAAAATTCAATCTATTCAAAGACCTTTTTCTGTAAGTTTCTTAAACTTTATTAGAGCAGTTAATAGCTTGTTGAAAAGCTGAGATTCAGGGTTACACGTTGGAGTAAAAAATTTTAGAAGTGTAAAAAATTTTAAAACAAACAGTTTAAAAATTCTTTGAGACAAACAAATTTTTAAAATTTGACGGGATAAATTACTAATTTGACGGGATTTTTGAACCTTTTGACAGTGAAAAGAAACCACGGCCATATTTTATTTTGGCCATAGAGTTTGAATGTATAGAATTCTTTTTTTGGCAATAGAATTCCTCTTTTTGGCCATGGATTTTTTGACCCTACTATAGAATACCCCCCAAATTTTAGAAATTTTTTTTTGGTCAAAATTATGCTTTTCGTCTTGAGCAGCTAATGGTCGACAAATTTTACCAAAATTGTTCTCGAAAACGCGTCGTTTACACCCCACGGGGTTTCAAAAGTCAGTTTACTGTTCAAATCCTCATTATCTTCAAATGTAATCTCCATGTCGAATAAAAAATTTCTCACGAACGAACACTCAATCATTTTTCTTAAGATATCTTTTCTATCCCTCATACTTGCTGATCTTCGAAAACTAAAAGCCATTTTGATTTGAGAAACCGTCTTCTTAGTCAAAAAAGGGATTTAGTATAAATTCCCGCTTTTTGTGATTAAAAGTCCCTAATGAACAGTAAACTGACTTTTGAAACGCCGTGACCCTGAAAACATTTTTGCAGCATGTTTCAGACACAATAAAATCTAAAAAAGTGGTTGAAATATGATTTTGAGCGAGTACTGCCAAAAACGAGATTTCTATGGCCAAAAAGAAATACCACCCTTTTAAAAAGCTGTGTTCAAATGAGTGATTTTTTTTCATCAGCACTCAGACCTAAAAATCATTTTCTGAGAAATCAACGATATGGCGTACCTTGAACAATAAAATTGCATACAGTTAAAGAATACGGTATTTTATGTTTTTAGCTTCAATCTATTTGTGCTTTCTTTTGTTCCGCATGAAATATTCTGAAATTGAACAGATGCGACTGGCCATTCGTAAAAAGCAAGTAAGTTTGTAAGGATTACGATAACTAAATGAAAATTGACACTATGACGGTTCTGAAAATTAATCCCAAAAAAGCCTGACCTAATTTATTCAAAAAATTTGTGTTTCAGAATATAGATCCTGAAACGTTATTCACGCGTCTGGTAATGGTACTAGCTGAAATTTTATCGTATGCAGTTTTCGTTTTAAGGAACGCATTGGACGCGGGAGCTTTGGTGAGGTATACAAGGGAATAGACAACCGAACAGGAAGAGTAATCGATTCATTGCTATGAGTATTCAGATTTTTAAAATCTTCTAGGTCGTTGCCATCAAAATCATCGATTTGGAGAGTGCTGAAGATGAGATCGAAGATATTCAGCAAGAAATTATGGTCCTTAGGTATAATCTTCTCTTTTTTTCCTCCTCCATTTTTACCTATTTCAGTCAATGTGATTCCCTATTTGTGACAAAGTACTTCGGCTCGTATCTTAGAGTAAGATGGATTGGGAAGAGTTCTTTTTGAGGATGAATCTATTGAATTTCAGGGCTCCAACCTTTGGATAATTATGGAATATTTGGGTGGTGGCTCGGCTCTTGATATGACTAAAAGTGGACTATTGGATGAATGCCACATAGCCGTAATCCTGAGAGAAATTCTAAAAGGGCTAGAATACCTTCACTCTAAAGGGAAAATTCATCGCGACATAAAAGGTAGTACAGGGTGGCGCAACGTAAACTGGTGAATGAATTTTTGCCATAACTTTTTTATTTTCAAAGATTTTGACGAGATCTTTTTTTTAAAAAAAGCTGAATAGATGAGAAAGCGAATGATACCAAACATGCTTATTTTGTTGCTGAGATCGTTTTTAAAAATGTGTTTTATTAAAATGTTAATTTTCCTTCTATTAGGCCATGGTTTACACAGCTCAAGAGAAAGCCAAGTGCGTCGAGTGGTTCATAGAAGAAGGGAAAAGCGTCGCAGCGATGAAAAATCGATGACCTCTGCTGTTTTCTCTTCCGTTCTCGCTGTCTGAAACAAAGAAAACAAACCGTGCAAGCAGATCACGCAAATCAAAAACCAACCTTGATGTTTGGCCTCTTTTTCCTTTCGACGCTGCCTTGCCCTTGAACTTTGTGTACCAATCAGAATTGTGTGTCTCGCTTCAGCACCTTTGCATGAATTCCCTAGCTCCTTCGGTATCGAACGCTGAACGCTGCGACGCTTTTCCTTCTTCTATGAACCACTCGACGCACTTGGCTTTCTCTTGAGCTGTGTAAGCCATTGCCTAATAGAAGGAAAAATTAACATTTTAATAAAACACATTTTTAAAAACGATCTCAGCAACAAAAATAAGCAGGTTTGGTATCATTCGCTTTCTCATCTATTCAGCTTTCTTTAAAAAAAAGATCTCGTCAAAATCTTTGAAAATAAAAAAGTTATGGCAAAAATTCATTCACCAGTTTACGTTGCGCCACCCTGTAGTTTGTTAGTTTTCTTACATCTAACATTTTCAGCCCTAATGTGCTGCTCTCCGAAAATGGTGATGTGAAGGTGGCTGATTTTGGTGTTGCCGGACAATTGACAGAAACCGTGAGGAAGAGAATCACTTTTGTTGGAACTCCCTTCTGGATGGCGTTAGTATTCTTGCATTTTTGCGTTCTAAAAGCAGAATTTCGTTCAATTCCAGACCAGAGGTAATGCAAGCGTCTTACGACTTCAAGGTTGGATCGTTCTGTGTAGGCGGTCGCTATCAATTTTTCCTTTCAGGCAGACATTTGGAGCTTGGGTATTACAGCGATTGAACTGGCCAACGGCGAACCTCCTCACTCAGATCTCCATCCTGTGCGCGTTCTTTTCCTCATTCCAAAGAATCCACCACCAGGAGTATTGAGAGTCTTTTTATTCAGTGGTCAGCTAATTAATTTATGTTTTTAGTTATCTGGTTCGAAATGGAGCAGACCGTTTAAGGAGTTTGTCGAACTATGTTTGAACAAGAACCCTGACGATGTGAGATTTTACGTTCTTATCTATTCTCTATTGTTTAAATTTTTTCAGAGACCGACGGCAAAGGAGTTACTTCGTCATACATTTATTCGTCGGGCCAAGCGCAATAATATTCTCACTGATTTGGTAAAAAGAAGCATTGATTTCAAAAAAATCCGGCCAAGGATATGAATCTGTTGAAGACGATGACAGTGAAAGTCAGGTATGCGCCATTTGAAGGCTAGGAAAAACATATACAGGGTTATTCAAGAAATTGTAACACTTTCAAACTGCCATAACTTTTATCAGCACGATTTCAAAATTTTGTAAACGATCGACTCAGAATTTCATGGCAATTTTTTTTGGTATATAAGGTCAAAACCACGATTTTCGCTTGGTCCCCCTGTTGTTTGGCTCCTGGTCTGTAGGTGGCCTTTGGATGGACAACAGGGGACCAAGGCAAATTTTCGAATTTTGCAAAAAAAAATTTTCGGGTGTTATATGCCAAAAAATTGCCATGAAATTCTGAGTCGATCGCGTTTAAAATTTGAAATCATGCTTAAAAAAGTAAGTTTGAATGTTACAATTTAGTGAATAACCTGTAAATTAGTCAGGCAGAAGTGAATGGTCTTATCCGACAGTCAAGAACACCAGTAAGAGTAAAACTCCAAGTGTGACTCGTGGATCTTTAGAGTGTGCACTACTGCCTGCCCTCGACAAGCTCTCAAAAACACGCCACAAAAATGCAGATCTTCAGAGTGTGGCTTTGGAATTGAAAAGAGCGGAAATGACAAGTCCAGGTTTAGAGTTTAATGCTGAAGAAAAGAGTGATGGATATTTATTTATTGAATAGGAGTTCAGGTCTTTGCGATCACTTCGTTGCTGAGCTTCTTACAACCTTGGCTTACCCTCAAATAAACAACGAAGAAATCCGCTCTTCGATTGGCAGGCTGACGTCAAAGTAACGCGTTTTGGTTATCTTTGAGTATAAATGAAGATTTTTTGCAGTTAACTGAGGTGAATAATGGTCTGCTCTTCGTTCCGTGCTTTCCGAGTTAATTATGAAATGTGGATGGAATTGTGGCTGAATTGCAGAATGAATGATGTGGGACTTCTATGGATGTCATTGTCATTGTTATCTGTTCTAGGTTTAATAAATCGGTTTTACTGGTTTGCAACTGACTTTTGAGCTTACTGACGTTTCGTAAATGCAGCGGATCCGGTATACCTGCGAAACATCCGAAAAACAGTGAGGGAGTCCCAGGAATGTTTTTTTTTTCGAAAAAAGAAAAAGTTTTCTTCTTAAAAGCGTAACAAATTGTTCCTAACAAATTCTCGGATCGTGGCGACATTTGCGTTTGGGGACTTGCGGAAAGTCGTCTAAATATCACCACAGGACACGCCACCACCTGGACACCACCACCTAGCCGCCACCACCTGGCCATCACTACATTTTACCACCACCTGGCTGCCACCACCTATTTACCACCGCCTGGACACCACCACCTAGCCGCCACCACCTGGCCGCCACCACCCGAATTACAAGGATACACACAAACCACCAGCGGGTAACCGAACCACGAGGATACAACCAAACAAAGTTGGTTTTCTGAATTGGTTTTCTGAAGATTCACAATGTTAGTTTTGCTTCGATTTGACCTTTTTCATATTGAAACTGAGAGCATTTCTTGTTCATGCAAATACTGCGACTACTAACCACTTTCCAAGAACATTCTCTACACGTGTAAAATGTTTTAAGCTGCAATTCCTTTGCTTTTGATTCAAGCAGCATAGTGATACTGTGCAATGAAGCTCTGCTGGAACTGTCCAAAATATTATACAGTTCACAGAGAGCTTGTTTATCTATATTGTTTTAGTAGTCAAACATTTTTTCTTAATAGCTCGTTAAGGAAGTCAGAATTGTAGTTGCTTTAAGTAATTATCTCACTTATCTGTTCGTGTACCTCTGTTGTGCTTTGTAAAGAAGTGTTGCATCGTTAATTTTTTACTGTTTTAGGCTCTTGAAAATGGACGACTTTGATTCTTGGTGATGACGAAGATCATATGGAATGGGAAGATCAAGCAATTGTGGAGCAAATCGAAAGCGATGACGAAACAGTTGATCAGGGTCCGATGGGTGTTCCAAAGATGTCGCAAAAGACCAAATCGTACACCATTGCCCGCAAGCTAGAGGTCGTTGAATACTCGAGAAAATCGAAAAGCGATTCATTTCTTCAAGCAACATCTAATGGACGGATTCTTTTGCAACATGCCCGAGAAGATGCAGAAATGGAAGAAATCGAGGAATACGAAGATCAAGAAAATGGCTATGAAAGTGATGTATCGATTGAATGAGATTGGTTATAATATGATGTATTAAATAAAAATATTTTATTCGTAAAATTTTATATAAATTCTCAGATTTCAAGCGGTTGAGAAATTATAGACCCCTCTCTAATTATGGACCCCTCTCTAATTATAGGCCCCCCTCGAGGGGGGGTTGAAGAATTACAGACCCGGGTCTATAATTAGAGCGGATACGGTATAAATAAGCAAATTTACTATTTAAAAATATTTTATTATGTATATTCTTGTGACTATCAGAAAAAACTAATGCAATTCAGCACGTTTTCGTGCAGCAGCAGCGATTGTGGGAGAGTGATACTTTTTGCTTTCAACAACCAGTTCATCTTTGTGTTTTGAATTGTAGGCTTTGCGAGCTACGTGACTGAAAACTAAGAAATAGTAAAAAATCAGCAAATAAATTGATTTAAAAAATGATTTTCCCCCCTATCCAATGTTTGACGATCAACCGACTGTTAATTGATAAATGCCGCGAAAAAATTGCGGCATTGAAAGTCTTTCTGCAGCAGAAAATAAAAGTTAGAGATATAATTTTTACGGCAACAAACATGATGTAACTTGAGTTTCAAGACTTTTTGATAACTTTTTTATGTCAAAACTAAAATTCGATTGAAAAACTTATCCTAACTAAAACAAAACTTTTCGCACACTGTGTCTTTATTTTTATTACTTACAAGAGATCCGTTAAGCGCTGATGAATCATTACTTCGATCCCTGCGACAATTTCATCATAATCATCAAATTTCTGATCATTTATATCACAAGCCATACAAACTAGTTCTTAAATGCAGTTTTGAATAACATTATTGGGAAATTTGACCCTACCAGTATACACCCCAAATTTTTTTTAAAGTGTTTCCAAACACCCTATATCAACCTAAAATCACCTCAGAAGTTCAAAAAAGACATTATTTTTTTGTTCTGGTCAATAAAAAATTGAGTTTGGGCATTTTGAAATTTCGACCGTTTGGCTGTTTTACCATGTTTTGGTCACTGGAGCTGGGCAAAAAGAGCCCCTAAATGCATTTTTGATCAAGAGTCTTGCTCGGAATTATGTCTAAGGTAAGTGAGCGCATCTCTAACCGACCAAGCATCCTGCACCCACTTCGGGGGCGCAGGGGCTTGGTCGGTTAGAGATGCGCGCACTCACTTACCTTAGACGCAAATCACTCGAAAGTGACTCTGGATGCATAAAAAATGTGTGCATACCAGAGTTTCTTTATGCGGTAGGCCCCAGTTAACAAAACTATGTTCAAATTCCATCTTTTTGGGGCCAAGGTACCCTCAACATCTGATTCACTAAGTTATAATAAACAGAAATCAACTAAAAATACCAAAATTCAAGATTAAAAAAAATCGACTTTTTATAAAAAAAAGTACGTGAAAACACCTTTTTTATCGTGTTCAGCGTGTAGGAAATGCTTAAAAATGGTTAAAATGGTGTTTTGAAAAGTTCAAAAAAAATTCATTTGGGGTGGGGTATACTCCGGGTTATGGGTATTTTGGGGGCCGCCGTTTGGGGGCCAGAACTTTGGGGCCAGAACTTTGGGGCCAGAACTTTGGGGGCCGGAAGTTTGGGGCTGCTGTTTGGGCGCCGGAAGTTTGGGGCTAGTTTTGAAAAATATCTTTGTTCTATTCACTGTGTTGTGATTTCTTGATGCTTCTTTTACTGGGCTATAATGCAATGTGAAGTACTTTTTATAGCAAAATGAAGATCGAAACAAAGAAAGGCCAGCCGTTAGTACTCTGCAAAAACTTTTTGATGCGAAAAGGAAAGAAAAGCTCCGATGGTCTACGCCAGTTCTGGAGGTGCATACATGAGTCATCTAGATGTCGCGGTCGAGCTGTTTCTATTATTGGCTCTCTAGTTCTTGAAGAAACTGCGTCACATAACAATCATGGAGCAAGTCCAATAGAAGCCAAGGTATAATCAAGATAATCATAAGTATCTTTAATCATAAGTATTATTTTTATGACTGCTTGTTTTTTTTAGAAAAGAGAGGCATTGACGATGGCTAAAACTCGTGCGAGGAGAATCTGCTCTTCAACCCAAGAATGATACTATCTTCTATAAAAAGGGCTCTCTGACGATGTGATTCAAAGCTTTCCTAAAGATGTCAATGTTTTGAAACTTATTACAAACTCGTCGTCCATTTGAGGTAAATTTATCATTCCTTTCATGCTTTCACATCACATTTAAGCTCTTGATGTGGATAAGCCTCTCCATGAAATGAAACTGAGTAATCAGTTTAAGTCAACTGCCGTTGGTGGTCGCTTTCTGCTGCATGACTCTCGTTTGCTTGATCCAGATCTTCCAACTTTTCTGATATTCGCTTCAGACAGAGGACTTGATTTTCTTCGCCAATATGAAAGCTGGAGTGTGGATGGAACTTTTTACTGCTGCCCCAAATATTTCGCTCAGCTGTTCACTATCAATGTTTTCAAAGAAGAGTCGACTTTGCCAGCTGTCTTCATGCTTCTTCCAGAGAAATCAGAAATTACTTATCAAAGAGCATTCCGGCTCTGTTCCAAGGTTCGAACGTAAGACCGAAGGCGATCATGTCTGGTACCTTTATTAGAATTTTTGAATAACAAACTGAATAATATTTTCAGACTTTGAGATTGCGCCGGCAAAAGTGTTGACACAGTTGTTTCCTCGTGCAGAGTTCACTCAGTGCCTCTTCCATTTTGCCGGAAATTTGTTTAAGAACTTGTCGAAAAAAGGTCTTGTTGGTCTTTACGAAATAGATGAAATAAAGGGTTCTTTATTCCTTTGTATAATGAGCAAGTTTATCTTTTACTCTTAGGTTTGCTTCGCTCGATTAGTGCTCTTGCTTTTCTTCCCTTTTATTGTCCGCATGGTTGAAGAAGAGCATGAAACTAACAAATTGACAGATTCTTCAGTTGGAGGATTCAAGTACTCCAGTTTGCCATAAAAGTTTTCAATCCCAGCTGCCCCAAATTTTCGAAACTAAAAGTGTTCGAATATTTATTGTTTAATATTAACCCGGATTTACCACAATATCAGGGTCTTTTACTGGTTGAGATGGTGAGTTTTTTGTCTGCATTCAAATTCAAATGGATGCAAAAGCAAGGCTGTTTGTCTGAGATTTAACATTTTGAAGAAAACAGGAATTCAAAACATACTAATGCGCTTCGACCAATCGTTTCAAACGCTGTAGCTTGTTTGAAATTTTGATCCAAGTCTTCCACCAGCTGTGGCAAGTTCACATCAATTCTTCCATCGGTTAGGTCATTGACAAGGGACTAAATTGAATGATCAAACAAGGTTAGAAGATTTTCAAAAAGACAATAAAGAAAAAATTCGGAAATTCCCTAAAGTCTGTCCTTTTTTTAAGGATTTCCGAGTGATATTCATGAGATCACTGTTTTCCAACGTTTGGACATTCTGTGTATATTATGTAGACCTGATACACTTACTCATTTACAGAGCAAGTTGACTGAACGATATGCGCAGCGACACCCAAGCCACAACTAATCACAACCAGTTGAAGCAAATGTTCTAAAACGACCATTTAGCCTTGATGCATGTGCTTGATAATATCCCAACTTTTTATAAACATATTATTATTCACCAATTGTAATAATGTTTTGTCTTTTTAATGTAAGTTACATTCTTAAAATTAGAGATGATAACGGGACGGGACGGGACAATTCCGTCCCGTCCCGTTAATTTTAGAGAATCGTCCCGTCCCGGAATCCCGCCCGGAAATTTTTTGGCACCTGTCCCGTCCCGGTGTCCCGTCCCGAAAAAAAATTGTTTAAATTCCGTCTCGTCCCGTCCCGAAAAAATTCAATTTTTCTACAACTACCTTCAACTTGTAATTACAGTCAACTAGAGATGATGACGGGACGGGACAATTCCGTCCCGTTAATTTTAGAGAATCGTCCCGTCCCGGAATCCCGCCCGGAAATTTTTTGGCATCTGTCCCGTCCCGCGTCCCGTCCCGAAATTTTTAAATTTGAATTCTGACCCGTCCCGTCCCGAAAAGGTCAAGCCATCATCTCTACTTAAAATACTATTGTCTTTTTGCTTCACTCTAACATCAAAATGTCCACTGGATATCCAGTGGAATTCCAGTGGTAAACAAGTGGTTTCCACTTAATTGCCACTAACTTTCATTGAAACTCATTGTTTCCACTGGAAATCCGGTGGCAACCCAGTGGCAAATTAGTGGATTCCACCTTTTTACCACTAAAATTGGGTGTAATTTAGTGGATCCACCATTTTATGACTGGCCGGTGTATACCAGAATTGCTCCCTATAATAATTATAATATAATAACGTTCACCCTGGGGACCGGCGTCAGGTGAACGTTATGTAGAGCTGAACGTTACAAGGAGCAGTCATTTTACGTAGTTTCTTATATTTGGGACCGAGCTTAAGTGAACGCTATATAGAGCTGGACGTTATGATGGGTGATCACTATGTAGAGAGTCCGCTGTAGTCTTATTCCTAAGACTCCCAGGGTAGGAGAAATCAGTAAATTACTGAGAGAAAAAGTTAAATAATTGCTCGAGTCAAAAATTTAAACGAAAATTTAAACGTAGATTATAATTTAAACGTACGTTTAAAACGTAGAAAATTCTTAAAATGGAACACTTCAAAAAAATGCACGAATATATGTCAATTCACTCTGGGATTAGCTTTGCGTTCACCCGCTCATCGTCCTTCTCTTGTTGTGGCAGACATCTTTTTTTGGCTTAGCTTTTGTTGTGAGAAATGGCTGACTTCTACTATACGGAGGTGCGAAATTTTGGTGCCGCCGTGCAACTTGGTACCCTTGTCGTGATTGCAATCAGCTTCATTGCCCTTCTGATCTCTTTCTGCTGTTGCCTTTGTTACTGTAGAATGTGTTGCAACTTCATGTGTAAGTCTTACATTTTTTCCTTAATTTCATAGTTAAATAACATGCTTTCTTTCTTGGTCCACGTGAACCGACTCCGGTGAGCATACAAATCGTGGAGGGAAATCATCATCGCGTCGAAGCTGGTATGGATAGTTCAAGTGGTTCGCTTCTTCCTCTCGCTTACTCAGCTGTCTAAAAGCCTTCGCCCTGTTTGACTGCTGGGTAATTCTCGAAGCATGCTACAAGTATAATTGTCATGTTCACTTCTCATTGTCGTTTGTTTGTAGTCTGGAAATAAAATAATTGCAACTTGAAAAGGGAGATTCTTTTATGGGCTGAATATTTCGATAGTCGAGACTAAATCACAGTAGGAATAAACTCTTTTGTTACATTTTCACTTGTTTCACATAGCTACTTTTTTTATTTTATATATTGTACAGGGCGACACAACTTTTTTTTACCTAATGCTTTCGTCATAACTCGTTGTGATTGCAACCTTTTTAATACATTGGAAAGCCCTCGATTTACCATTTCGTTAAAAAAAGTGGCTTTTTATCTCAAAAATGAGTGAATTTATGCCTAGTTTAACTCATCGACGAAATAATCCACATTGGTACGCCGAGGAACCCCTTCATTCGCCAAGGGTGACTGTGTGGGCGGGTATTGGTCGATACGGTGTCGTTGGACCGTTCTTCTTCGATGGGAACGTTAATGCTCAGCGATATTTGGCCATGCTCCAAGTTAATGTCATCCCATCCCTACAGCAATGGCCGAATTTCGACCAACTAGTGTCCATGCAAGATGGAGCTCCACCACATTGGGGATTGAATGTTTGAGCTTTGCTCAACCTTCATTTTTCCGAATCAGTGGATTGGTAGGGATCCTGCACCAATGACCATGAACGACTTCCGCCGGCGCCTCGATTCCTGCATAGAAAGAAATGGAAGGAGCATTGAGACCAGATAAAAGAAATTGTGGTTGAATTTTGTTGCTTTTGTTGCATAAATTTGTTGATTTTCGGTGGTCTCATTCAAACTAGGCATAACTTCACTCATTTTTGAGATAAAGAGCCACTTTTTTTTAAACGAAATAGTAAATCAAGGGCTTTCAATTGAATATATAGTTGTATTAAAAAAGTTGCAATCACAAAAACAAAAGGTAAAAAAAAAGTTGTGTCACCCTGTATATTGTATCGAGAGTAATTTAACGGGGTTAATTTAACTCGGGGACCGCACCAAGGTGTATTTTATAACGGGCGGCTAAAGAATTTTAAATACAAAATAATATCCTACAGACTGGAACTCTCGATGCCGAAACGGCACCCCAGGGTTAGTCCCAAGGAGTGTTGGCTGGATGTATCGATTTGTTATACTTGTTGTTGTGCTTCTTGTTGCGCTTGTTGTTGTGCTTGTTGCCCAGAGATCTTTGATATATACCAGGGGTTCAACCGGCCAGGTAGTCAAACGGCTCTGGGGGCCAAACGTCCAGGAGGGAAAGTCAAATGTGCTTTATAGTGCTTTTCGTTGTGTAATAAAAATAAAATAAAATAAAATTTCACGTGATAAAAATGCGGATCTAGCATAGTATAGTCAAGACAAAGGAAGTGAGAAAGCATCATACATTCAACCCTCGCGGGCATACGATAAACTGACACCTTCGATAAATCGGTACTCTGAAGAATAACCAGTTATTTCGCCAGGAACAACTAAAACAAAGTGACCCACGATGAACTGGGACTCATGATAAGCAACCAAGTCAGGCTAAACCAAGTAAAAACCGGGCCGGTCTCCAGGAGTGCCGATTTATCGAGGGTTGACTGTAATACAAAAACACCTAAATATAGCGGTTAGAGATGATTAGACCCTACTATCGATGCAATAAAAATTGAAAATGATAAAATAAATAGCCCGAAACGATATTTTTTCCCGAAATTAGCGGGCATTTTTCAGAGATTAGCGTGCAAATTTAAATATTACCATGGAAATAGGCTCATCGGCACAGCACATTTGCTTTGATGCTTCTTCCATCGGCTCGAGGACCTTCACCATTTTGTGCAGCAGACTCCATCCTTCCGCTTTCAGTTCCAGTTGGCGCTTCTTATGTCGAGTCAAATATAGATCCACGGCAGCTCTTTGCTCCAGCAGTCTTTCGCCCATGTAGTATGTTGAATTCCATCGAGTCGACACGTCCTAAACCAAAGGATTAGACGGCTCTAGGTAAATTGCCCCTCTTCAAATTGCCCCTCGGTAAATTGCCCCTCGGTAAATTGCCCCTCCGGTAAATTGCCCCTCCGGTAAATTCCCCCTCCGGTGAATTGCCCCTCCAAATTTGTCTTGAAAGGATTTTTTTGGTTGGTGATTCTTATTGCCAATAGAATAGTAATTTTTGCTTGTTGAATTCTCTTTGCCGCCCATATTCTCATTTCGACCATGAATTAAAAAATTTTAAGATTTCGAGTGGTTCTAGATTTTTTGTGCGAACATATAATTCCTGTATTTTTGACAAGAATATATTGACACAAGCATCTTTTATGATGTTTGTGTACTAATTTTCAGCCTATTTTGCAGCTCTTTCTCTTCAAATTTCCAAATTAATGTTTTCGTCTTGTAAAAACTCCTCTCATTTTAAATGTTTTCTATAATCTAGACATAGTTCTACTGGATAATCCAGGGAATAACCAAGCCAAGTGGTCATATATTGCAAATCTTTTTTTCGCATTTTCTTTAAATTGATTTTTGATTCGAAAATCTTATTATTTTCGAGTTATTGAAAAAATAGACGAGTTTTTGGATAGACGCAATATTTATTTCGCAATAACAGAAAAATGCGGGATTTACTAGACAAAGGTAACAGTAAAATGCGGTATTTACGAGAAAAGGGTAACAGAAGATGCTGGATTTACATAACTGAATTTCTGTAACAGCGTTCCACCTAAGATTTCTTCCATCATTTGCTTTCGAATTCCGTCCATCTGGGCTTCAGTGAAGTTGAATGGCCAGCCACGAGATACGCACTTTGAGTATTGGCAAACAAAAGCTCCACAATCGAAAGTGTTTGTTTGTCGAGGAATTTGCTGTAAACTTTAATTGAGGGACTGATTAGGAAATGTGAAGCATACTTTTGCGCAAAATCCGATCCAGTTAAGAGGATCTAAAGCTTCGTAGCCATTTTCTATTGCATATTCTTGCAAAAACTTTCTGAAATATTGTTGGTGGATCAAAGCTTGTTAATAATTTTTTTACTTGATCAGATTGATGTGTTCTGTGCCATCTTCGAGGAGTGAATCATAATAAAGTAATCTTTCCTTGACATTGTTCACCACCTAAAACCAAACCACTATTCATTATGCCTCTTTGCTAAAAAAAAAATACCACAAGTGACCAGTGACCCGATAAATAAATAGGAATGAGAAGCAGCTCGAACGAAAAGATCTCAACATATTTCACCCAGTTAAGCACACTGCTTGGATCTTTTTCTTGAAGTTGAGTGTAGAAAAGAGAATCGAAGGAGAACACCTGAATATTAAACGATAAACGAGGATGCAATTGAATTAAAGTACCTTTGGCAGATTCAAATCGGCTTTATTTTGCTGTACAATCAGCTGGTGATAGAAGTTAATCGTTTCGCCATTCAACCACATCGTTGGTTCTAAGCATCTTAGCTGCTCCCTGCTTAACTTGATTCCGAACTTGTTCACAAGCATTTCCTCATCATCTGGTTCTAAAAAGAAAGAAGTATTCACCCAATATCTTCATTAAGCTTTACCGAGAGTATCATCAAGTGTGATGACGTTCAATTCCGTCTTGGATTTCTTCCCAACCTTTTTTTGATCAGCCTTCTTTTCTCTTTTTTGAAACAACTAAAAAAATTCGTTTTGAAAATCTCGGTATAGATAGTTACCTGGCGCCTTGAAAACTGGTATACGACCCAAGTTAACAGCCATCGATTGCAAAAATTCAACTTGTGGCATCTGGTTATATCTCTTGACTGTGTTTTTGATTCTCTCGTCCAAATCCACATATGTTTGTCCTCTGCGCGGTTCTTTCGCTCCAGCCCAATGCGCAGTCACTCTCTGCTCTGCAATCCTGAACTCACGACGTAGACCTAAACCAGTTTCATTTAACAAAGTAAGAAAGCAGGATGATTAACCTTCGATCAATTTCCAAATTGTGGGGTGAGATGCTGCCAAAGTTCGGATGAGCTGACCATTAAAAGATTCGATTCCGTTGTTAGTTCTCGGCTCGTCACTCTCCACCAAAGCGCGAAGGTTCCATTTCTTGATAGGAAAACTGAAAAAAATATTTTGGTGTCAATGTTTTATATTAATATTACTTTGCTTTTCTTCGCTTTCCACTGCCTGTAAGTCGTCCAATGTAGTTATCTTCGAAATAGTCTAGTACAATATCTAGCTGAGCTGCATTTTCGGAAGTTTCGATATGTTCCCTATAAAAACTTACAATTACTTCGCAAAATATTAAAAAAAACCTCAATTTCACAAAAGCCTGTTCCACATCCATCACGGGTACAAATGCGAGAGCAGCAATGCAGTTAACTTCTCGACGGAATTCCGCACTCCCGTCATATAAAATCTTTCCGCCCTTTTCGCAGACATTTCTAACGATAGACTTGATAAAGTGAAAACAGCATGCGCGCAGCTCAATACCCGAAACATACTCTAAATAAAGCTCAGCCTCTAATCTGAACCAAATCAGAAAGCAAACCTCAAATGCAATCCATTCCGCTCTCTCGAAGTCCACGGCAATGCTTGTTGGAGACAAATTGGGTCGCATTTCTTTAAGTCTCTCAAGAACAAAAGAATATGACTCGGCTTTGCGCTGCGTCATGAGAACAAATACCATCGGGACGTAACTGTGACCGAGCCGAACGAAGATGATCCACAGCTGTCCGAAAAGCAAAGGGGTCGGATCGAAAGTTGCGTCAGCACCCCACTTCTTGTTGCTTTCCATGAATTCCAAGCATCGCTCTGTTGTAAAGATCTAAAATTTACGTTATCCAACTGAAAGGCAAAGAATTTCAACAATATACCTGGATTCGTTCATCTTTGTGCCAGCCATCAAATTTAAGAAACACTTCTTTACCCATCATTGTAAATTCTTCCGGGATCTGAAAATATTTCGCTAAATGCTATTCAAAACAGACAATTAACTTTCAAATCCTTCAGCGACTGCGGATTTGGTGGTTCCAGGTTGGCTTTATGTCGGATGTTGCGAATGTTCCTGGACATTAGAGATCGACGAATGATTGGCTGAGAATGTTGGCTGACCAGTTCCATGCTGTCTCCAATGATCGCACGTGGCGGTTCTTTGCTCTCCTTAGCTTGCTTCTGCACTGCTCCCTGCATTCTTTGAGCTCTACTCTGATCCTGTCGGCGTAATGATTGTGAGACGTCGTTACTTTGACCATGCCTTCGATAGTTGAAGCTCTTCCTGTTCAAAAATGACATCAAAACCAAAAAACATACAGAAAAATTTAAACATACCTGGGCATTTGCTCTCCACTTTTCCATCCGCTCCAAATTTGTGAAAGATGCAGTGCCAATAAGTTCGCTTTCCTTTCTGATACTTCTGCCAGTAGAGATAATCTTCGAATTGTAGCATTAGCTTGTTCTTTTCGCTTAAAAGCATCTCCATTTTGAACTGAAACAAAATTTACTAATTGGCGAAAAGTGGAAAGTGAAGACATAGACAGATGGGTACCATCACTTTGTTGCCACCACTTGGCTACCTACATACCTTCACTTGTATACCAATAACTGAATACCTAGGCGAATAAACCGAGATAAGATCACTTAGAAACCACCACCTGAGTACAACCGTTTATGTAAGACCTGGGTAGCGTGACCTAGGTACAGTTCGTTGGTACCACCAGGTTGAGGTCGAGCTAATATCCCGGTGGTTTTCATACCCTTTAGTAGGGCTTGCCCATTATCGAGATGGTTAATTTTTGATTCAGTGATTCACAACGCTTAAAAAATTAAACATGCTTTTGATAAGAATCATGTCAAGACAAATTTGGAGGGGCAATTTACCGGAGGGGGAATTTACCGGAGGGGCAATTTACCGGAGGGGCAATTTACCGAGGGGCAATTTACCGAGGGGCAATCTGAAGAGGGGCAATTTACCGCCGCCCATTTTTTTTTCACTTTCAAATCCACTGAAAAGAAGGGATATTTGTTGTTTCCGACCTTAAATGTGACTTGGGAGCTTCAATAAAAAGTTTTTATGTATTCTTGTAGAACGCCCAATTTCCTTGTGTATCCTGCTTCTCAGCTCTTAACTCAAATACCAGTTTGGCTCTATATGTGTTCATGCTGACGCTGGAAAAATATGCCTTGGTCCCCAAGCTGATTTTTTCAAAAATTTTTTTATTAATTTTTGATTAAAAATAATAAAATGCACTTTGTGTTAGAAATATAAATTTACGAGACTACTCCTAGAGTAAATCGATTGCTATGTAGGCGTATTGGCAGGAGCACGACCAAAACAGCACATTTTCCATTGAAAAGGATCAGTATACCTATAAGTTAATAGTAAAACTATTTAATTCAAAACACAAGAACTAAAATGCCTGCAATTAAATGGTTCACGGACAATTAGATGAGCAAAAATTTGCAAAAAAATTAACAGGGGACCAAGGCATATTTTTTCCGGCGTCGGCATGAACACATATATAGCCCCAGGTTTTATACATGCCAGCTTCTGTACTTTTGTAGGTCTTTGGAAGGGGAAAGCCAGGTTCATAAGAAACTTAAAGGGGCATGCTCGCGCCTGATGCAATAATTTTGCATTTCAAATGGGCAAGTACCAGGCACGCCAGAGATTTGAAATTCAAAATCGTTTTTAAAATCATTTTGAATGTTTTGTTCTAGTGTGCCAATATTTTCGCTTGCTTTTTCTCAGTGTCCTCATGTGTATTGTCTTATTGACTGTAATGCAAATAAGTACTAATGACTTTATTATAAAAATGTAATCAAAAAGTCGTTGTGATAGTTAAAATCTCAAGATTTTGACTACTTTTACAAATTACTTTTTTGAACTTTTTAGATTTTTGACTTTTTTATGTACTCTCTCTGCATACTATCTGAGCAAGTTACCACCAAAATTTAGATTATTGTAGCGCATATCAAGAGCTACAAAATTCATTTCACAGAATAATTTTTAAAAATATGAGTGTTAAGATATTTTTGACCAAACTAAACTGATGAGAAATCTTGTAAACTTGTAAAAATTTATCTATTTTTTCAAATTTTTTTACAACGGAAAAAAAGATATTTTTTAAGGCCAAAAAATACAACTTCAATGACACTCAGGGCTTTCAAACAGGTGTAAACTTCTTGGTCAAAATTTTTGAAGGTAATACCCATTTTTAGGTGTGTTACCATGTCTTACCATGTTTTTCAACGTGGGCCGTGGCAAAAAAAAACTCTAAATGCATTTTATGATCAAGAGTACTTCTCGGAATCATGTCTAAGGTAAGTGAGAATCTAATTCCCAAGCCACCAAGCCCCCTGCGCCCCCGAAGGGCGTAGGGGTTGAGATGCGCACACCCACATACCTTAGACACAAATCACTGGAAAGTGACTCTGGATGCATGAAAAAACATGTATACCAGAGTTTCTATATGCGGTAGGCACCAGTAGTCAAAACTATGTTCAATATCTTTATTTTTTAAGCCAGTGGACTCTCTGAAATGACCTTAAAGTGACCCTCTAAAGTGGCCCCTATTTTGTCCCTTCCCCTCCCTATACAGCCCTTTGTCCCTCTGTAAATAGCTTTTCAGTCCTTTTATGCTGAAATGATTACTTAAAAGTGGTTTCAGACACTCCTAAAAAACTTGATTTTTTTCGGAGGGGGGGGGGCGGTGGGTTATATTACACTAGAGCCAAAAATCATCAAAGTTCCCACAGGTCAAAATGAGGGTCCTTCCCCTGTAAGTCGTCTTTTTTGGTTGTTATTCTCTAATTTTATGCATTTGTCAGTGTTCGCTGCTCAGCAGTCTTGTCGCTGGTGTCACTTATAATTAAAAGTCAAAGATAACTCTTGATTTCTACAGTAGAATAAAAGAGAAACCATTAATCTACTTAGTCACCTACTAACAGGTGTACTAAACCAGACGAGAATAGGAAAAGACATTTTGCAAGTCTTGCCTCCTCTTGTTTTACGACACAAAAGACAAGGCTGGGTAGTGAATGACCGATTTGAAGGCCGTGGACATGAGCGCAGGAATCACCACAAATGACCATGTTGGCATGTTGTTTAACCTTACACTCTGTCATTTGTTGTTTTCAAATCAAGCAGCAGCACTTGAAAGAAGACCAACGGCGATTCTAATCGCTAATTTGCTTACATGATTGATTGCCACTACTCCTACTTTTCCTTCGGCTCTATGTAAACTTTGAAGAATTTACAGAGCGCACAAGTATTTGTGCAAACAATAAAATTAGTAGGAATTTATAGCTGCATAAACACCATGCATATAATTTTTATAGTAAACTAACGAAACTTGAGTTTATATAAACATTTTGTAAATTTGTGCATTTGTCCGCGGACATTTCTATAATTTTGAATGAAATTCGGTTGTTTTCGCCCGAATTTCATTCAAAATTATAGAAAATGTCCGCGGACAAATTGCACAAATTTTACAAAATGTCCGGCTGCCGTTTTTATGATCCGTAGAAGTACAAAAATTAGTAGCAAAACTATATTAGAGGTGAAGACCCGCACATACCATAAATTATAAAATGATTCACAGCGATATTTTGCTTGATTTAAAATGTAAACATGATTAGAGGTGCGTCTGCAAAGTCGCAATTTTGCATAATTTATTGGGATTTTAAATTGATTTGGTTTGCTGAAGATGGTTTGCCACAAAAAAATGACATTTTTTTGTGGTATATTTCAGTTTTGCAAAATCGAAGTTTTGTAAAATCAGATTTTCTATCTTTAAAATCTAAAAACCTTCGTCGAAAATTATGAGATTTTCAGCATGCCAAGTGGCCATGAATTTTATTTAAAAAGTGGGTGTTAACCCCACTGTTACACGTGTAAGACCGTAGAAATAGGTAATTTAATCTATATGAATATGTTCTTAAGTATGAATGTAGATTTCATGGACATAGTTAATTGTTTGCACGTACGAAGATAAACACCCGGACATGGGTCAGTCTCATGTCAAAACTTTTGTGGTGTAATAAGGGCGGACAATTCATGACACCGAATTGATCACAAAAATTTGTCTCAGATCGAATTTTTTTAGTGGGGTTGTCTTAACTGTTTATTGTAATACAACCACTCATTTGAAACCTCGAACGGGAGGGTCCGAATGTAATGGGCGGAATTCGACAATTAAAATCGATTTTTGAAATTTTGGACCAGGTATAAGGAAATTTTGTTACATCGATTTCTGACCCCGATTTTTCTTATGCCTATCGTCTAGAGAAGGTTCTTCAAGGAAGGGTTTTACGGATTTAGTGACGGGAAAGGTCCAACTTTTAGGGATAACTGCTCGCTGGTAAGGACTGAGTGGCAAAATTCAGTCTCTTTAAGTTTTTGTCTATTTCACAGCAATTATTTAAAGTATATGTACAACGTGATATCTCATTCTACGCCGGAAAAGACGCTTTTTCATCTTGCAGAAAAAAATTATCTGAAGTAAAATTTCGAGAAAAATGCCCTTTTTGTAAAGTAATCATTTTCCGGTGGGTAAAATTTGGCATATTTTATCGTCTTTTTACCAGTCGCTTGCCCTTCCCAAAAATTTCAAATACTTTATTAGTAAGCCCCGCTCTTACTACGTCAGATTTACTTAAATGACCCAAAAAACGAGTGTACAAAAAAAAAAGTTACGACCAAAAGAAGATTACCCTTCACCATTTTCTCAAATAAGATTTTGACGTAATTTTTTTTTCGTTAAGCAAACATGAAATTCTGACACCGGATTCGTGTTCAGCATAGTCGATGTGCATGTGAAACTGCTCTAGAAGTTAAAAAGTACTAGTCAAATTTCAAATCCGCTCAAGACAAACAAACATTTGATTCAAAAGAAATCTCGAAAAATTTCATTTAAATATGGATAACATAAGTAAAAAGTAACATAAGCTCGTATTGATCAGATTTGGCACTCGGCAAGCAGAAAACCGAGCATTGGGGCACTGAAATCCAAAATTAGTGTTTTTCGGGGTTTTTCGACTTTCTTTGAACTCAAAATCTTTGTCGCTGTCCGCCAAAATAACTTTGGCTGCACTATATACATCGACTATGCTCTACAAGATGGCATTTACAGAATATGCGAATTCGATCGTACAGTTCGAGCAGTTTTCTTGTCAGACATATCCTAGACTCGTGATTAAGTCCGTCCTAACATTCGCTGGCCAACCTTTGCCTAAGCTTAAAAAATAACAAAAAAAACATCAACAGGAGAGACCAAGGCAAACCCCCGTTGTGGAACAGAGCCAAGCATATTCTTTTCCTTCATCTTATAGGACCATTGCCGTCTACGACCACGAGTTTCGTATGTTTGAATTGGCGGAGGACAGCTTTTTTACTCCGAAAATGCACAAAATTATTTTTTTGAATAAAGTGATTAAAAATAGTGAGGAAATTATTCTTTTCGTGCGTTTTCAGAGTGAAAAAGCTGGACATGGGTACCTACCCTCGAGGTGGATGGAAAACCAGGTTAAATTATCGAAGTAACATGACTTCCCTTCAAGACAAAACACACCCTGAAAACCATACCAAATACCCACTGACCCCCTGAAATAACCGGGGTTATTTCAGGGGGTTACTCGAGGGGGTGGTTAATTGAGGGTTTTTACGAAAAAGCTGTCCCCCGCCAAATCAAACATATGAAACTCGTAAACATGGACGGTAATAGTTCTTCTAATTAGAACTCAGAAATCCTGTAGTTACACTTTTATCAGTCGCACATTTCAGTGAGAGCTAACCCTAAAAATAAAAAATATCAACATCTGCGAATATCAATTAGTTCTGACAAGCTTGACCAAACAAGCCATGGTAATCTTATATACATATATATGCCCTTGAGCTGTCCAGCATATTTTTTTATAAAAAATCTAGAAAATTCCGACCTTTCTGAACTGCCGAGAGTGCTTACTGTTTTGGCGCACCATCGCCCCCCCATAATAACCGTTAAATAGTCCCCAGAGATATGGTGCTTTGTTATTATTCCCTAAATTTCTTCCTAAAATGATATGCACAATTTCTTCCATCCAAATGGCCAGCCAGCTTTCAAAGGAAAGAGGAAATTTGACAGTTTTAAACAATGGCGGATAGCACCAATCAAAGCCTTTAAGGCGGCAGCAGGGAATCTCGACGGGATGATTTCTGAGGGCGCTCCTCCATGGTGCTAATACTCGTCTCACCCCATCCACCCACAGCCCATTATTCTTCATTTGGAGGAAGGGGGTCTGGTGTGAATGGCCAATGATAAATCTTGAGGGGATTTGTTTCAAAATTGTGTGTCCTCCTTCTTGCCCTTTTGTCTGCTTCTCTATGACTCTTTGTTGAAGGAGTTAAGGCTGGGAGGAGGAGCAGCAGCAGGAAATGGGAATTACCGTGCAAATAACACTTTTAAGATGAATTTAAAAGGTTTTAACTTTTTTTTTAATTAAATTATTATTTCGAATATTCAAGTTAATTGTAAAAAAATATTGTTGCAGTTGTAGTATGACATTGTGAAATTATGTGGTCGAAATTTTTTTTTCAACTAAAAACACATTTTTTAGTTTTGAAATCCAAAAGTGAGGAGTCCTTCAATAAGCACACCCTCTACATGAAATACCGTATTATCTCTAATAAGGCCCCATGGGGCCTTATTTGTCAACCTCCATTTTTTTAAACTTTAAGTGGTCTGAAACTTCAGTTTTCATTTACCTTTTGAGCCATGTAAAAACTGAATGTTGGATTCTTGAAATCTCTCACTGGCACTTTTTACAGAGATAAAAAAGTCAATGAAAACAGCAGTTTCAGACCATTTTAAATCTGACATGGGGCTTTATTAGAAAGTGGGGTCTTATTAGTAGAGATGATGACAGGACGGGACAATTCCGTCCCGTTAATTTTAGAGAATCGTCCCGTCCCGGAATCCCGCCCGGAAATTTTTTGGCACCTGTCCCGTCCCGGTGTCCCGTCCCGTCCCGAAAAGGTCAAGCCATCATCTCTACTTATTAGAGATAATACGGTAGCACGATACAGTCATTTTTTTGGAGGATTTGACGAAAAATATTCTGCATGAAAAGTGAAATAAGAGAAACAACTTCTTCGCATGATTTATTTATATATACTTTGCTAGGTTTTCTCTTGAAGGCAAATTCAAATTTGCACGGTTTTTAATCTTCTACTTTTCCTCCTTTGAAGGGATAATAATATCACCAGCTCTTTTTTCATGATTACCGATTAAGGTTGTGAAATTAAAAATTTGAAATCGAGTAATTTTGTTCGATATTCGGTATATTTCCAAAAAAAACGAATCGAATAGGTTAGGTTGTGTCGAAAGTTCTGTCGTTTTTGCCTTGGTCCCCCCTGTTGTATTTTAGCGCTATTTCAAAAGTTTATGTTCATCATTTTTGAAGCTCAGTAATTCATTTTACAGAGGCGGCACAGAGGTTAACATGCAAGTCACAAAAATGATAAGCATAAACTTTTGAAATTGCGCTAAAATACAACAGGGGGACCAAGGCAAAAACGACAGAACTTTTGACACAACCTAATATTAAAAGTTTGAATATCGACTAAATAGTCGAGTAGAAACACTTGACACCCCTACGACACAGAGCTATTAGGTTGTGACAAAGTTAGATGAATTTTTGTAAAAATTTTAAATCAGCTTAATCTCTTTGCTGGGTTCTTATCCTTTATGCCGACCCCAGCCAAGTTTTGATTGTTGAACTTCATTTTTATTTTGACACAAATAAGTTGACTCGCCTTTTTGGCGGCATAAAACATGCATGCATACCAGAGTTTCTTGGTGCAGTAGGACCACACTGACAAACATTTGTTCAATTTCCATACTTTTAGGCTATTTTCCAGTATCCCGGTACCCTTTTAAATTAGGGTGGGGTCGGGATAAAGGATAAGAACCATTTTCTGTTTTTAACATTTTCGCAAAAACATTTGGTTTCCTTCTAGGAGTTTGAAATTTTGTTGGAAAAACTTGTTTCTCGCACATTTGTATGCAAATGTAGAACAAAGGATTTTTGGGTGAATTTTAATATAATTGAAATTTTTTTCATTTTTTCTACCAAGACCCTCACAAATTCTATTTTGATGCTTTGTCTTGTTGTGTATTTATTGGGTGGTATTTAATTATGCCTGCTAATTTCTGAAAAATACCCGCTTATTTTTTATTTGCATTTTTCTCTACATTTTTTTTTTGATTTTTTTAAAACTTTTAACATTATCGTGTAGCCCAAGATCTCAGCTTTCCAACGAGCCATCGAACTGCATTGAATGATTTCAGAAATCTAGATATTTAGGGGTTGAGACAAAACAACACCTATTTTTTTCAAACCCTATTTCTGAAATCATTCAATAAAGTTCGATGGCTCGTTGGAAGGCTGAGATCTTGCGCTACATGATAGTGTTGAAAATTTCACACAAAAATGAAGAGAAAAATACAACTATAAAATTAGGGGGCATTTTTAAGAAATTAGCGCGCAGAATTAAATTTTACCCGTATTTATTTCCTAGGAATAGTAGTATTGGTGGAAGGACCGAAGAAAAAAGTGATTGCAGCTTTAGCCTTCAATCAATTGATTGGACTGGAAATTATTTAGCTTTGGTGTTGTTGTTAAATGGCCTAGCTCCTTTCTTCCTTCCAACCTTTTTGTAACTAAACTATTTTGTGGTGGTAGAAGCATGGGAAAACTTTTTCTTCCAAATTTTCACAGAATATATTTCAATAGAGTTGCCCCTCATTTTTGATCCTTTGTTTTTGTGGAGTTTTGCTTGTTGATTGTTTACATTCGACCACACACAGTCGGTTGTTTTTTTAGTCAGTGGTTTTTAATAACACGAAAAAGTGTGTTTTCTTCTTCTTTACCTTTGTTCCCTTAGTCGAACTCGTCAATTTGGGCAGGCATTGTCTAATATTTGTTATTTTCTGGTCTTATAGGACGCTTACAATGGATGTGCGAGGTGCGAGGTCGAGGTAAAACGGTGTCTAGATCTCGCGTTTTTCATTGAAAAACGCCAAATCTGATATAGATAACCTGCCGTATTATCTCGTATTATCTGAATTATAGACCCCCTAAATTCAAAAAACGTGTTTGAGGCATTGTGTTTTTGACCCACTTTTTTAATACTTCTGTCAGGCAAGTTTCCCCTCATTTTGTAGCTCATTTCACTGGCTACAAATTGAGAGGTAATTTGCCTGAGAAAAATATACAATAAGTGGGTCAAAAACACAATGCCAAGAACATGATTTTGAACAAGAGGGGGGGGTCTATAGTCAGAGATAATACGGTATACCTAAAACCAAAAAGTAGATATAGGTCACCTATGTCAGATTTGGCATTTTTCAATAAAAAATGCGAGATCTAGTAACCGTTATACCTCGACCTCGCACCTCCATTGTAAGCGCGCCATTAATTCAATTTTTCATGCCTTACAAGTTAGCTTTAATATCAGGATATTTTATGTGAGAAAGTCCTACTGATTTAAGTGTCTAAGCGAAAGGAATGCGTTGTCACTAATTTTTTCTGCCCCCTTTTTTGTAAAACGGCAGAACTACTTTTTTTGGTTATTTGGTGTGGGACCGATTGCTGAATCTTTTAAAACATAAAAATTACAAGGTTTTGCATCGAAAATGCTAATGGAGATTTCATAAAGTTGCCAAAATATCAGAACTATTGACTCACGATTTAACATCGATTTTGGCTAAACTTCTAATAAAATGTTTATTAGCCCTCTTTTGATTTAACTTAGACTTAAGGAACGACTTGAGGACTTGAGGTTAAAGTGCATTCAATCGCTTCCTATATATTTTTGGACCTAGCAGGTCAGTTTTACTTAAAAACACGTTATAGTGAAAAGGGGGTGACAAAATATTAACTTTTCTTGGTAAAAAGGACTTTTGGCTTGCGTTGCCTATTCGTTAGCTAGGGATTTCGAGTTGGATGAGTATAACTCCTGCCAAAAACTCCTAAGACTCCTGCCTATTTTCTTAAATCACCCGCCTTCTTTGGAAACCTCCCGATTTTTGATTTAAGAAAAAGCCTGTAGATTTAAGTGTAAACCGGCTCAAAACGAAAAGTAGGGAGATTTGAAAAATAGGCAAAAAATATTAATTTCATCCTTTCAAGTTACATTCTAAAAAATAAAACAGTTCTCAAAAATACAAGAAACCATGTTTTGGCACGTGACAAAAAAACTTTTCCCAAACAAATCTAATCTAAAAAACAAGTGGTTTAAACTCAAACATCCAGTCGTAAATTATATTTAGTAGTAATAAATAAAGTGGTGGATTGAGTGAAGGCCACTCTCCTCCAATACTGTAAACACTTTGGGCCATAATTGGTCATGAATTAAGTTTAGAGGGGGTTGTGACTCAAGATAGCAGCAAGTGTGATGTATTCATTACACAACATGATGGGTTAATAATCACTCAGTCCCTCGGCCAACTGATTTATTGCTGGCTACATCCTCTGATTGTTGTCTATTAGTTTACCATAATACACCCACAATATTAAACTGCCTTTTATGATTGGAAATAATTTCAAACCCTTGGGGCGAAAAAGTTTGGGTACTTCTGCTGTTTACACCTCCCCCCCTCATATTTTTTGAAATTGCAAATTTTCGCGACGTTTTTGAATATTTTTGTTTGTCGTCCGCTGCCTTTTCATTTCTCTCTGTTTTTTATTTTCTCTTGCTGCTTTACCAAAATTTACCAAAATCTCATATTCCTAACGTTATTTTGGTACTTATACGGTTCCCCCCCATATCGGAATTTTTTCAAAAACAGGTTTTAACCATTTCTAAGCAATTCTTACACGCTAAAACCGATAAAAACGTTGTTTCCGACCACTTTCCATCAAAAATTTTGACTCTTTAGATTTTCTACCTGCCTGCCGAAGGCAGGCAACCTACTTCAATAGGAAGCCCCTTTGGGGGTGCATGGTCCGGGCCAAGGCTGACCCTTTATATATCAAGAAATATATATCTTCAAAAAATATATCTATATCTCTTGAAAAAAGAGCTGCCTGCTTGCAATGGAGAAGGGGTATAAAAATGATTAAAATTAACATTGCAAAACTGGGGAAAATACTACATTACTGCTACTATTGTGAAATTTTGTTCTTTTGTTAGGGCTTGGAACAACATGCAAATAATTTAACTGCCGCTGAATTTTTTATAAGCATTTTTACATTTATATTTTCAGTGGTTTTTATTGGTTAAATTTCCTTGATATATTTCTTGATATATAAAGGGTCAGCCTTGGCCCGAACAATGTACCCCCAAAGGGGCTTCCTATTGAAGTAGGTTGCCTGCCGAAGGCAGGCAGGTAGAAAATCTAAAGAGTCTAAATTTTTGATGGAAAGTGGTCGGAAACAACGTTTTTATCGGTTTTAGCGTGTAAGAATTACTTAGAAATGGTTAAAACCTGTTTTTGAAAAAATTCCGATATGGGGAAACCGTATAAGTACCGTTATTTTAATTACAGATGGAGGAGCTAAACGGTTCCAAACGGTTTTATGCATCAGATTTTGTGTGGCATCGAAAATTCAAGGGCCCAGATGTTTTTTTTCTTCATTTGTGGTCCATAATATCGATTGTTTATCCTGTTGAAAGTGTTTAATAAAGAATCATTTCGATGTTTCATTCTAAATTTCAAAAAATATGAGGGGCGTGTCAACAGCAGAAGTACCAAAGTTTGTAAAGATTTTGACTTATTTTGAAAATAAATAAAAATGTCGCAGGGAATGTTGAGATTATCCAATAATTGCCTATCAAATATTTTATAAAAGGACATCTAGAAAATGAGTGAGCAGCGAAAAGGCGCGGTACTACAAAAAAGAGGAACTGAACAAAATTGGCTGGGAGCTAAAGAAGGGGAAGGGTCACCTTGCGCATAAACACTGAACATGGCAACTTTGCTAGCAGCAAAGTCCAGTATAGGAATAAGTCGTTGTAGAGCTCTAGCGCAATAAACTTTAAAGTTATCAGTGAGGTTATAAAATTTAAAAAGATTGAAAATAATTATCTGGAGAAATAGAATAATGGAAAATTCTGCGCACAATTTCTTGAGAGAGTTCCGAATTTTATAATGGCGAAGTCGCGATTCCGGAGAATTCTTCGGAATTTCTGGAGAATTGTACAATCCCAATTTAGCAGGATTTTTGTTGGCTGCGAGGCTTTACTTTTATTAAAGAATGTTTGGTGAAAGGAGAATTTTTTTTATTTTTCTTACTGGGCTGTCCAACTTCTTGAATTTCATGATTTGTTGCTTAACCATATGTAAAAAATTGACAAAAATCAATATAAAGATAAAAAAGATTGGAAATTTTTTGGAAAAAACGCATTAAAAAATATGCAAATTTGCTGTTGAAAACGGGCGCCCACACCGGAGTTTTTCAAAATCGAAGCCGCCGCCCTATTTTTCTTAAAATTTTCGAGGCGCGCGCCGGTGCCTGTACAACTATGGTCCCAGCCCCTCTGATAAACCCACCCCTCAACTTTGAGGGTCTGTATCTCGGGGCAGAGTAAATACTTTGCAAAGCTGTTTATTGAGTTTTCTTAACTCCCACAAAATACCCACAAAGATTTCAAAATGACTCTAATAAACCCACCCCCTAGAGGGGGGTTGAAAAATAAACCCACCGGTGGGCCTATTAGAGGAAATACGGTAGGATGGCGTCATAGCGGAAGCCGGGGATCTCATTGGCAAAACAATTTTTATTTTTAGAAACGACTGGTAAAATTAGAATCACTACGATATTCGGGACTAGACTGGCCGATCAGTTCTGGCAAACGTCTTCAAAAATCAGGGTAAAAATCAGGTTTAGATGCAATATTCAGCCAAAGAATATTGCTTCAGCTCGCTTTCTCTGCACTTCCTGTACCATTCCTTGATTCTGTTTTCATTTGGTATAGTCGTCCCACTTCTAAAAACACGATTTTGAACATGACTGTGATTTTTTCTTTCATTTCTTACACCCTCTTACATTCTTCCAAGCAAAAAAAATCTCTCCAAAACGCCACGAACCAGTGCTCGAATGCATAATCGAGTTGGTACGAAAATTGGCCAACTTTTGGTCCAAAAAGTTGGCCAAAAATTGGTACGATTTTTGGCCAATTTCCGAAATTTCTGATTATGCATTCGAGCACAGGGGTTCGATCGCGAATTTCTAAAATAAAGGCAATTTAAAGGAGTTTTCACCAAAATAAAGGCAACTTAAAGGCTTGTTGTCCCTATGCTTCAAACCCCACAAAAATCAACAAAAAAACAACTTTATTGACGAACAACATATTTTTCTCCCCCCTTTCCTGCTTTCAACAACTCTTTCTGCCCAAGAAAGTAGTCATAACTTTGATAACATTCGTCAAAATGTGCCTTTATTTTCAAAAAAAAATTAAAGGCAAAATTTTCAAAAAGGGCAATGCCTTTAATTAAGGGATACAATCGGACCCCTGCCACGAACCCAAAAAAATTATGACAAAAATACTTTCATTCGTATTGAAAAATGGCCATGTCACCAAACTTCAAATTTACAAAGAATACTTTTAACAATAAAAGAGGCGTGCGCCTGTTCCATAAAGGCATTTGCGGCTTTCATATCTTTTGTTTGGGGCACGAGGAGTAAGGGCAATGCTTTAGGCCTTTCAAGCTACAAAAGGACACGACGACAGTAGTAATAGGCGTTCAATGGTTAACCCTCTTCCTCCACCTCAGGCTACCCTAACTTATTTTCGTAAACTCAATTCATTTTTTATCTATAAAGTTGAGAAATTGAGAAATATTTACAACCTTGTTTTATTTACTGTATAGGAGGATACTAGCCACAGCAAAAAATGTGAGAAGACTCATTTTTCTTGGAGCACTCCAGCCATTTTTTGCTTCAAGTCTATGCAAATTAGTTTCTTTTCCTTGTTTGCTGTCGACTGAGCTAATAATGGAGGGAATAACAAGTTTCTAGCTTCCACCCATTGTCCACAACTTGGCAGTTTTTTGCCTAAATGTTTTGATTGTTTTCGACAAAAAAGATAAGTAAGCTATTTCTAGTAGAAAACACCAAACTCAGAAGCTTATTTTGTGAATGGCCTTATCGAACCTGTTAAATCTCCAACATCTAGCCTACAGCATGGTTTTCCAAGTTGAAATGTTCTGAGCTAGTCCTGTAGAACGCCTGACGATTGGATACAGTTTCAATTTTCATTCTTGTTATGTCACATTTTTATGATTCAAGCTCAAGCCCGGGATAGCCAACTCTACACTAGAACGGACTAATACATATTTTACTAACTTTTTTACAGTTACAAAAATGCAGTTACAAATGCAGTTAAAATACAGTCACAAAAGACACGGCAGTCAGAATCCGACGCGAAGGGAAATAATTGACGGCGGGTTTTTTAGGTTTTTTTAAGGGGTTTTTTAAGGGTTTTTTTAAGCAATTCCAAAGAGCCACTCACCTTTCTTACTTACGACTCCAAATTTATACCTTAGAACGGCCTTTCTAAACAAAGAAAAATTGATAAAATTTTGGTACTTATGAGTTATTCGTCCACATTTCTAAAATTTTCTCAATCGACGTTTGATACATCTATTTTTTTGTGTTAAAAAGTGTTATTTGTCCGTATTATTTCGCCGGCGAGTATTAACACAATTATTTCCCTTCGCGTCGGACTCTGACTGCCGTGTTTTATTTTAACGCCGTCTCTACTAAAACGGAGATTTAATAACACCTTTTGTAAAATTTTTGCAATTTGTCCGCTTTGCCGTTTTCTTTGTGCAAATGACTTCACTAATCACTTCAATCACAAATGACTTCATGACTTGTTCACTTAAAAACGGAGTAATTTTTTTTTGCTTTATTATTTTTTAATTTCCCTGTCAAAGGAGATTCGGAACACAAACGTCAAAAAAAATTGGTTTTAAAAATGCCAATTTTTTTATTGCTTATGATTGTTTTTATATTTTCATATGTTATCCTGTTTTTATATATTCTGAGGTATCCATAAAAAAAATTGCCATTATTTTGAACAAAAACTTTTTGGACACCCCCTGTCCACAACTATGCCGGCACCCACTTTTTTGTCTATTCCAGCAAAAGGTTTGTGCGTTACTTGAGGAACATGGCTCTACATCAGCAATTCAAAAATCCCTAATTTCAGCCCCTCCAGTCAAGTTCCCACGGTAAATTAGCCGTCCTGAATTGCAGTTACTGTGATAAGTCGATAATCACCGTTGCAAACCAACCAAAGAGGGGGGAAGGCTGTGGTGTAGTAGTAATAGCAGTTAGTTGTTGTCTACTGTCTCTATTGCCAATATCATTTTCTCTTCTTCCTTGTGTTTTCCTGGGAATTCCTCATTGTTTTTGTGGAGTTGTTGTGTGAAGAAGCAATTAATCGCTTTGCTCAATCAAAGGGCACAGTGGCAAGTGTGGATTTAAGTCTCATCCACTGCCTGGCCAATCATCTAGGGAATTGCCAGTTAATTTGGTTTCAAATTAGAATTGCTGGAAAAAGACAATTGATGTTTCGGATTACTGTAAATTACAGTTGACAATAAGGTGAAACATTTGACCAGATTTTTTTTGGGATGAAGAATGTGGTGGACTGAAGTGTTTTTGTGGGCCTAACTAGGCTGCCTTGCTCACCCTCTAATCATTACAAACACCCACATCATCACACATAGATTTAATCGGCGCATCTTTTTGTTTTGTTGGGGTTGATTTCAAGCGCTGTTTGCTATAATAATTGCATTTATTTTTAATTGGAAGAAAAATGCCGCTATTTTGGTGTTTATGCTTTTGGGGTTGCACAACACCTTTAGTCTAATGCTTTCTCTAGTTACAACAAAGAAAACTGAAAGTTCATGACTTGGAAAAGCACATATTTTGTGACTTTTATGTTTGGACCAGGGCTGCACCGGATGTGAAAAAAATATCGGATATAAAGTGCCGGATATCGGTTATCAGATACCGGATCTCGGATAATTTCTCAAAAAATTTCAAAAAAAATATCCAAAAATTCGCCATTTTTACCGCATATCGGATGTCGAAAAATGCCGGATATGGGATACCAAACATTTTGTATATCCGGTGCAGTCCTGGTTTGGACCTACAGAAATTAAGTTTTTGCTTTATCAGTCCATTATTCATTAATTCAAAAGCAAAAATTGCTTTGCAAATAAACTTATAAAATGTGTAGATGACCATTTGAAATGCTCAAAACGGCACTTGTTCGGTTGGGGGGGGCCTTTACAAAATTTCACTTGTGGTCTAACGGCCACTTTTTTCGTAGCACAAGTTCCTTATTTTTTCAACTTTGATTACAAATGTGAACTCGATATTTGATTTTCAGTTGAACAGAAATAAAAATTATTTGGTCAAAAACATCAGGCCCCCCCAACCGAACAAGTACCCTCAAAACATCAAGATAGAGCTATTAAAAAAATTTCGAGCATACAAAAAATAAGGTAAAGTATGAACCAAATTATTTTTCTGACTTTCTTCAACGACTTTCTTTTTGTGTTGCGTTTCGTAAAGATGTTGCAATAATGATACTTCATAAGAAATAACTAAAATTGCAGGGCTATCTAATAGTGCTATCACTTTGAAAAAAAAAGATCAGAAAATTTGAGAGAAACAGGAACACGAAATTTACCAGTAAGAAGTAATTAGCGGCCAGAAAAAGTGTCGTCTACAAATTTATAGACCCAATCCATCTCGTGGACAATAGAACCAGCAATACCTACCATCTTGAGATCCGCGGGTTTCACAGCAATTAGAAAAAATCGGAATGGAACCAGAGTTCGGCAATATCTTCGTTTGCAGGATCTATCATTACTGACTTGCAAAGAAAAAATTATGCGCTTCAAAAAGTTGAAACCTTAAATTTTATCGATTGTTTAGATAAGTTCCAGGGGGGAACCAGATTTGAAACCAATATTGGGAAAAATATTTTGGAATGAAAAAGTGTCGGACCGTAGGCGGCAAGGAATTTGAGAGACTCAACTGTAAAGTTGATCGCGAAATTCGTTATTTAGACCAAAATTTAGCTGGTCAGCCAGAAACAGATAAGATTTCACTGTTTTGTATTATGTTCTGTAATAAGAATTATTCACTAATAATTATTTCCTTGAGTTGACACCTTTCGATAATTTGACACAATATAGCCCAGAATCGATGCACCATGCAAATGACCAATGCATGCATCGGCTCTATATGTGTTCATGCCGACGCCGAAAAAAACATGCCTTGGTCCCCCCTGTTGTTTTTTTACAAAAAAAAATTATGCAAAAAGTTGTCCAGGTTAAGGTTCTGAGTATAAATGAATGGTTGAGGAGACTGTGAAAAAAAAATTTTTGCATTTCACGTATGCACTATATATATAAAAAAGCTGTGTGAGCCCTATCCCGGACATGTCAACTCCCGGGCTTTCTTTTTTAAGCAGCGTATAGCCGTTAGGCTTAGGCTCAGGGCCTAAGGCTTGGTCTTAGGGCCTCTTTTCGCCCAGCTCCAGTGACCAAAACATGGTAAAACAGGCAAATGGTCGAAATTTAAAATTGCTCAAAACTTAATTTTTTATCGACCAGAACTCAAAAATAATATCTTTTTTTAACTCCTGAGGTGATTTTGGGTTGATATAGGGTGTTTGGAAACACTTTTGAAAAAATTCCAAAAATTTTTTTTTGTAAAAAAAACAACAGGGGGGACCAAGGCATGTTTTTTTCGGCGTCGGCATGAACACATATACAGCCCAAATGTTGTTAATTAACAAATTTTCGTCCAACCACCCAATTTTTTCGAAACCATTTTAGCTAAACAACAGGAAGTGTGTTTTTCTTGTAACTGCTAAACATTCCCTCGGATCAAGATCTCTATCGCCGCTCCGCCAACAGCTACTACATATCCACCACTTTTGTGAATAAAAATAGGAGGCGGACAAAATAGCCAGCACAACGAAAGGGACTGCTCGAGAACAGCAGCAACGCTTCAAATAACTCTGCCCCTGCTGCCAACAACATTGTTCATTGGGGGCACCAATACCCTGGCTTATAACCCAGAGAAAGGCAGGAAGGGAGTGTAAAGGAATGGGGCGGAGGCAGGAGGAGGATCTTATCGTAACCCAGCATTTTCCTCCTCCCCTTGCTGGAGTACCGGTTGCTGCCTCCTCACTCATGATCTGATTAAGTGAGGGTTGTGTGCTCCTGTTGGTTTGCAACCATCACAACTACTTCTTGTTATTATCACAGTTGATCAAAGCTGGTGGCAGCAGCAACATAATGATGCTATCAGCCGCACCACTTGGGGCCAGATATAATCACTTTTGCTCAATTTGATTACCATCTGAGGCTGGCAACAATGTGGCCATGATAGCATCTTATCAATTTGACTGGGAGAACATCTATTTTCGGGGAAGGGACAGCCCCGTTGCCTGGCTTATCACGTGCGGCTGATTTCAACAATCGATAATGGTCTTCTGGAATTTGGGTTTTGAACTTTTCGAACTCCATAGTTTTTTCATTAAAGTTTTGACTAAAAAATAATTGAATTCAAGGGGTGTGGAGGGGGTTGAGGATCAAGACGCAAAAATATTGTAATGGCTCGGAGCAGACTTTTAGCAAAAATATTTGAAGTATCCATTTTTTGGTTTTGAGTTTGGAATATATTACTTATATCTTCAGCCACAGAAGTGTGGTTGGAGTTGAATGGCTATTTGGACGGATTGCCTGAGGCAGGAAGTGCCACAACTCACTGCCAAACTCATTTTAATCGCTTCAGGTTCTGCTATTGTTTTGCTACTTTTCGGTGTCACCTGTCTTTTCTTGTTGCTCATCTCCCCTTTTATGTATTCCGAAACTTAAAAATTCTCTGTGCTTGGTAATATTCCGATTTTTTGAAACCCATAAATATTTTTCATCAGTGAGATTTGTTATGCCGAATACTATGCCTGTTGTTGGGCACAACCTCACTTTTGGCCAAAATATGGAACAGGAACCCCACTCGACTCTAGAACAGTCACTCCAGTTGACTCTAGAACACTCATCATTCACCTTTTTTCTAGCATTGAACAAGCTTGAAAGCTTGAAGAAATTCGAGAAATGGATCGCTAAAGGGTGCCTATTCCAGAGTCGACTGGGGTGCCTGTTCCAGAGTCGACTGGGGTGCCTGTTCCAGAGTCGACTGGGGTGCCTGTTCCAGAGTCGACTGGGGTGCCTGTTCCCTACTTGCTCCAAAATTTTGAAAATCTACAAGATCTCTTAATCATAAATAAGCTTTTAGCTTGTGGTCGTCATCTTCACCTTCTGTCACCATCCCAATGACACAAGAAGAGTTCAAATTTGCCGTGGAGGATTCTCAGCAACAACAGCACCAGCTGTATATCCATCAACAACAACAAAATCTGCTCAGTCAACAACGCTCCACTATAGAGCATGGCAATGAGGCTCGACAACTGGAAGTGTCTATGGATCAACAAGAAAATTCACTGGACTCTAGCCATGCAGGCGTAGTACATAACGACGACCACGTTTCCGTGGGAGTGGAAGCTGGAGAAGAAAATGTAAGTGAAGTTGCCTGGAACGACCCATCTGTACTCCAACTTTTTCTTTCAAATGAATTAACTGTAGGCATGAAAGCCTGTTGGGTTTTTTTGAAAAGCAATCATTAACGGTAACTTCATTTATGATTTTTCAGTTAATGTTCTCTCAGTTAAACAGCCAGCATCAACCATCTACAGTGCTAACACCGCGCAGTCAAATCCTGCAAACAACCAAATTTACTACCAAACTCAATTCAAGGCTACCACTGATTATAGTAAGCTATACACCACTTTGAAACAACTCTCAAACAAATTCACCATTTTAAGCCCCAAATGGAGGTCAGTTGTATGGTGGCCAATTTCTGTTCTGGAACTACAACCCAACTCAACACCCAGCTGCTCCTATGGCTAATTTAAGTAACAGTGGCCCACCGCAGAATCTTTCGGCGGGAGAGTTGAATTCGATGGCCACAGCCGCTGCTATAGCCCCTGCACACATGTTTGGAGGTGAGGACCCTACAGCTACTACTATGTTCATGGGTGAGTCAATAAGTTAGTTAACCATGGAGAATTGACTTCCATATACAGTCGCATCTCGATAAACGGAAAACCCCTCAAGTTCGTGGCACTTGTTTACTTGGGGGCCTTTTCGGTCAACTTTGAATAGTGTTCAGACGTCTCCTAAGTAATTTTTATACGCTAAAACCGATAAAAAAGTTCTTTCCAAACAATTTCCGTACTAAAAAGACATGTTTTGAAAAAAAATTTGGTTATCAAAGGTTGACCAACTGCCTTAGTCCCCTAAGCTAAAAAAACCAAAAAAGGTACCTTCATATCCTCAAAAATACCGGAAAATGGGATTCTGAACATAGTTTTGTTAGCTGGGGCCTACCGCATAAAGAAACTCTGGTATGAATACTGTTTTTATGTTTTTACTGTTTTTAGACACCGCTCTCATTCGCTCAGCCTACCTTGGGGGACCAAGGCAGTTGGTCAACCTCCGATAACCAATTTTTTTTTCAAAACATGTCTTTTAGTACGGAAATTGTTTGGAAAGAACTTTTTTATCGGTTTTAGCGTATAAAAATTACTTAGGAGACGTCTGAACACTATTCACAGTTGACCAAAAAAGGGGCCCCCCAAGTAAACAAGTGCCCAAGTTCGTTCCCGCTTAGGGTCCAACACTTTTTTAGGCGAAGGTGATTCGTCAGTCTGGTCAGAAAATTTGTAAGGATTAAGATTTTATCATTCATTTTAAAAAGTGTCAGACCCTAGGCGGGAACGAACTTGAGAGGGTTAGGGTGCTTCTTTATCGAGACTTGACTGTATTAAATTACAGTCAAACCTCGTTATAGGGGGCGGACCCTAGGGGTATGTTATATCGGGGGTATGTTATAACAAGGTTCGACTGTATTTATTTATTTTTTTATTGTTTTTCTATTTCAGCACAAAATCCGATGAACCACAACTTTTTTCAAAGCAATATGTACGGAGGCGCTCACCAAGACGCCTACTACAACAACCACAACTTCGGGCAGCAACACCACTCTGTGGCTCAACAACAACATCACCATCGTCTCAGCAACTGCAGCAGTGGTGAAGACAGTAACACCAACAATGAAGAAGAAGCCGGCTCTGCCACTGCCTCCTGTTCTTCTCCGCAAGGTGGTGGTGGAGCTAGAGGTGGAGGTAGTGTAGATGGAGACCACTGCCACTCACAACAGCAAATGATCAAAAGGTTGAATGGAGGTGATATGGACACGCTCGAAAATGCAGCTAATCTGGGCTCTGCAGGTGCCAACAGATGTAAAAAAGGTGGGTCAACTTTAGAGACCATTTGGCGGTCCGTCGTTCGATACCTTTTTGATAATTTTAAAAGTGATTTACCGAAAAAGACAGCATATGAAGTGCAATCACTTTTTGACCTACTTAGACAATTTTCAGGAGGGGGGTGGATGAGGCTGCACTTCAACTTTTACGACTGAAAATAATCCTGAATATTTTCGAAATAAAAAAGTATCCCACACGCATTTGACGTGTGAAATTCTCATTGGACCTATAAGTTAATGGCTTCAATATGGACCTTTAACATCTTTTTTATCTAAAATTTGCCGGAAAAATCAAACAAAAAAACAACTAGGACTCTAATTTACAGTTATTTAAATTTTGGTATCCAAGGTCATAAAATCGAATAAGGCATCATGACTCGACCGTAAATAGCAAAAAAATGTTTAGGGAAAAAGTGTGGAGCCTTTAGTTGGTTGTATCACTCCATTCGATCATAGTCTGTCTATAGACAACAAATGCGTTTTTTCTCCAAACTTATCAGTCAATTAATCTTAAGAGAGGGAGGCTGTTTGCTTTGTGCCTTTTACTGAAATGCACAAACCAGCCCGCCTTCTACACTTAATTTAATGTCGTTGCTATAAAAAATTCTATGCTTTGCCATTTTTTATGAACGAAAAATTATTTTGAATTTTTAACTCGGCCGACACTGTAAAAAAATTTCTTTTTTTAGCTTCCACGGATGATCGGGAATGTAGGAACTGTGGAGTGTTGCAAACGCCGTTGTGGCGTCGGGACACCAATGGTCACTACTTGTGCAATGCTTGTGGACTATACCAAAAGATGAATTCTGGAGCTAGCAGACCACTGGAACGGCCTAAGAAACGGCAGGTCAGTAATTTTCGCATTTTCAACATTTGTAAGGAGGTTGGTTGAGTGCCTTTCCAGGAATAAGTAATAAAAACAAAGTCGAGCAGCCAGTAGCCTCAGTAGCTCAGTGGGAGAGTATCGGAGCCGGTGAAAGTTGGTCGTGGGTTCGATTCCTACTCGAGGTATTCAGTTTTTTTTTCTCGGCTTTTACTCATTTTCCAAAGTGACCTCCCCACCTCCATTCCAAGCGTCCGTCCCGATCCGATCCTTAAATGGCTGTAGACCATTATTTTATGCTTTTGATTCAATGCACACATTTACCTGTAATTCCATGGGTATTGGCAAAACAAAATGTGATTGTGTGGGGTAATAACACCCCCTTCTTTAGCAACATAAGCCGAAAAGGAAGCTCTTTGGCGCATGTGCATCTCATTTCCTCTGCTTCTTTCCCTTTCCCCAAGCCATTTTTTGATTACCGAAAAGGCAGGGATGTGCCTTAATGTAATAATTGGTTGGCAGGTCGAGGAAGTTGGGTTATTTTATGCAAAAGAGGCTAAGTCAGTTTGTTGGTGCATGACAGCCAAGGGGGTGATTATGGAGAACACACAAGCATCTACCGCCCTTCATCTCTGTTCACTCATTTTTGATGCGATCTAAGAGGAGTGAAATCAACTTTTGATCCAACCATTCTCAAAGGCGGCGAAACGGCTAGTTAATGAGTGAGCCAAACCAAAACTTTGATTGGTCAGCTACGTAATTGTTTGGGAAAATAGAAAGAGTTTTGTGCCCAAAGATTATTCGAAAATATTAGGTAATTCTTCAACCCAGATTTGCTCACTGCCATATTTTTGGGTCCGATGTTTTTCACAAAAACTTCTTTTTTTTCGTAGGGCTAGATGATCTGTAACCCACGAAAATTTCAAAAACTGAATATAGCATGAGCCATAATATCATAAGAAACGGTCAAAACATGCTCGAGTGCCACAGCAATCGTAAATCGAATTTCAAATGTTGAGAATTCAATGTGTCATACGTACAAATAAGTGTTTGCACAACAAATGTGAAACCCGAAATTGTTTTTATGCCTATTCATTTAGATTTTAAAATTTCATGGCCTTCGTGATTTAGTGGGTGTGTTCTTCATTACATCCTTGAACTCCAAAATTCAGAAGTAAACAGCTTTTAAAACGTTCTTATTTTTAGGTCTTATTTGTTTATTTTCAAATGAAATCAGGTACTCTTGTAGCGTTTCCTACCCTTGCACCACTTCATCCCGCAATACGCAGTAGAGACAAAAAAAAACCGATGAGGGTGTGTACCAAGAGCCCGAATTCTGGAGTCTAACTTTTTCGGCCATCGGTAGTCTAAATTTGATTTTGTAGAATTTTATGTGGAATCTTGATCGAATTTTCGGAGACAGAAGTCTAGGCTCCAGCCTTGATCTCTACCCAGGGGTTTACTGTGATAATTAACTGTACAGTCGACGCTCGATAGTACGTACCCCCAAAAAGTTCGTTCCCCAGCTGGGTCTGAATTTTTCACTAATTTAAAAATGCTTGCTTTAAACGATTAAAAGCTATTTTCTAACACTTTCCCACATCAAAAGTTGTTTTTTTGCAAAAAAACGTTTAAGCCAAAATTTGACTTTTTGCCTTGTGGGACCAAGGTAAACTACCTTATATACTACCTTATATTCTTTTTATCAACCCTTGGAGCCAAAAGTCAATTTTTTTTGAAAACCAGCTTTTTGGTCAGGAAAACGTCGGAAAACCACTTTTTATCGTTTTAGCGTATAAAAATTACTCTAGAGACGTTTAAATTCGAATGCTAATTTAATAGAAAATGTATTTTTCCTCTAAAATGTCCCCTCCTGATTTTGAGAACCTATGTCTCAGCCCAGAATCATCAATCAATCGTAAATTTGTCTTTAAGTTTATTTTTTAACTAACACTAGTTAAAAAAAACAACCTCTATTAATTCTGCTTTTTTTAAAATTTTGGTCGAACAACCGAAAATTTCGATACTGATTGTTAACTTTTTAAATTTATCGAATGTCTTATTTCCCGGGGCTAGTATACAGGAAATACGATAATTTTGTTGTGATGGAAGTTGATTGTATCTAGCATATCATTGTAATATGCATATCAACAGCCACAGCATTTATTTACCGTAAATCCTCTAATATAAGACCCCCCCCCTTTGATTCAAAATCGTGTTCTTGGCATTGTATTTTGACCTTGAAGAATGCTCTTATGCAAATTACCACCTATTTTGTAGCTCATTTCACTGGCTACAAAATGGGTGGTAATTATAAACATTCTTCAAAAGTGGTCAATACAATGCCAAGTTTGAATCAAAGTATTAGAGAATACGGTACTTGATCAACCTTGCTTGCATTATGTTGTTGACATGTTTTGGCTTGTCTTGAATGATCATCTTCTTTTTCTTAATTCTTGATTTATTAACAACATTGTTTTGGGGGAATAGAATTACATCAACACTTCCTTACTCCCAAAAAATTATTATTTATTTACTTTTTGTGTTTCCATTGGCCACTGAAATAGAATCGGTTAATCGGGTGTGATGATGGATTAGTAACAAGGGGGGGGGACGTGTTATTGTTGATTGCACACACACATTAGACAGACAAGAGTGGCTCAAGTCTGCTTACTACTGTAGCTGCTTCTCTCAAGTCTCTAAACAATTAATTTGGGGTGGAGGGGAGGTGGGAATGCATTAAACTAGCAAATTTACGGATGAATTACTCAATGTTGACTCAATTTCCCTAATAAACTTCCTTTCTTTCATACAACAACTCATAAAATTGTATGTGTGCGTGTGAACGGGTAGAGTGAGGGAGCGAGCAAGATACCTAAACATTTTAAAAGATTTATGTTCTCAAGTTTTACGGCTCTGAGAGGCAAAATTTTGAATATGGCAGTTCTATTTGGAGGTCACATTTTGAGAACATTTCTCTAACCATTTTTCAATTTGCAGAACACTCAGAAGAGGACTGGCGTGGTTTGTGTCAACTGCAAAACCACTGTAACCACTCTTTGGCGCCGCAACAACAGCCAGGAGCCAGTGTGTAATGCTTGTGGACTCTACTTCAAATTGCACGCGGTAAGCACAATTTTCAATGAAATACGTTTGATGTGGTCTGAACACACTGGACTAACTTATTACAAATATGAAATTTTGAAGAAATTCCGTAGGTTGCGTAAAATTCAGAGTTAATGTATAGTTAACGATTTTGGAAAACTTTTTGGAATGTTTCCAGAGAATTTACAAAGTTTTGTGTAATTTCAGTCCTCTGCCTGGAATGTTTTCCAAAGCTTTCCGGAAAACTTTCCCATTTTTTCGGAAAAGCAACTCAGCTAAAATTACACTCAGTTAACAACGCAAGAATATGTACAAAAAACATGTCAAAAATCTCTGGACTAAAAGTTTTTTGCAGCTCTATGTATGATTTAGACTAATTGAGGACCAATGTATGTATGTTGGATTTTAGCGCGGAGTTTGCGAGCACCAAAATTACAAAATATTACGGTATCAGGTATAATTTTGGCAACGTTGAAAACAGAGACACGCTAAAAAAGTTGTGACGATATAAGATACACCCAAAAAGGGGGACCCTATGGTCCGACACCTTTTTTAACCTAATTTCTGAAGTCCTTTGTCCCAAATATCGCAAGGATTCCCATTTTTATGAGTAACAGGATAATTTTGTGATTCAGACTGGAGATGATGGCTTGACCTTTTCGGGACGGGACGGGTCAGAATTCAAATTTAAAAATTTCGGGACGGGACACCGGGACGGGACAGGTGCCAAAAAATTTCCGGGTGGGATTCCGGGACGGGACGATTCTCTAAAATTAACGGGACGGAATTGTCCCGTCCAGTCCCATCCCGTCATCATCTCTAATTCAGACTCACAACAAGCGATATAAAATACACCTAAATCCTAAAAAGGCGTATGTTATAACGAGTGTTGCGGGCTTAAAAGTCTACAGTTCCTTTTCAAATACCGTATGCCTAGCCCAGCGTCTAGACTTTTGTGCAACCTCCGAGTTTATTGTTTTGCCACAACCACCAACAAGTAATTTGTCTTGTGTTGCAACATTCTCGGTGCTACCAAAAACGATGAAATGTTTTGGCTGGGCATTGGCTGTAGTTGTAAAAATCAGTCTATCTTTGGATTCATGAGCCGGCATTTAAGGGCTGGGAAAGGGGGTAGTGGACAGCATATTAGGCAATTTGCCTTCTCCGAAATATTATCAATCAAAGCGATAGTTGAGGATAATAGTAACTCGGGAGTTTATTGGTTAGAGACCCTTTGTTGCGCAACTAATTGCTCTAGATCCACTCTCGCGGCTCAATGTCAACAAATAGCAGGTAGTTTATAGCTAGCTAATGGCACACACACATATATCCAACACTATATCAAATCAGTTTGTTTTAATTTCACCGCTTTAGCATTAAAAACATATTTTAACAAGAAAATTATGAAAAAAAATTGTGCTAAAATTTTGCTAGTAATTTTGATTCCCAACAAAAATCCATAATAATTCCAGAATTTTGAGTAAAAAAAAATTACAGACTATTTTGGACAAAAACCTAGGACCACAGTCGACACCTTCGATAAAAATTTTTTTTTAAATTGGTTGGCTGATGAAGAAATTAGAAAAACTTCGCCCGCAATAACCCGATATAGCCGATCTTCCCAGTTTTGGGTCGGAAAAGATGATTTTTTGCATTTAAAAGAAATGAAAACACTAACATTTTTACCTGCCCTGTTTTGACGTCAATTTCCAAAAAACTCAAAGGTAAAATAGCTCCAAAAATGTCTATAGTCAAACCTGAAGGCGAAACTTGAAGTTATGGCACTGCTTAACACGGGAATTTTTCACTGGAATAATGGTTCCTATAAGGGTTTTAGAGCCTGGTGAGCAATAATATCACAAAATCAGACCTTCAAACTTGTGTGCAATGCCCTCAGATAGCCCAATTTTCACAAGGACTCTTTGAAAAATGAATGTTTTTTCTTCAGGCTAGTCAGCAGTGTTTTTTATTAGGCCAGCATTTTCTTTTATTGCGCATTAGAAAGCCCTTTGTCTGGGCTTTCTAATGGTATGTCGTTTGCCTAGTTAAATAAATTATCATACATAAAAATTCAAAAGAATCAATAAAAGCCGTTTTTTAAATCTTATATAGTATTTGGCATGTGTGGGTGGGTAACGCTTTTTTACTTCGAAGGCCAGAACGGGTCGTAGATAGCGAAATCACTTTTGTCGCTAATACCATCGTGTTCCCCACAATGTCAGCTTTCGTTTAAAAAAAAGAACAGGCGAAAAAAATGAGTTTTAATAGGGGATATACCTATTTTTATGAATGAAGTCACAGCCCCTCATTGAAATTTCGATATACTATAGAGGCGCCGACAGGCGCCTGTGGTCCCTTGTTTACAATATTACGAAAAGTATGAAAATTTTTTGCACAGCAACATGTGGCTTTATAACACTTTATTATTTAAAAAGTTAGATATCAAGTATATTTCAATCAATTCAGGTGGCCCGTCCAATCAACATGAAGAAGGAGACCATCCAGCAACGCAACCGCAAGCTCAACTCCTCTACCCCTTCCCACTCTTCAAACAACAACATCAGCATAAGCTCCAGCCATTCCTCCTCTTGCAAATCGTCTTCCAGCAAACGAACCAGAGAGTCCAAGCACACCCTGCATGCCACCATCAAATACGAAAACATAGAACAGCAGCACAATTTAACAGCCAACTCCACTTTCTCCAGTCTCAACGATGACTTCTGTGCCAACGGCAGTTTGACCGGAGTATTCCATGCCAATCAAGCAGATGTCCAGCAGCAGATCCAACCAGTGGTTGCCAGCCATTGCCAGCCGGCCAGCACCAACAGCAACATCAACATCCACCATTGGCATCATGTGGCCACCACGCCCGCTGTCCCCAACTTCCATGACACTGCGGCTGCAGCCCTGCTTTTCGAGAAGACTATGGGTGGTGGATTGGCGTCCGCCTTTGACAAACCGAACCCAAACCCCAATCCTTGGACATTTGCGAATGCAACTGCTGGAGAGCAGTCTCCAGCCTATCACTTGCCGACCAACTGTGTGGCTGCAGCAGCTGTGTACCCCTCCTTCTTGTTCCAACAGAATCCTTCGGCTATGGCGGTGGCTGCGGGTGGAGCAGCAGAGCACACTGCTGGCTCGGCAGTCAGTCCCTTGCTATTCAAAGAGTGTGCAGGGCCTGACTTCCACGTCCAGAGACATGCGCATCACAAAGGATTTCAGAAATCGCCCAGGTTTCCGACCTGGTGAGGCAACATAATACTGATAGAACTATCATTCTATTTTTTTTTCGTTTAATTTCTAGAGCGGTGCTATATTGTTTAATAGAGAAACTTTCCGTCTAAAAAATTGCCATATACTTTGTTTGGACCGTGAATTCCACAGAGCCATTTTTGATTTTGTTGCCGAGACTTCTCAAGTGCCATTTTTGTACAGCCTTTTGTTGCCATTTTTTCATAACAAACAATAATTTCGGTTGATTTTAAAAAAGGCATGCCTGTGTGCAACACCGCAAATAAAGACGGAGGGACCAGCAAATTTTTCAAATCATTACTTTTTTACTCATTTTGCAATAAAATATGACATCTATGAGCATACTTGCACGTCTCGGAAAATAGGGCGCCACCGCCGGCGCCGATTTTCGGGTACTTTTCTGTTATCTGGGGGACATTTTTATAAGCAAATAATCAGCCTATTTTCTAATTTTATTTGGCACCAAGTGGTAGCATATCAACAAAATATCATTCAATTGTAATTTTTGATGGATATAGAAGTGCTATGTTACAGCATTGATGAAAAAAATATCTCCGAAAAATTAGAAACTATGCTGATAATTTGCTTATAAACATGTCCCCCGGATAACAGAAAAGAAGCGATTTTCGAAATCCAAAAAGGGCTGGTGCCGGGGCTGTGAAAAATCGGCGCCGGCGCCCGTGCAAGTATGTCTATGAGTTTATACTAGTTTTTGAAATTAGCAGAAAACTTCAAAACCGAGAATGAGAATGCATATAAGTTTTGTATAAAGAAAAGCACAGCTAATATCCGCCTTTATTTCCGTGTCGCGCATGGGTATGCCCCTTCAAGTTTTTTTCTTTGTAAATTATTAAAAAAGGCTAAAAGTGATTTCTATTGTAAAAAAATTCAAAAATACCGTCAAATTAGTAATTTATACCGTCAAATTTGGAAATTTTGTTTTTTTTCTCAAAAAAGTTTTAATGTTTTTTTTTAAATTTTCTATACTTACGTGTAGCCCTGAATCTCAGCTTTCTATCGAGCTATAAACTAATCCTATAAGATTTTTAAAAGTTGTAGAAAAAGTTCTTTGAGTGGAGCAACTTTTTCTGAAAATTTAATCCATTCAAAGAATTCTGCAAATTTTTTACATTTTTTAGGTCAGTTCATAGCCTGTTAGAAAGCTGAGATCCAGGGCTACACGCTGGTATAAAAATTCACAAAAAATTCACACAAAAAGTTTAGGAAATTTCGACCCTAGTATAGATTACCCCCCCCCAAACTTATGCCTTCTAAAACTTAAGTAAGGAGCACCCAAATATATGTTCTAGACCCCAGAAAAAGTGAGTAAAACACTTATTAGTCACAACTTCCATACGCTGGCCTACCCCTAAGCCTAAGTAAAGAGCACCCAAATATATGTTCTAGACCCCAGAAAAAGTGAGTAAAACACTTATTAGTCACAACTTCCATACGCTGGCCTACCCCTAAGCCTAAGTAAAGAGCACCCAAATATATGTTCTAGACCCCAGAAAAGTGAGTAAAACACTTATTAGTCACAACTTCCATACGCTGGCCTACCCCTAAGCCTAAGTAAAGAGCACCCAAATATATGTTCTAGACCCCAGAAAAAGTGTGTAAAACACTTATTAGTCACAACTTCCATACGCTGGCCTACCCCTAAGCCTAAGTAAAGAGCACCCAAATATATGTTCTAGACCCCAGAAAAAGTGAGTAAAACACTTATTAGTCACAACTTCCATACGCTGGCCTACCCTAAGCCTAAGTAAAGAGCACCCAAATATATGTTCTAGACCCCAGAAAAGTGTGTAAAACACTTATTAGTCACAACTTCCATACGCTGGCCTACCCCTAAGCCTAAGTAAAGAGCACCCAAATATATGTTCTAGACCCCAGAAAAGTGAGTAAAACACTTATTAGTCACAACTTCCATACGCTGGCCTACCCCTAAGCCTAAGTAAAGAGCACCCAAATATATGTTCTAGACCCCAGAAAAAGTGTGTAAAACACTTATTAGTCACAACTTCCATACGCTGGCCTACCCCTAAGCCTAAGTAAAGAGCACCCAAATATATGTCCCAGACCCCAGAAAAAGTGAGTAAAACACTTATTAGTCACAACTTCCATACGCTGGCCTACCCCTAAGCCTAAGGGCTAAGCCTAAACTTGTTGTTCCAAAGGGTAGTTACAGCGATTTTTAGAAGGTCTGATTTTGGCGGGGGTATTCTATACTAGCGCCGAAATTTGCCGAAATTTATACTAGCGCCGACGATTTGACGGGATAAATTACTAATTTGACGGGATTTTTGAACCTTTTGACGGTGGAAAGTAACCACAGCCTCTAAAAAAGCGCAAAAGTTTGTATTGAATTTTTGACTAATTTGTTGAATCTTCGCAACAACTGTTTTTGAATGTATGACTATTATTCACCAAGCTTATTATTGTATCTCACAAACTACTAATTTTTGACACTTCATTTTCAGCCATTTCCAACAGCATTTTTGAAAACTTCTATTATTGATCCAAACAAGGTGTTTTTTGTCCTCGCTAACCAATGCAATATAAATATTTGCATATACATTTAATCACATTTCTACGGTATTATTTTGTTGTTGTAAAATAGTGGATTGCGAACTTCTAACTTAATAATTTGTCGTAGGGGCGCTAACTACCATTATTATTACTACTAGCAGCAGTAAACAAAGGTTCAACAAATGGTATTATTATGTTTGACATGCACCAAATGTTTATTATTATTGTTATTTATTTATTGTCGTCCTCATCAAAAATGAAAAAATAAAGATTAATCCATTGCTACTAGCTTACAAGTGCAAAAAACCAGAAAAAGCTTCTTTGTTTACATTTGCAAAGGAACAAAATTCCTGCTGAAAAAGCCTTTTAGCAAGTGTAGGGGCATGTCCCTTATCGCTTCTTTAGATCTTCACTGAACACAGCAGAGCCATCAACGCCTCCTTTCGCTCCCCTCCTCCTCTTTAGTTTTTTGCCGGTGGTGGCGACGGTTTGACTGGAGAAGAGAGAGAGCAGTTTTTAAACTAACTAAAACAAAAAGCAGCTAGAATGTATGTGTGCAGCAGGAGGAGAGCAAAACACTTTCAGCCTGCAATATCATTGTGACATTAGTGCGCAGAGGGTGTTGACTGCTACTACTACTACTGTAGTACATCATTTATACAAAGCTAATTAAATTTGAGTTGTTTATGAAATACTTAATATTTTAAAGCAGCCAGAAAGTTCAAGCCCTCCCGAAATTTAAAAAAACTTAGCATCAGTAGCGCAGAAATAAATTGGAGCCGGGTTTTGGGTGGTGTTTCACCCTTTAAATTTTTTCGGGGCTGGAAATGCTTTGTATTTGAATTGACGGCCCACGGAATCACAAAGCAATTTTTTGGATTGAACCCCAAAACCAAAAACTTTCTACCTAAATTTTTGGGCATAACATGTATGTGCACAACAGGGAAGAAAAAGTCGGAACCACAAATAAAAAATTTGAAACCCGAACTCGGAAGCCGAAAGCGAAAAAGGGCCGAAAATAAAAAGTCTGGTACTTGTTCGGTTGGGGGGCCCCTGATATTTTTGACCAAATAATTTGTATAATACCTCTGGCAAAAAGAGCTTTGCATACAGTTTGTCCAAGTTGAAACTTTTAAGCTCGTCCATTATCTAAGACAATACTTTTTGCCAGAAGTATTATATAAATTATTTGGTCAAAATATCACCACCGAACAAGTACCAAAAGTCCTATTCATGTAGCATTCCTCGCGCGAGGTCTTATAAGACAGCAAACAAACTTTTCATAATTCAAGCTACCATATTTTCTCTAATTATTGTCCTTCCCAAAAGTGGCAGAACGTACCTAAAATGTAATGTCATTTGGAAGTCATTTTTAAAATCATGTAAAAATTCAGGCTCGCCACGGTCAAAGTCTAAGATTTTTCACACAAGTAGAACATAGAAGACCAGAGTTTATAATAGAGACAATGCTGATGGGTGCTGGTAACAGACGTACAAATCATGTCACACAGACATATGAGATCACTAGATACTATTGGTGCTTCATTTTCTGGTATTCTGGACCACATGGCTTGAGACTTGGCAGGTGTAGGCGACGACTGGTTGAAGAGCTGATCCTTTGGCTTGACCGACTGATAAAATGGCGTGGTGCGGAAGGGATTTCCTGACTTGACGGATGAGGCGACGGCTGACTTGGCTGAGTCTTTGGAGGACTTGAGAAAATGGGCAAAGCTTTTTTCCCAACTGAACTCCCAACTCTGGCAATTCACGCATTAGGTCTGTCGACCCTTCGACTGTCCTAGTGTGTAGTACGCGTACAGTGTACTCAATGTCAGTGTACACTATACGCCCAAAGCGAGAATAAAGTTTTTTGATAGATGTCAAAATCGAAATTTAATTGCTCAAATTTCACTTTTGAAACCTACCAAGTAATTTTATTCTCTCTCTATTTATTTTTCAGAGCGCAGTTCTGGTTTTAGCCTCTCCTGAATTCTGTCTGAAAGCTTTTATTTTTTATTAATTGCAATTCCGCCACACTATGTTCTTTATTGACAAACTAAACAGCCAACAGTGCTTATACTAACATAAACAAAAAAAACGGGACACGGATGTTTGACCGCCGGGACGTTTGACCGCCGGGGCCGTTTGACCGCCGACCGTTTGACCGCCGACCGTTTGACCGCCGACCGTTTGACCGCCGGCCGTTTGACCGCCGGGCCGTTTCACCGCCGCCATAAATAAATACATAATTTGAATTTGTGGACAAGAATTAAGTGGAATGATTACTATTAAGGTAACGTACATCAAAGAAAATCTATGTAGTAAGTGAAACGGAGGAAGGACAACTCCTTACAAAACCCAACTCCTTGATATCATTACTCAAAAATAGCATTTGAAGCAAAACTTTAAGGAGTGTAAGGATGTATAATATTTATTTATGGCGGCGGTGAAACGGCCCGGCGGTCAAACGGCCGGCGGTCAAACGGCCCCGGCGGTCAAACGTCCCGGCGGTCAAACGTCACGTACCCAAAAAAAAAAACTAACATAAACAAAAAAAATCAAATTTCTTCATTGTTCTTCTTCTGAACCTTCTTCATCGCTTTCTTCAATATCATCTGTATCTGGATGGGACCCCTTGGCATACCCAAATTTTCTTGGACTGACTGAAGAAACGAGATGAATTCGGCATTAATGTGATTTACATCTGAACCTTTTTCTTCTTATTCCACAAGCAGGGTGTGAATTAATTCCTCCGATCTTTGCTCACTGAGACGAGCTTGTCGGAATGGTTTTTCGGGCCTGTATTCATATCTGAAAACGTAAGTTAAGTACCCAGGATAACAATACAAATAGTACTACTACATTCCATGGCATGCCTGACGGCTTCCTCTTCCTCAATTTGAAATTTAATAACTTTTCTACGATCTGGCCTTCCCCCCACCAGCAAAATGGGCTTCGTAGTCACGATTCCACGATTCTGCCGAATTGTTCGTGACAGGCAACTGAGCTCTGACGTACTAATTGATGTTCCACATATGAATATGGAAAAGCGCTGACTGAAAGCTTGGTCCATGGCCACGAAATAGGTAGGTCTTCCGAAAGTACTGCTTGAGTTTGCTGGTCCAAGGTTGGAATTTCTTCGTTGATCAAATTATTGAACGAGTCTATCAGAGAAATATATCCGCGCACAACACTACTCATTGGCAAGTAGACAAGTTTAGAGAAGAGCACAATACAATTTTTAAGATCGTCGTTCTTGTAGAAACTAGCCATGCCATGATCACGCGCCCATTTCCGACCGGATTGAGATAAATGAAACACACACTTGATCAGCTGAATACTGAATATTTGAGACAGGATATCTCCTGGGCGTCACAAATAAGACTCAAACTTACAGCAGGTTATCAAAAAGTATGCCAACCTGACAAATAAAAGTTTTTTGACTTTCTGCTGGCGCTTAAAGAAACTTTTTCCATCTATTTTTGTGCTTTCCTAAACCGTAAGTAATTAATCAAACACAAGATCACAAAACAAATACCCTTGAAAAAACATAACGATATACATCAGCCCAAATGACTTGCTTTCCAGTCCTATTCTCTTCTTGTTGCTCTATTTGACTTTTCGAGAGAAAACTGATCTCTTCTGCATCGAAATTCTGCCTCATTCAAGCAAAACTAAAAAAGCAATATCTTTACATAATCTGAGCAATGAGACACTCTTATCACATGTAAACATGTAACTGAATAAAAAATTTGTGACAGTTGAAAAAGCGTCAGATGCTATTTCTGATATTTGAATGTTGGAACATATTATGGTTAAGTGACGGTAAGTGTGTTCGAAAAATAAATGATAAATCAAGCCGGAAAAATATGGAGCGACAAATTCTAAAATAGTATAAAAAATGTCGCCCGACAAATTCTGCTAATGGTAGAAAACGTCGTGTTGCCGAAAAATAGTGTGTGTAACTTTATTATTTAACATCACTCGAATGTAATATCCCTATTTTTCAATGACTTCCTAACAGAAACAGAGAAAATTGATTCTGCAAATAAACTTTGTCGACTCTTCTTCATTGATTGACGAATGGCTGTAACTAATTTCACCCGTCAAATTATTGATTTACTCCGTGAAGTCGTAAAATTTTTTTCTTTCAAGTAATTTTTATTTATTTTTTAATTTTGATACTGAAATGTAGCCCTGGATCTTAGCTTTCTAGCTATCAACTGACTTTATGAAATTTTAAAAAAGATGCAGAAAAAGGTCTTTGTATAAACCGAATTTTTTGAATATTTTGCTCTATACAGAGATTTTTTCATAAAATTTATAAAAGTCAGTTGAAGGCTTGTTAGAAAGTTAAAATTCAGGGCTACATTTTTGTATAAAATTTAAAGCAATAGAAAAAATTTTAAAAAGGCGGGATTTTATGAGGTATATCTAAGCCAAGAATATCTAGACCAAGAATTTCCGGGCCGGCCGGTCCCGAGTTTTTTGAGCCCGACCCGAACAGAATTTTAAAAGTTTGGCCTGGCCCGGGACGGGTAGTACACAGGCCTATCCCACCCCTTTTAAGATGAATTCAAAATTTCATTTTCACCCTTCTTTGTAATTCGGACTACATGTTTACGGCGCATTGAAAGTTCGGAAACGCTTTCTTAAACGACCATTGTTTTTGCGCGCAGCGGTATGTGCGAAATTTTAATTGGCGTGGGGAAAATTCTCTTGCGTTTCGCACTGTACTCTGTTGAGTTATTTCAAACGACTCAAAAGAGTACCGTGCGAGAAGAAAGAGAACTGTCCCGCGATTATTCAAATTTTGTACATGCCGCTGCGCACAAAAGCCATGGTCCTTTAATAACTTATTTCCAAACTGCAAAAAAGTTAGCTTTGAAGTCATATTTTCCTTCTTATAAAACACTTCAAAACTGACCGTCAGCCGGTAATTTCAATTCTTTTGAAAGGAAAAAGTTATCAGGTTCCACCGAGATTTGAACTCGGATCGCAGGATTCAAAGTCCTGAGTGCTAACCATTACACCATGGAACCACGCAATCAATCGTTAATAACAGCATAACAGATAACAAAAACAAATCGAGGTTAACGGAGAAATGAAGTAGAAATGCACAGAGTTACGAAATGTAATTTTTTGTCTTTATAATAAGCGTAACATTATTATTATTTTAGCTACTCACTACTCTTTAGCTTCTCGTCACTGGAAATCCAAGCACAGGGGTAAGCAGCAAGCAGAAGCAAAAATCAAATAAAGTATTTCCGAAAATGAAAAAATGTCTAAAAAGAGATAGGAATCTAATATTAGACCCTAGTAGCAAATACCCGTTCCCCCACCCAAAATCTGATCTCTTGTAACTTAAATATAGATTACCCAGACCGGAATATGTCCCAGACCTCGGAAAATGTGCGTAAGACATTTCTGAGTCGCAACTTCCATACGCTGGCCTACCCCTGAACCTAAGGGCTAAGCCTAAACTTATTGTTCCAAAGGGTAGTTACAACGATTTTAAGTATGTTAGATTTTTTTCGGACGGGGGCAGGGATTGTGTTATTCGCTACTAGCGCCCACTATTACAGCTTCAACACATTGAAAAATATTCATTCTTCATCCCGGTCGCAACAATCTTTCATTGTTTCGACCAATCAGCTGCTTCTCGACCTTACCAAGCTGACTAGTTCAGCTAATTCGATTTGACGAGAAACAAAAATTTGTTTGACAACTACCACGTTTCTCTGCGAAAATTTTTTGGAGCTGTCGCAAATGGTAGGACTTTCTTAGGCTTAGGCTCAGGGTAGGCTAGCGTATGTTAACTGAGACTAAAAAATGTCTCACGCACTTTTTCCCGGCTTTGGCCTAAGCCAGAGAATTATACATCACTGGTTACACGATGGTTAAAAAACCCCAAAAATTAATTAGAAAACCACCAAAAATAAAAGCTTTTACAAATTCGCCGGGACAATTCACATACAGCCAAAGAACAAGGTTTTGCTGTACGAATTCTTCCCCCGAAAATCACACCCCCTTCAATAAGCTAGCAGAAATTTCGACTGAATTTCAGGAACTGATAAGTGCCTGTAGAAAGAAAGGTACTATTGCACTTTAGTAGTCCAATAGAAGTTTAGTAGTCCAAAAATATTTTAGTAGTCCAATCAGAGTTAAGTAGTCCAAACTCACTTTAGTAGTCAAATGGAACTTTAATAGTCCAGTGGTAATTTAGTAGTCCAAAGGTGTTTTAGTAGTCCAATATATTTTTAGTATTATAAATAAAATTTAATAATAAAAAATTTTAGTAGTCGAAAATGCCTTTAATTCTTGCTGCATATATAAGGCACACTAAGAGAAGAGAAAAATGACTACTAAGACTTTTACAAAGGGACAAAGGGCTGTATAGGGAGCGGAAGGGAATAAAAGGGGCCACTAATTACAGAGGGCCTAGTAACAAGAAGATGATGAACATAGTTTTGAATACTGGGTCCATACTGGGTCTACTGGGTGCCAAATGAAAATCAAGCTAAGCAATTCTGGTCCCGCAAATCTAAAGTCGCATCTGCCCAAGCATTCGGAGTACAGGATGAAGTTCGAAGAGATGGAGAAAGCAGAAGGGGCCAAGAAAGAAGAAGTGGTTGCAGAACTATTCCATCAGGGGAACAGGTATTTTCTAAAACTGTTTCGCGTTCTTTTTTCTGTTTCATTGTCTATTCTAGGAGACTTGTCTGCCCTTGACAGAAAGATTATGCATCTCGTCGGGTGCCAGAACCTGTCGTTTGCGATTGTTGAAGCCGAAACGTTCAAGCCGCTTCTGCCATCAGGTGATAGGGAGGGACTCAAAGGAAGTCAGCACTACAGAGAGAGGGTGATGCCTCGAGTTCATGCAGCGGTCAAGAAAGAAGTAAAGTCGTACCTCGAGAAGTGTCATGCACTGTCGTTCACATCGGACATCTGGTCAGGCCCAACAGAAATCTTTATCAGGTTTAATAGCGAATGCTTATGTAATGCGTGCGATAATCAGAAATTGATTTTTCAGTTTGATCATTATATTTTATTGACTCAGGAATTTGGAACGTCATCGACTGTCTCAGAAGTGTTCAGCAAGGCAGGGACAACAAGTTCATCGATTGGCAAGCCGGAAACGACCGAATGCAAGTGCACCAAGTATATGAAACGATGCCCAGATCCTGAGAATTGTTGAGAAATTCGCCACAAGAAACTCTGAGGAATATCTTAAAGAATTGCCACTAATTATGATATGGATGTTTAGGTGTTTTTTGATGTACATCTTTGTTTGCTGTTGTTGTTATTTTAAACACTCATTCGAATAAACTTGTTGTGATGAACTTTTGAAATATTTTTTATTTTTGGAGGTGAATTGTCCCGGGAGGTGAATTGTCCCGGAGGTGAATAGTCCCTGGAGGTGAATTGTCCCGGGAGGTGAATTGTCCAAGAGGTGAATTGTCCCGGAGGTGAATTGTCCTGGAGATGAATTGTCGCGGACCCATAGCCAACCACACTGGCGAGATCCAAAAATGCTTTTTACCGGCATATCACGACTGCTTTCAGCCACTAGAACTGCATTAGAGACCCGCTTATTTACCTGAAAAATAACACAAAATCTACTTTGAAAAATCAATAGAAGAATTTGCTTCAACCATGGCTGGATCCGGAAAGTGACCATGATGCCTTCTTTCCTCTACCAGATGATGACGCTGTTCCTCCCCAGCTTCTGTTTGTGCAGCGCCACATCCACCTGCCATCATTTTTGCGCGTTCGACGAAAGCTCATCAAGTAGCCATTGCAGCAGCTTGGAACGTTCCCCCTCTCCGTTTTGTATAGGTTTGCCATTGGGGGAAAACCGAACAAGTGATTACATCCGATAGCACCATTCAACTGAAAGCAGTCAAAATAGTGGCCCAATTTGAAATGGCCCAATCTTTGGCGTGCTCAAAAAGGGCTTATAAAAAATGTTATGTCGATTTAAAAGTAGGCAAAATTCTTGAAATACCCTGTATATGCATACCAGAGTTTCTTGATGCAGTAGGCCCAAGTCAACAAAACTATGTTCAAATTCCATCTTTTTGAGGAGTTTAAGTACCCTCTCCAGGTGGTTTACCTTGGTCCCCCAAGGCAAAAAGTCAAATTTTGGTCAAAACATTTTTTTAAAAAAAGTGTCGGACCTGCCCTAAAAACATGTTTTTTCAACGTTTCAGGTGCCAGTACATTGAAAAAACATGATTTGGGGTCATTTACGGCCAGTGCGTAATAGTTCATTTTAGCCTTTCTTTTAGCTTGTTTTTGGTTACCGAACTGCACATTTTTTGCTCTTCCAAGTTCTTGATGTTTTTTCGATCTACAGTCTTCATAGGAATTCTACATTCTTCTACAGGGTGGTCCACTTTTTTCTAGCCTTCAAATTTTGACCATAACTTTTTCATTTTTAGCGATTTTGACGAGATTTTTTGATCAATCGAAAGCTGACATTTTAGGAAATCGATCGACATCAAGTATGCAGAGAAATATTTATCTAAACACCAACTAACAGCGGCAGAAAAAATGAATTTTTTTACTAATAAATGGTGATTCAAAACTTTGGAACGGACTTTTGAGCTCCTCATTAAAAGTAAAAACCAAAGTAAAAACCAGTTAAAAAACCGAAAATTGTCTGTGTGATTCATTTTCTAATTGTCCGATTTCCACTAATGCTTTACTATTTATTTAATAAAAATTGTTTTAGGAAATTATTGATAACAACTATATGCACGAAAAAAATTTATGCTTGCAAAAATTAACTATAGAAAAATAGCCCGATCAGAGTACCTAGATCGTTTCTAATAGAAGCCTCTGGGCTTACATTTTTCAACCACTAAAAAAAATTGTCAATTAAAAATGGCCTTAAGTCTGAAATCTTAGTCGAAAAATAGAGGGGCCTCCGTTAGAAACCTTACGATAATCAAATCAATCATTCTTTAAGGGAAAAAATATAGTACAGGGTGGCCCAACATAAACGCATAAATTCATTTTCGCCATAACTTTTTTGATTTGCGGTACTTTGACGAGATCTTTTTTTATTTGAAAGCTGAGTAGATGAGAAATTGAATGACACCAAACTTATTCATTTTCTTGTTTTTTATCACTGTTAAAAGCATGTTTGATTGAAAAGTTAGTTTTTTTATCTTTCAGCCATGGTCTACAATGCTCAAGAGAAGGCAAATTGTGTCGAATGGCTCATCAGATTTTCAGATCAGTTCATTTGTTCAGATTTTGACGCCTCACAAAACGCAAGAAGTCATAAGAATTAAAAAAGTTATGGCGAAAATGAATTCATGCGTTTATGTTTGGCTACCCTGTATATTGATAAGTAAATTTAGACATAATTGCAGTTAAAGGATGGAATTTATATTGCTAATACAGATTTTTATTAGGTCGTTTCATTCTACTACCATCATATGCCAGAGCACTTGCCATTCGACTACCATAACAAGCTAGCAAGGGAGTGTAAGCAACATCGAAACAGTTTCTACGAAACATATTAGCAAGGCGAATATACTCGTTGAGAAGGTCAATATTTTTGTAAGAATCTCCATTTCTCTTTTTCCAACCATTCTAAATCTAATCTTGTAAGTAAAGTACAGGGTGGCGCATTATAAACTAGCCATCGAATTTTGGCCATAACTTTTTTTAATTTTCAACATTTCGTCGAAATTTTTTTTATTCGAAAGAGGAATGGATGAGAAATCGATTGATACCAAACTTCTATAGAAATCTTTATTTGAACACACCTAAACATCAACAGACAAAAATAACAACAATTTTTCACTCATATTCCTGTTCAACGCTCTTTCCACTTTCCACACGACTTCCGCTATTGGGCACAAGAGAATCCACACTGGTACAGAGAGGAGCCACTTCACTCGCCACGTGTTACTGTTTGGGCTGCTATTGGTCGTCGTGGCATTGTGGGTCCTTTCTTCTTCGATGAAAATGCTAATGGTGTCAACTACCTGCAATTGCTTCAACAACAACTTTTCCCAGCCGTGCAAGGCATATTTTTGTGAATTTGTGGAGTTCTTGTTTTGCTTTGCTTATGTTTTGCTTTCAGGTGTTCGAAATTTGATCTTCATGCAAGACGGTGCTCCTCCTCACTGGTCTTTGGCTGTGCGCGCAACTGGTTGGACAGCGTTGAACAGGAATATGAGTGAAAAATTGTTGTTATTTTTGTCTGTTGATGTTTAGGTGTGTTCAAATAAAGATTTCTCTAAAAGTTTGGTATCAATCGATTTCTCATCCATTCCTGTTTCGAATAAAAAAAAATTCGACGAAATGTTGAAAAATAAAAAAAGTTATGGCCAAAATTCGATGGCTAGTTTATAATGCACCACCCTGTAGTTGAACAATTGAGACAATAAAGCGCATGTCTTTTGAGGCAAACAAAACACTGACCTGTTTCCACCTATAGACATCATTCTTTATGTGTTTGTAGATGTATTCGGAATTAGTTCGTACATCCAGTCGAGTGTGACCTGATGCAAGTGCTTGCCGCATGGCTACCAAAACAGCTTCTAAGACTGCTCTATTGTTTGTTTGATAACCGAGCAGTGGAGCAGCAACGTTGTCCTTGTGTTTAAAACCCCAAAAGACACCATAGCCAGCCTGAAACAATATTTTTTAAATTTAATTTTTCAAAAGTCAAATATTGATGTTTGGTATATATCGGTCAACCAATTTACATTTCAATAGAATGGCAAAATATTTACAGATGTAACATTACAATTAAAACTTTCTTTGGAAAATTTTCATGAAATTGTCGTCTCATTCTAGCTACACGGGTTATTCGACCAGTCAATTGACCGCAAAAGATTCTATCTGGTCAATTTCATGACCCTAGTCAAAATGAACATCCAAATTCAAATTAATTTTGTCTCCATAAGCTCTAATCAGACTCCGGCATGACACATAACACCAAAAACTATACCCTGCCATATTTTTTAGTTCTATTTGTCACAGTTTCATTTAAAACTGACACTTCTAGGGCAACTTTGCGCGGAGAAAAGGAAAAAGAGATTATAAAGGCTTGGGTTGCAGAGATTCAACTTAATTGTTTAAATGTTTATTATGTTTAGATGTTTAATAAGATGTTTATTACGGGCGGCGGTTAATTCGTCCCCAGTCAATTCGTCCCGGTGAATTCGTCCCCGGTGAATTCGTCCCCAGATGAATTCGTCCCCAAATTTTTTTAAAGTCTTGGCACGTTTATTGAGTTTTTATTCAAAGTTTTAAGTTTACTAAGATACGATTTCCAACTCTGTCCCACCCCAGTTTTCAGACTTTTTGCTGCCTTATTTTATTTTCGCAAGTACACCTGTTTGCAAGTGCATGTATCATAAATTTTGTTACAGCTGACGATGGAGCTACTTTTAAGCGAGAAAAACAAATTTGTGGGACACTTGGATGATTACTTGTACTGGAAAAAGGACACTAGAGGAAGACGCACACGATGGCGGTGCATATTCTGGGAAAAGGGACCCTGTGATACAGCTGAAAAGAAATGTCCAGGTATTCTGTACAGAATTTTGAACGGTACTTTAACAATACATTGAGGAGCTGCATCTACAATCGACGGCAAAGTAGAAGCAACAACGCTTCATAATCACTACGGTGATAAGAGCAGAGTTGAGCTCAAGCGTATGCAGGGCTTAGTGCAGAAAAGGGCAAGAGACAGCAAAGATCCTCCTCGCACAATCATTGGAAATGCAATCGAGACAGTCAGTGATGATACAAAACCTTTAATTCGTCGGTCGCTTACGGCGAGGAATATTCGCAAGACAAGGCAAGTCGCACAGCTTGAACCAGCTAACCCAAAGTCTTTGGTGCATCTCAAAGTTTGATTTATAGCGTTGAACGGTTATGCCAATGATATTTTAGATTCCAAAAAAGTTCAAGATGCTAGGTATGGAAGTATTTATGAAATACGATGGATGGAACGAAGATGAGCGAATTCAAGTAAGTTTTCTACAGCTAATATGCGCTTCAAATATTCTTTTAGATCTTCACGACAGATAAATGTTTAGACTTCATGCAAGCAATTCAAAGTGGGGTGCAGATGACCTTTGATCCGACTCCGTTGCTTTTTGGTCAATTATGGATTCTTTTGTCCAGTTATGTCACACTTTCGTCCCCATTTTTTCGAACTTACGAAGTGGGATTAGACTCGTGCATCAGCTTCGGCAGCTCGAGGGAAACGCAGAGGCTTTTGTTGAACTTAGGTATGATTTATGTATTTTTGTCTTGAATATGAGCTTTTTCAGAGAACTGTTTGAAGCTTCGAGAACGCCGAATTGTTGGAAAACATTTTGACTATTTTGAGGACAGCTATATTGGAAGGCTAACTGGAAACAAAGGCAAGCGAAAGAACCCAAGCACATATTTTCATTTTTTTCGGCCATATTTATTTTGTTAGCTATCCCATTGAGAAGTGGAATCTGCGTGCTCTAGGAAACAGATCAGCCGAGAACAAGTAACGGAATCGAGTCTTTCAACGGGCAACTTATTCGAACGTTAGCGGCATCGCATCCAACTATTTGGAAACTGATAGAAGGTTAGATGTATTTTATGGCATATTATAAAAAGCAAAAGTTTTTAGGTCTGCGTCGGGAATTTGTCATTGCCGAGCAGAGGATTGTGCGCACTGGGCCGAGCAAAGGAACCACGTCGAGGTCAAACTTATGTGGATATTGACGACAGAATCAAGAACACAGTCAGCCGTTACCACCAAATTCCAAAGATTCAATTTCTTCGTTCCATTGCGATCAATTTGGGCCGGATTCAAGTCTATAAAGTGCCAGGTAATTTTAGGCTTTTAATTATCTGAGAGCTATATTGTGTTTCAGTAAGCGATATTCGGAAGCGAAAACAAGAGGCAGCAAGTAACAAGAGCGGTGGAAAAAAGGCCAAGGTTCTGGGGTTGATGACTATCGAGGATGAATTTGGTAACTTAATCTATCCTTTAAAGGCTGATGGTTTTTTTTCTTTGGCGAATATTTATGTATTTTTAGAAATCTTAGATCATCCATCGGAAAAAATTGTGGTTAAGAAATTTGGGATTGGATTAACTCAAGAGCACCTTGAATGTTTGGGGCCTGAGCAGAAGTTGAAGGGCGAAATCATTAACTTCTACATGCAACTCATTGTCGATCGATCGAAAGTTAGCTTTGGAGTGCTTTCATCGGTATGTTATTTGAATTTTTTCATACTGTTCCCAATCATTTCAGGTCTATGCATTTGACACATTGTTTTACACAACTAATCGAGAAAGGACCGAAATTGGCGCAAAACTGGGCTAAAGATGTGCGAATATTCGACTATGATGTTATCCTGATCCCTGTCCACAGCGGCAAACTTGAAGACGGTCATTGGTCTCTGATGGTATATTTTTCTGATAATTAAGCGATTTTTTGTAATTCCTTTAGGTTGCAAACCAATCAAAGGAGGATTTCTGTATTTGGACTCACTTCACAGAGATGGCGACGAGCAAATTAAACAAATCAAGTAATTCTTTTTAAACCTAAATTGGTAAATGGTAAACAGCAGTTCATTTAGGCATTTCTTGCGGAATTTGCAGAAGAAAAGAATGTTGATGAGGACCCATCTAACTGGCTGGTTTGTCACCCAAGGTACGGCTTTCGGCTTCGAGATTAAGTTTTATAGTGGAAGTCTTAGGACATCCCATTGCAAGCAAACTCGTATGATTGCGGTCCATTTACGTGCAAGTTCGCCGATTCTGTCGCTCGTAATGTGCCTATCAATTTCACACAAGGACAGATGCCACAATACCGCGAAGAAATGATCAGAGAAATTTTGAAAGGAAAAATACTTTGAATTTTTTTTGTTGTTGTCTTACCGAATGTTACCGTGTCTCACCATATGTTATTTTGTTTGTTGTAATAAAGAACATTCAGTTGTATTTGTGTCTTTTTAAAGGTCACTACTCATTTGGGCAAGACTCATTTGCTCTCTGCATCCCCATTCGAACCGCATATGTCAAATTGTATTTTAAAACACTTTGTAGTTGGGGAAACGTGTTTAATGAACCTAACGTACACTATCCCACCCCGTGTCTAAGCACAATCTGAAGAACAGCAGCGCTTACCGAGACAAAATAAAGGTGGCTTTGTAGAGAACAGATGTATCAAAAAATATTCAAAAGGCTATAAAAATCAAAGATTTGGTAACATCTTAATAATTACCCAGTTATGATTACGTTGAACTATCCCCTAGTGGTTCAGGTGCCCTTTTAGTGGCTGAGTATTTCCATATGGTTGTGGTTACCTTATGGTAGTTAAAGTACTTACCCACTTAAGTAATGCGGTTTTGCTATGTGATATCACTGTTTTGTGTTTATCGCGTGTTAAACCGTGTTTATCTCGCCATTGTGGGTAGGTTACCATGGTTTATAACAAATTATGGCGAAATCCAAAAAATTTCAAAGTTTAGAGTGTGGATAACCCTTCAGGGTAAAAAATTGTGTTCAACTACCAACTGGATTCGAACCTGTTCGAAAATTTCGAATTGGCGGTTTTGGGGACGAATTCACCTGGGGACGAATTCACCTGGGGAGGGTCCGTGACAATTCCCTGCCAGAACAATTTCCTGCCAGGACAATTCCCTGCCAGGACAATTCCCTGCCAGGACAATTCCCTGTATGCGACAATTCCCTGCCAGGACAATTCCCTGCCGGGACAATTCCCTGTATGCGACAATTCCCTGTACGGGACAATTTTTTTGATTGAGTAACATAAAAGATAAATTGGTTAACATCAAACAAGTAAACAAAAACATTCTAATCATCCATATCATAATTGCTCGAAATTCCTTTGAGATATTCTTCCGTAGTTCTGTTTTCATAATCCTCCACAATCCTGAGAATTCGTGCATCCGCTTGCTTGTACTTGTTCCGCTTCCCTTAGGCTTTTTCCAGCTTGCCATTGGACGAACTGCTGATCCCTGCCTTGCTGAACGACTTTGAGACAATTGATAAAATTCCAGATTCCAGGGTGGCATGAATCAATCTCGCATTGGATCCGATGGTTAGCTGCTTCGGCAAAATTGTTTGTGCGATGCTTTCCATTTAACGTTCTTTCATAGAGATTCCACAACGAATGTTCGAACTTTGGTGGAGTCACAATTTCTCGGTTACCCTTCGGTTGATTGACCCTAAAACAAGAAAAACACCACTCAATTTTCAATTAAATTTAAAATGTACCAATGTAATTCTTTTCAAAATAAACCATAATAGGCTCCAGTTCGACCGGCATCAGTCTCCACAGGTCGTCAAAGACACGAATCAAATCCAGAGGTGGAACAAAAGCCATCGACGTGATCATTCCTACAAAACAAATGGATGTGTGTAAAATATGTCTAATTAACAAAATAAACTTACGGCATTTAACAGCAAAGTCAGCATCGGTTTCATAGCGGCTTTTGAGATGAAATTTGCCTAGTTTCTTCTTCATATTTTGCACAAGATGAAAAAAACAGGCCCAAATGAGAACGATTTGCCGGGCATTGAGATCATCAGCAGTAAGATTGGGTATGTCCTCCACATCGTTGATCTCAGCAGCTAGCGCATTGTTTCCTTCCTCTGTCACGAACAGTTGTCCAGCAATGATGTTGTCCCCTTGAGCAATTGCATTAAACTTTACCCGAATCGCGCTAATTGCTGCCAGCTCAAAATCCACACTGAAACTTGTCGGTCGAAATTCTGGCCACAAATCGAGAATCATCCCATACATCTTTTCGTAGATTAGCTGGCTTTTCCTGGAAGAAGTGCATACAAAACTGGAAACACGTACCCTCCTCTTTCAGCAAGAATTACGTAGACCTAAATATAAACAGTAAATAAGTAAATTGATAACAATAATCTTAAACTTACTTGATAGAAGGGAGCCGGTGTAATTTTAAAGGTGCCGTCAACGAAAACAATTTTCATCCTTGAAGTCCAGTTCTTGTTGCTTTCGCGTCCAAAAAGAAGAATTCTAAAAAAAACTTTATAAATCAACCCAATTTAAAAATAAGATACCTGTCAGCGTCCATTGAATCAGCTAAAAGAAAAAGCTCTTGCGCATCGGCACCAAATCGATAGTTTCTGTATAGCTCCGGAATATTGAAGAGGATCCCATTTGGTACTTGTTCCACATTGTTCATTCTATTCCGCGTCCTTTGCACAAACTTCCGAAAAGCACTTTTGTCGAGCTTGGACTGAACAGCTTGCGACACACCCGTAAGAACTTGGTTAAAGATTTGAGCAGGATGCTGAAGGTATAACATTATAAGAAATCAAACGTTTGATATAAAGATTTACATGCATTGTTTCCTTCGCAGATGCCTTGACTTGCTGCTTGACTTCTCGCAGAGGAATGGAGATTGCTGACTTCCCATGGTTGTGCTTTCCGAGAAGTTTGACGATTTGACCATTTAAAATGTTGGTGTGGATCCGAAAACGACAGCTAGTTGATTTTCTGTTCACGCACTCCCAAAACTTTTTGGCACCATCTTTGCTGCACTTTTCTTTGTAGAAAAGGTGGCCGTTGTAAGTAAGAACATCTTTTTCCTTCTCAGATTGAATAACGCTCGAAAAAAACTAAAAAATTCAATCAAGCGAGCAAAAAACGATAAAAGAAAAATGACCTGCTGAATCGGTGCTTCCTGAATGTTGGCAGGCTCGGCGATTGCTTCCTGATTGTTGACTGGACCGGCAATCGCTTCCTGAATGTTGACTGGCTCGGCTAATAGTTCTTCGTCGCTGTAGTAGAAATCCATTTCGTAACCTAAATTTATCCATTTTTAAAAGCTCAAACAGTGGATGGCAAACACAAAAACAGTGATCATTGTCGTAAATTATCACAAAATATTTTAACCAAATAGTTTAGCAAAAAAAAAAGATGTTAAAGAAATATGTTAAGGATTCATCCCTTAAGTTAAGGCGAGAACAAAGCGGAGAAGGTTAAGATGAGACTTAGTTATATTTTTATCCTGGCAGGGAATTGTCGCATACAGGGAATTGTCCCGGCAGGGAATTGTCCTGGCAGGGAATTGTCCCGTACAGGGAATTGTCCCATACAGGGAATTGTCCTGGCAGGGAATTGTCCTGGCAGGGAATTGTTCTGGCAGGGAATTGTCCGTGTCCCACCTGGGGACGAATTCACCTGGGGACGAATTCACCTGGGGACGAATTCACCGGGGACGAATTCACCGGGGACGAATTGACTGGGGACGAATTCACCGGGGACGAATTCACCGGGGACGAATTGACTGGGGACGAATTCACCTAGAGCCGTTTATTACGTGACTCGATGTTACGCGGGTCATGTCACTCGCGTAACATCGAGTCGCGTAACAAATGAAATAATGGGGCCTGAATTTTTCCGTTTTCGGTACCGGAAGCATCCTTAATCGCTTTTTCGGGTTCTCCGCGCAAAGATGCCCTAGAAGTGTCAGTTTAAAATGGAACTGTGATAAATAGAACTAAAAAATATGGCAGGGTACAGTTTTTGGTGTTATGTGTTATGCCGGAGTCTGCTATAAGAGCTATAAGAAAAAGTAGTGCCCATGAATTCAAACATTTAAAATTGTACTTATTGGCGTGGGTACGCCCCTTTAAAGAAGTAAACGAATGCCACCTAAAGATGCTAATTTGGTCATCCTGATAATGGCCTCATTTTATCCTTTTAAATTTTAAAATGCAACCTGCGCATACTTGTGACGACCATTAAAAGAACAACCCCCATGCACATAAACTATGGGAGTTCTATTTATGGTGCATAACTCGGCATAACCATTTCTAAACCAAAAAAATGTGTGATGATAGTTTATAAGCAAAGCTTACCTTTCTTTAAAAATTGCAATTTGGTCTGTGTCTGAAAGGTGTTAGATAATTGCATCAGAAGATTTTTAAAATATTACTCAATAATTTTTTTATCATATTTTATACAGACTCACATTGGCGCATGTAGTCAAAAGCATCAGCATAAAAGTAAAACTCTTTGTAATTTCCATGGTAGCAAATACTAGGGTTGACAAAAATTCCAGGAATTGGCCCATCGAAGTTTGCAAAATAGCTGCTCATCTTAATGATTGTCTTAATTTTATTAATAGACACAGAGTGGCGGAAAAAAAGTTATCGTACGGACAAAATATTCTTGGATTTTTATGCAAGTCACTGTTCATAAGAAAAATTTCCGAACAAAAATGAAAATCCAAGTAAGTAGTTTTGTGCAGAATTCCATGCCCTACAAAACTGCTATTGCTGTTTGAAATCTTTGTCACAAATTATATTGAACAGAACCACGCATTCAAAAGAGCCCTAAAAGCAGAGCGCGAAAAAAGTTATCATATGATTACATTTTGTATCTTTTTCATTCTTTTTTTCAAACGGTGATAAAACAAAGTGTATATTATTTGAAAGCCCTGAATCTTAGCTACAATTCGGTAAGTCAAACTTTTCTTTCGGATTCTTCTAGGAAAAGTTATGACTATCAACATAAAAGTGTCGATTTCTACTCAAAATCAAAGTGAATCTAAGAAAAAATGGTTGTTCGGCCGCATAAATTGTGGCTTTTATCAAAAAAAATTCAATGTAAAGATAACATTTAATGCACGATTCGAAAGCTCTTTAATTTCCCTACAAAATGAAATTTTACACATTTTTTTTAAATGTTACAGGGATGAGATACGGATGGTTGAAGTCGGAAAAAGTAAAAACTCCCTCTTTTACCTTATTTTGAGACATTTTTACTTTTTCCAACTTGAATGCGTGGTTCTGTTCAATATAATTTGTGACAAAGATTTCAAACAGCAATAGCAATTTTGTAGGGCATGGAATTCTGCACAAGACTACTTACTTGGATTTTCATTTTTATTCGGAAATTTTTCTTGTGAACAGTGACTTGCATAAAAATCCAAGAATATTTTGTCCGTATGATAACTTTTTTCCGCCACTTTAAGCACAACAACAATTTTTTTTATTTACTATTGCTGGTCTCTTCTAACTTTTTGACACTTATTTATTGTATGCCAAAAAATTTAGTCAACGATTTGGCAGGGCCAGTTTAGGACAGTCTTTTTGCTTGGTGTAGGATACATATCATACACATGTTGGGAAAAAAGAAAAGGCACAAATGCCTGAGAAACATGATTCTGAAAAAGCAGTTTTAACTTTAAAATATTGACTACAAAAAATCAAACATAACTGCTTGATGATGAAATGTGCAAACAGCTACTATATCTGCAAAAAAGTTGGAAGACAAAGAAGAAGCAGGCACTGAACACTCTTTATCTCTTTGCTACACACTATTTTGGCTGATCGCTTGTCTATTAGCACTTAGGGGTGTGAACTTCTTCGTTTTTTGCTAAAATAAATATAACCCTCTGTACTTTTTGTCGTAAATGCAACAAAAACAAGATAAAACTCATGTTTACAAATATTTTTTGATGTTTATTAAAAAGTGTTTGTCGTGATATGTGGAGGTCATGAAATTATGGTGCCGAGAAACCCGAAATAATACTACTTAAGCATTTGATGAGGACTCATTTCCAAGTGGCTATAACTTTTTTCACACTGCACACACTGAGTGCAGATAGGATATCGTTTTGTAAGAAAAATACGCATTATTAACGTGTTATTGGGAAAATCCCGTTTTATGACCGGGGACCGGGACCCCGGTTTTTGGTTTTGAAAACCCCGGTCCCGGTCAAAATTTCGCCCCAAAAGTCCCGTCCCGTGATCCCGTTGGAAGGCATTTTTCTGTCTCTACTTTCAAGTGGCTCTAGAAAAAAAATTCATAGGAAAAATTTCAAAACCAATAACACCATCGTGTTCAGCGTGAAATTCCAAGTAAGCAGTCTCAAAAGTTACACACCGTAATCGAAGTGTTAATTTCAAATGCAGTCAAGTGTTCCCTTCACTTCTACCACTATTTATATGACTAAATAATGATCGTGAATGCATTCAAATCAGGTTTGTAGACAATTAACACTAATATCGAGTTTCTTTTAAATTTCGACTAAGAGTTTTGATTTTTTAATTTCTGAATTAAATTTAACAAGAGATTTCGGTTCTATTGGAGAATCCGGCACCAAAAAAGTGCTTGGTCCCCCTGTTGTTTTTTGACGAAAAACAGCTTGGTCCCCCCTGTTGTTAGACATAATTTAAAAACAACAGGGGGGACCAAGCTGTTTTTCGTCAAAGAACAACAGGGGGGACCAAGCACTTTTTTGGCGCCGGATTCTCCAATAGGGCCGAGATTTCAACAAGAGAACAAACGAAGTGTTGTTCTTTGTGTGTTTTGTTTACCATATTTTTAAAGATTTGTAAAAGAATGTCAAATACTGAAGAATGTCCTAAGTAATGAATCCATTAATTAATCTACCGGCATATCGAAACAAATAATACATTAAATTAGAAAATGCCCTTAAAACGTATCAAATGTCTTTTAGCGTTTAAACGAATTTCCGGTAATTTCGCTTGCCAGAGAATAAAAGACACTCAACAAACATTCAGTTTGAAATTTTTGTGAGCACATTGTTTCCTAAAGAAATTTTTTGTTTTTTTACAAAATGCTTCCTAAATTTAGCTTTCTTAAAAATAGGCGAAAAAAATCTGAAAAAACGTTAGAAGATTGTGCCGACATAGGTAATCACCAAAAAGTCCAGCTGGCAGCCAATAACAATGGCAATGAAAGCCGTTCAAATGGTTGGCACATTAGTTTGGTTGGAGACCACCTGTTTAACCCATCGAATGGACAGTCAGAAGATAAGCATTTATCAGGTCATAACCAACCTACTACAAATTCGACTGACTATACTAGTTATGCTAAAGTGTCTGAGAAAAGGCCACACCCTTGCTTGTATTGCCGTTACTTTTGGCGTGAACAATTCCATGGATTTTCTTTGTATTTGATGGTATGTTTTGGGAAATACCTTGTGCGAGCAAAAGTTTAGTAATTATGAATAATCCGGTGGTATTTTTCATATGTTAAATAATACCTACAACAGTAATCCTATTTTAACTTTGCTTAACTTCGCCTTGGGCGCACTGATAAAAAATGCCACCGCACATAAAAATACAAAGTAAAAATACAGTCAACCCTCGATACAACGATACCCCAAGGGACCGGCCCTGGGTATCGTTATATCGAGGGTATCGTTGTATCGAGGTATCGTTATATCGAGGCTATTAAGACCGAAAATCTGACAAGGTATCGTTATATCGAGGCTATTAAGACCGAAAATCTGACAAGGTATCGTTATATCGAGGCTATTAAGACCGAAAATCTGACAAGGTATCGTTATATCGAGGCTATTAAGACCGAAAATCTGACAAGGTATCGTTATATCGAGGCTATTAAGACCGAAAATCTGACAAGGTATCGTTATATCGAGGCTATTAAGACCGAAAATCTGACAAGGTATCGTTATATCGAGGCTATTAAGACCGAAAATCTGACAAGGTATCGTTATATCGAGGCTATTAAGACCGAAAATCTGACAAGGTATCGTTATATCGAGGCTATTAAGACCGAAAATCTGACAAGGTATCGTTATATCGAGGCTTGGCTGTATCAGCACAACAATGTTCAACAAAAGCACTTTTATTAACGGTTAGAAGAGAAGAAATTGGTAATTTTCGGCTGCTGTTCTTTCTTTTTGCACTCTTGATAGAAGTAGTCATCCAATTAAGCAGTGCAGAAAAAGAAAAATGTACTCTGTAAGAAAAAAAAGGCGTTTGAAATTTAAAAATTCTTTAATTTTTTTTCTTAAAAATGATCTTAAATCGAAGGTATCGTTGTATCGAGATTGCTTTTATTAGTCGGGACCGGCAAAAAGTATCGTTATATCGAGGTATCGTTGTATCGAGGGTTGACTGTAATATAATGTAAACATGGAAAGTTAAATTCACCAAGTTAACAATTTTTAGTCACGTTCTCCAATCATCAAAGCTCTTTGGTTGAGCATTATTGGATTATGTTTGGGTATTGCCCTCTGGTTGTCTTACTTTCTTGTCAGTGAATACATGGAGAGACCTGTAGTAACTCTCAATACTATTCGCCAGGTTAAAACTTGAAAATAATAATAATTGTCTGCATTGACCGCCAAGTACCTTAATTTCTAGTTTAAGACTAAAAACAAAAATATTCAGAGACAGAAATTATTGTTTGCGAATATCACAGTTTGTCCCAAAAACGTCGATTCTTTGAATTTCACAGCCATAGAAGCAGGTAAGTAAGGCAATTTTATTATCAAAGTTTATATATTTTTTTCCAAGGATGTAAATGAAATGCCGCTAAAATAAAAACCGCATTGTGTTTACTGTTCGCACATGGAAGCATTTCTGACACAAAATTTATAATTTTTATATTTTGTAACCCAACATTAGAAGTGCCGAGTCTTTCTCAATGTACTTTTTCAAGTCATCTTGCCGTTTACTTCTAGATCTAAATTTCCGGATGCCTTACCTATCCCTAAATAGAACAGCAGTCAACGATTTAATCAGCTTTGCTTTGGCTGGAGCTGGTTTTCATAATTTTGACGCCCACATCCAGTTCTGGAGCGGTCCGCAAGTGAACCAGTTATCACAGTGGTTTAAACGCTGGAGAGGGCAGCGCAGTCTTCGACAATTTATGCATTACTTATTTGAGACCAATGGATACACTTGTGAAGATGTTAGTTGATATTTTCAAACGCAATTTCGACAATCAAATTCATTTTAGTTGTTTGAGGCGTGTTTTTACGGCAGAAGACCAATTGTTTGCTGCGATCATTTCGCTCCTGCATATGTAATTATAAAATTTTGTATGATTGTGTAATGCTGATCATTTTTTATGTGATGCTGAGAGGAAGATGTTTTCGCCTCAAAGAGTTTTACCAGTTTGATCCAGACGAATCAGGCAAATTGTCTTTGTTTATGAAGCAACTGAAAAGTCCTTTTGTAAATATTCATGGAGTACAGGTGAGCAAAGCTTTTACGGTCTATTCAAAAATTTGAAATTTTGGTGGTTGAAGTCAAAGTTGGGGTGATTTGGGGGAACTTCATGGGTACCCATTTGGTCACAAAGAAAAACTTTTCTTAGTGATATATTTTATAAGACTTTTTTGTACTCATTGGGGAGCTCCTTCAACGCAGATTAAACTCTTATCGTTAGAGTCGTTGGGTATTATCGTTGGGTATTAGTCATCAAAAATTTGAAATTTTGGTGGTTGAAGTCAAAGTTGGGGTGATCAGGAGGATAGGTAGGGGTGCCAGTAGGAGTGTAGGAGTACCGGGAAATTGGGTAGAGTACCAGTGAAGGGAGTAGAGGTACCAGTAAAGTGGGTAGGTGTGCCAGTAGAAAGAGTAGGGGTGCCAGGAGAGTGACTAGGTACGCCAGGAGAGTGGGTGGGTATGCGAATTTAGTTGACCATGAGAGGTAGAAGAGTGTTTAGATAGGATATACCCAATTTTAGGTGAGTACCTCAGACAATAGATAAGTCCAACCAGAGGTCACCCTAATCATTAGGCAAGTGTTCTAACTACCTCTTGGATATTCTAACTATCCGCATTGTAACCCCACCTAAAAAGTACCAACTCTTCCTCAAGGCTATCTTAACCTTTTAAGAGCACTTATGATAGTTTTGAAAAGCACACAAGGGTGTTATAAACAGGGTGGTAACCTCAGCCGGCTGACTTCAGCCGGCTGAGGTTGAACTCAGCCATCAGCCGGCTGAGGCTGATGGCTGAGGTAGAAATTTCGGCCCGGCTGACGGCTGAGGCTGAGGAAAATTTTGAGACCTCAGCCGGCTGAGGCTGAGGCTGATGGCTGAGGTAAAAATTTTGGCCCGGCTGACGGCTGAGGCTGAGGTAAATTTTTCAGACCTCAGCCGGCTGAGGATGTGGCTGAGGCTGAGGCTGAGGTAAATTTTTCAGACCTCAGCCGGCTGAGGATGTGGCTGAGGCTGAGGTAAAATTTATGACCCGGCTGACGGCTGAGGCTGAGGTAAATTTTTCAGACCTCAGCCGGCTGAGGATGTGGCTGAGGCTGAGGTAAAATTTATGACCCGGCAGACGGCTGAGGCAAAAAAACTTTTTAAAATTTTCTTAACAGAAAAAATTTTAAACTTTTTTTTTCAAAGTGTTTTTATCAAATTTTCGAAAATTTTGTTATATATTCACTGCTTTACTGGCAATTTGAAAAAGATGAGAAAAATTGATTTATTTATTTCAGTAATGAAAAAGTTTAGTAGTTAAGTAATTAAGTGATCACGAATTAAATAAATAAATTTTATCCCAGGTTATGGCTTATTGTTAAATTTAAGCAAAGCACGTTCTTTCATACTGCATGGTTGGGTGTTGCTCCGCAATCCGACTGAATTCAGAGTGACTTGTGAAAACAACCGCTCAACGGTAGCTGATGTGGCTGGAATAGGCAGTAGTTCAAGAGCTAGCTTAGACAATTGTGGGAAGTATTGACGGTTTTGTAACCAAAACCCAATTGTGTCCTTTGTCGAGCTTTGGGAGCTTTGTCTATTTTATGGCTATTTATACACAAACCAATAAAATTGTTAATTTAAATAGTTTTATATTACAGCCGGCTGAGCTCGATCTCAGCCGGCTGAGGTTAACTCAGCCATCAGCCGGCTGAGGCTGAGGCTGATGGCTGAGGTAAAAATTTTGGCCCGGCTGACGGCTGAGGCTGAGGAAAATTTTGAGACCTCAGCCGGCTGAGGCTGAGGCTGATGGCTGAGGTAGAAATTTCGGCCCGGCTGACGGCTGAGGCTGAGGAAAATTTTGAGACCTCAGCCGGCTGAGGCTGATGGCTGAGGTAAAAATTTTGGCCCGGCTGACGGCTGAGGCTGAGGAAAATTTTGAGACCTCAGCCGGCTGAGGCTGAGGCTGATGGCTGAGGTAGAAATTTCGGCCCGGCTGACGGCTGAGGCTGAGGAAAATTTTGAGACCTCAGCCGGCTGAGGCTGAGGCTGATGGCTGAGGTAAAAATTTTGGCCCGGCTGACGGCTGAGGCTGAGGAAAATTTTCAGACCTCAGCCGGCTGAGGCTGAGGCTGATGGCTGAGGTAATCATCGAGTATACCACCCTGGTTATAAATAGTAAGCAATACACCCAAAGGGTTCCTTTTCGAATTTCTTAATAGCAGAATGTGTTTTCGTGCGTGTCATGACAATTGACATACTGCTTCTGTAAGAAGGCGCCTGTAAGGCGCCAATTAACTTAGCGAAACAAATGTTTAGACTAGTCACCCCACACTCAAAGTCTCTAAGTTCAGAACAGTTATCGAAAAAAACTAGCATGAGTGCCGTTCCAGCCTTGTTCGATAACCACCGTATTTTAATACTATATTAGAAAGCTAGTCTATGCACCGGAATACGTTAACTGATCAAGGGAATCATATGAATATTTTCTGTTTTTTCCTAGCTTTTTAGTTTTTTTTATATTTGTTAAATGTATCACAAATTTTTATAGAATAAAATTATTCATAACCAAAAGGTAGAATCCTGTAGTCTGAGTGATAACCATTTCTATTACAGGGAGAGTAGTTTTTAGACTGATTTCGGAAACTACTGAAGATTCCTTATTTGTTAGGATTCTATGATCCTCTAATAAGCACCCTCCCCAAAATCAGGAATTTCTTAGAATTATTATCCGCCTTTTATACCAGATATTTGTTTATGAACGCAATATATGTTATATACCAAAATGTAGCGCAGATTCTCAGCTACATTTTGATGTATAACGTACGTTGTGTTCAAAAACAAAAACTTGGTATAAAAGGCGGAGAATGAATTTAAGAAATTCCGCTTATTAGAGGAAATACGGTAGGTAGTTGCAATAGTACAGGCTTGTTCTAATGCTTGTCTTTTAAAAGATTCGTATGTAAAATAGAAGATGTTTTAGAATCCAGGGTTAGGCCTCGTACTTTAAGTACAGTTTTCACTAATCTTTTAATTTCAATCCATACTGCTCAGGTCCAGCTGCAACGAATTCTTCAATTGTATTTTTGAATATTCTCGAGTCATTTCACCTAGATATCTCCTTCATTAATGTGGTTGATATCTTCAGGCTATTTGAAAATTACAGACTCAGTGTCTGTATACAATAGTTGACAACCAGGGTTATAATTAGCTGCCACAATAATTGCCTCTTTCTACATTTAATTTTTTGACCCTACCGGAGTATACCCCCCCCCCAAATGAAATTTTTTTAAAGTGTTTCCAAACACCCTATATCAACCTAAAATCACCTCAGAAGTTCAAAAAAGACATTATTTTTGTGTTCTGGTCAATAAAAAATTGAGTTATGGGCATTTTGAAATTTCGACCATTTGCCTGTTTTACCATGTTTTGGTCACTGGAGCTGGGCAAAAAGAGCCTCTAAACGCATTTTTGATCAAGAGTCTTGCTCGGAATTATGTAAAATATATATAATTATGCAACCAAGCCCCCTGCGCCCGCAGGGGGCTTGGTTGCTTGGTTGCTTGGTTGCTTGGGGTTGCGATGCGCACACCCACATACCTTAGACGCAAATCACTCGAAAGTGACTCTGGATGCATAAAAAATGTATGCATACCAAAGTTTCTTTATGCGGTAGGCCCCAGTTAACAAAACTATGTTCAAAATATATATACTCCGGTAGCGCCAATTTTTTATTGGGTGCTAAAATTATTGCAACCATGATATTTTTGATTTTTTCTGACTTTCCAAGGTCAGTAGCCATATAAGGATTGAAATGTGCACTGTGTCTCAAGTGCACTCTACCAATACTATAATGTACATTTATTTATAAAAAATACCTTCACAATCACTCTTTGTGTATGTCTGAGCCGTTAATTACTAAAGTCCCGTAACGACGATAAATCCAAAGTTTCAAACTAAGTAAACTAACAACACCCTACTTGACTCTCCTATTGTATTTCACAATATTTTAATATATAATCAAGCCCAACTCAACTAACAACTTATCGTGTTCCTTAATTCTACGCTTTTTCGAAAAGTCTATTAATAGACTATACCAAGCAAATAAAAAGCGATTTTTGATAAGTTTCAGGCTTAGAATAGGTCTAAGGTAAGTAATCAAAGCTAACAACAGTTGAATGTAAATCCTATAGTAAATAAGTTCCTTAGACTTAGGCTACAATCTCTGTTAAAGTTGCAGTTATTCAATATTTTAAGAAAGCCTTGCCTTTTGATCATTCCAAGAAACCACTTTGCAAAAGCGGAATAGTATAAAAAAAGTTACTTTTATCGATTGATTTTATGCGAAGCTTTCAAAATTTAACGTTAATTTGGAAGTTTAATTGGATCACCCTGTAAAGTTCTCAGAAACATCCCGGAATGTTCTAAAACCTTCTAGAACACTTTTTCGTACCACTCTGTACCAGTCCGTACCACTTTACAGTTGTCTATGTCCCTCTTTCTGTGGAATATTGATATAAATTCGAAATTATTTTTTAAAAAACAAAAAAATATTTATATTTAAAAAACAAGTTTTTTTGTCTTGAATATACTCTTTCCGCTCATCCAGCTACCCGGACAAAAAGGGGGTACTATACTACTTAAGTATGTTTCATTAGTGTTACATTTATTAAGTGATCAAAGCTTTCAATTCAGCCGCAAGTAGTTGTGTACATCGGTGACGAATATGAAGACATACCAACTTTTCCACGATTCTACCTCAACGATCACACCTGGTATAAGTTTCGTATTAGAAAAAGGAGGATTAAGATGTTGGCACCTAATCCTCACTGCTCTTCTGACTACTTGAAGATGGGCAGGGGCAAGTGTTTGGTAGAGACTTGGCTAAAGTGAGTCACAACCCGATAACCTTGCGAAACAATTATTAAGTTTAGAGAGCGCATAATCGGGAAAATGAATTGCACCCTGTTCTATTTAGCACAAAAGGATCCAGGAATGAGGATCTGCAGTCCCAAAGTAAATTTTAAAATTATTGAAATTGCCTATGAAGGTTAACTTTTGTTTTTACATGGACAAACAATTTTCTTAATGTTTTTGTCTTGAAGGGAATCAAAAATTTGACGGTATTTTGAATTTAAAAAGCAGTTTTATTTGGCTCAAAGTGAATTGCGCCCTCAAAAGTCTGATTTTCACCGACAAGTTCACTTTTTTTCATCCGCAAATTTTATATCGCCATTTTTCTAATTTTTTTAATGTTTGTGTTTTCCTATAGCCCTGGATCTTGGCTCTCTAATGAGCTATCTAATTACCGTATTCTCTCTATTAGTTCCACATGTGGGATTATTTTTCAATCGTCCGAAAATCGGAAAAATTTGGGGTCGATCTCGAGATTTTTGGGTGAAAATCCAAAATCCAAAAAACAGAATCGGTAGAGCTCGTGGGAGTTAAGACAATGCAATAAACAGCTTTGTTGAATTTTTTCTCTGAGATGAGATACAGGTCCTCAAAGTTGGGGGTGTGGGTTTAATAGAGAGTGTGGAACTAATAGAGAGAATACGGTATGCTGAATGATTTGCAAAATGTAGAGATCAAGAGGTTTTAAAAAGAGCTCAAGAGGCATTTTTAGGTATTTTAATTTTTAAAACTTCTTGATCTATATATTTCTTAAATAACCCAGCGAAGTTTTATAGTTGGTTAAAAAGCTAAGATTCAGGGCTACAAGAAAACACAAAATAAAATTCAAAAATAATAACAGAAAATCTAAGAAAAGTGGCAACATAAAATTTGCTTGTGAAAAAAGTAAACTTGCTGGTGAAATTCAGACTTTTGAGTATGCACTTCAGCTACAGCCGTTTTATTTTGTCTTTTTATAAACATAAAACAAGGCTTTTATCTCAGAAAAAATCATATAAGGAAATGTGGGCGAAAAAGGACGTTTTGACCATTTTTCAAGACACAATTTTTATCAAATAAAACCAGCTATGAGATCATAAGAAAAAAAGTAGATTAAACTTTTGATGTTGCAGTTAGTTATCCAAAACTATCGCCAATTGCTAACAATTGCTTTTGATGACGATTATCAGCCGATTAAATACAAGGTAAATTACATATTTAAAAAGCGGTGTGACAAAATTTGCTCGCGTCAAAATTTGCCCGGACCGAAATTTTCCCAGAACCAAAAACGGCCAAAATTTGCCCGGGCCTTAAAAGAGTTCAAAATTTACCCGGAACTAAAATTTGGGCTTGCGGTCAATTCATTCACAGGTCAATTCATCCATAGGTCAATTCATCCATAGGTCAATCCGTCCACAGTCAATTCATCCATAGGTCAATCCGTCCACAGTCAATTCATCCATAGGTCAATCCGTCCACAGTCAATTCATTCATAGGTCAATCCGTCCACAGTCAATTCATCCATAGGTCAATCCGTCCACAGTCAATTCATCCATAGGTCAATCCGTCCACAGTCAATTCGTACACGGTCTAGCACCTTACCTTAGTACCTATACCTAGGTACAACAACTGAGCACCACCTTGACGCCCTAAGGAGCATAAAACTACTACAAAACTGGGGTTCTTGCAGCTCAAATCGCTGTTTTAGCATTATAAAAACATCTTCAGGACAGAATTTCGGATAAGGTACATTGATTTTTAATTACTTACAGCTAAATCCAAAATTTCGGATTCTGGAGGTGGACTCATATATGGGAGGTACCAGGTGGTTTTCCCACCCACCCTGAAGCTTACTGGCCGACCTTCGACTTATGACTTGGGGTCGTCCACCTCGGAGTGGGTACTGTCCTTCAAGAAAATAAAATGTCTGCTACCACCAGGATTCGAGCTTGTAACCTCAAAAACTTGGAGGCCCCTCCAGGTGGACGTCCAGCTGGACAATTGACTACAGCCTGAAAATTCGGCGACAGAAAAACCTTTTAATATTCACTAATGTATTCAGGACATCGTCTCAGTCAAGATAGAAATGATTATTTGCTCATTCAGAAAAATCCGCTTAAATTTTGGGTCGTCCACCACCACCACGGTATCCAGCCAGAGTATTGAGATTCTGGGAAAGTATTGAGAAAAATATTTTGGTCTTAACAAAAACCGTTTTCAGCACACGATTTTGGGTTCAATAGTACAGTTGGTTCTTACGGGTTATCCGCACCACCTTAATTTTTCGGCTATTTTGTGCTCCTAAGGCAATTCTGATGTGCTAGATCGATTTTTCGGGTCTACTTTACCCTAATAACGCTCAATACGGGTGCAGCTCGTCATCATTTGGTTGCCTACCTCGAAGAATTCTGGTGGAGAAATCGCAACAAAGAAAAGGATCCCTTCGAGGAACTCTTGAAAGATATTGCTCGATTGTATCCGCCAAATATACCATTTGATGTTGCTCGTTAAATTTATCGTTGTATTTTTATGTGTTTCTTGTTAAAATAAATAAAGATTACTGAATTGTAAATAAAAAGAAAAGGTGGTGCGGATAACGTTCTTACGGGCAGTGAATGCGGAGGATAAATTAACGTGTAATTGTCGAATAAAAAATGTAATTAATGGCAATAATGCACCCGTATTGAGCGTTACTAGGGTAAAGTAGACCCGAAAAATCGATCTAGCACATCAGAATTGCCTTAGGAGCACAAAATAGCCGAAAAATTAAGGTGGTGCGGATAACCCGTAAGAACCGTTGCTTCAGCCTTTAGAGTCATTTGGGCAATTTTACCAAAACTCAAAAAATTTTAGTTCCGGGCAAATTTTGGCCGCTTTTAAAGCCTGGGCAAATTTTGGTCCGGGCAAATTTTGGCCCGTAAAAATTTCGGTCCGGGAAATTTTCGGTCCGGGCAAATTTTGGCCCGGGCAAATTTTGGCCCGGGAAAATTTCGGTCCGGGCAAATTTTAGCGCGGGCAAAAAGGGAGTTATTTAGTGTTTACCAGCTTGCAAACGAGATCACCTGGAAGTGCAACTTTACTTCAGCAGTAAAGTTAGACATGGAATGCGCAAACCCTTCTTTCACTTAGAAGCATCCTATGAGAACTTGCAGGCAAATGCTCAACTTACGCTTAACATTATCTTTAAAAATGATAAATTGCAGATAGAGTACTACAGCGAGGTCAGGACAAAGACTCTGACAGGATTCATCTCACAAATCGGTGGACAACTAGTCAGTTAAAGTACTTTAAATTTAGTTACACAGTATGATTTAGGGACTGCTCATGGGTATTTCCTTGATTGGAGTTGTACAAATACTCACATCATTTTTTATATTACTTTTTTCAACTATTAAGGAATTTTATTTTAATAAAAGCATGTGAATCGATATTAACACAGGAATAAATGGCTTTAACGACGGCACGGCCTTTCAAAACGCCCGAAAAGTCTTCTGAGCCTCAAGCAAATTTTTGCGAAAAAAAACTCGTCTAATCTGACTAGAAAAATGAGTACCAGGCCCTTTATCATTTTTTAATATTTTATTCGTGGTTTTAGCTGCGACTGCACTTTCTCATCATTGGACAGGCAAGTACGCTGCTAACCATTTATGCACATGCTTCAAGGATTACTTCTTTTAAACCTGGATGAATTCAAGCTTGTGTGGGTGGTTCGAAGGATTTTCTGCGTGCTACTCCACAAACAATCGATTGGAATCTACGAACAGCGTTATAAAGGACTGCAGTACTCTTCGAAAACAACTCTTGATCCGGGCTTTCCTTCGTACGGCTGAAAAGATGGTGTCAAATTCTAGCAAAGCAACCAGATCGTCTCGGTGATGGTGATGAAGAAAAAAGGGCAAACGACTTATCCGCGCCACGCTATTGCTGAGCTGGTGGGAAAAAAGAGAAAAAGAGGACGTCCAAGTCAAGGATAGGGTGAATTATTGTTTTGGAATTGCACATTGTTATTTGTGGGGGTGTGTTAGAATAAATTTTGTTGCAATCAAGACTTGTACTGACAAATAAATGCGCATGGATTGTAGTACTACATTAAGCTGAAAAGTGCCTTATCTTGTTGACATGCAAATCGCGAAGTGTAGTTTGACTGGAATGCGGTGATGGCTATTATTGTAATGACTGGTAGGCGGAATTGGTGCTGTTGGCACAGGAATTTTTAGCGTAAAAACCACACTCAGTACCAAAAATTACACTTCAAGCTGATAATATGAAAAATAGGGAAGAATAAAAATTTGGGGACATATTTCAGAATATTTGGGGACATTTTTCAGAGATTTGGGGACATATAAAATTTGGGGACATTTTTCAGAGATTTGGGGACATATAAAATTTGGGGACATTTTTCAGAAATTTGGGGACAAAATTAATTACCACCCATAATTTTATACAAAAGTTTCTAAACGCCTACGCACCAAGTCGCGGGTTTGGTTCCTGCAGACACTGTTCAGATTCAGTAGAATTTTTGAAAAATGTATGGTAGACAATTACTGATTGGTTGAATGCTGGGCAACCAGACATTTTTCGCTATTAGTGACAAATTAGTCGTGTGACAAATTAGTCGTTAGACACAAAACTTTTTCGTTAACTGTAAAAATGACTAAAACAGTTACCGAAAAAAGTGACAAATGTCACGCAACAAATATTTTAAAAAGTGACAAATGTCTGGTTTCCACATGAAGGCGTTTGAAGTCTTTTTGTACGTTTAATTGGATGTGACCTGCAAAACAGAGAATTCGTGAAAAAATTCCGGTTATTGATGCGAAATACTTCAAGAAATCGTGCTATAGTGTTATATTATACATGGCTATAGTTTCATTGTAGACATTCTTAGACATTTCAATTTTTCAACGTTCGACGCGTCGAGAATTTCGACCGGTCGACAACAAAACTGAAATAAAAATTTGTTTCAGCTCGCAAACGTACATTTTCTCATTAATAATATGCCTCCAAATTCTTCTGAGCTATTGGATAAGAGCCGAACTCTTTTGGAAATTATTGCTCAGTTTACTGAAAGCTTCAACTCTGCCTTTGGCCTTGAATCCGATGATTTTGAAACCACGGAACTGTATGTTTTTGTTTGAAATCAATTAATTATGGCCTTATAATTTTAGGAAACCAGGGGCACGAATATCTCACATATTTTGCGAAAACCTTGCAGCTGACATGGAAAAGCTTGACCCGGTCGATGGCTTGTCTGAAGAAAAGCTTTTAATTGCTATCAAGAATTCTTCGGTAGCTTTTTTGTATTTTTTTAACCCAGCACGGTTCACCATTCCTGGTTTTCCAGGCACTGCGTCCAACTATTTTTATCTCAGAACGGAGCTTCGAATTACTTGCTAAACATCAAATACGTCAGCTGGAAAGGCCAAGCTTGCATTGCGTCAAACTTGTCTATCTAGAACTTCTTCGAGTTGTAAGAAAATGCGGGGATATACAGGTAAATTTTGACATTAGTTTTATCAATAAACTTCTCATTCTGTTGATGTGTAGGGATCGGTAAGGTCTCAATTTCCAATTCTCTTCGACCGCATCGATGAAATCGTCTCTGAGCTACTGATTGATCGCCTTCGCTTAACCGAACAGTTCGTTGCAGATTTGATGGAAATAGAAACAGCTTATGTTAACTGCAAGAATCCAGATTTTATCGAGCTAGTCCAGACTGTTGTGTGGGTATCTCTTTCTTATTTATTCGACTTGCTTAAGGTTTTTCCGTTTCGTTTCTATAGGAAGATCGACCATCTGCCAAATGTTACGCGGGGGACCAAAGATATGCGCCTGTAACAAATCTACCTCCTCCTTCACTGTATTTTGAGCAGCAATTTCAAAAGTACCAAGCTGTCAGCTCTTTCCCGTCTTGGAAATTCGGTTTCTTCAAGCAAATATCGAAAATGGTCACAAGTTCAATTGCCATGGCTGGTTCATACCCTGCTCTACCCGCTACGAGTTTTACAGATAATCAAGATAAAGCGCTGTTAGCGAGTGAAGACATGTGTATTGAGGATGTTTCAGGCAAGGAAGTGATGGATATGGAAATGGTGCTGCTGTTGGAAGATGCTTTTAAAGCTCAAGACGGCCTAAATTCTTTTGAGAGCAGGGAGAAACAAGCATGCTTTGTTACAAGTAAGTTAAAAGGGCCGGAGTGCAGAACCCCCTGGCCCGAAAAGTGGTTTTAACATCGTTTTTGTGCGAATTGGCCACTTTTACGTATCGAAAAGGTGAAGAAAACGATTGGGAATGCAATTTCCAAAAAAAAATAAAAAAATCGACTTTTTGCCTTATCTGGAGGGTACTGGGATACCTTATTTAGTGGTTTTTACCGCGTCATCCTCACTGAAAAAGGTCTGCGAATGCATTTTTGATCAAGAGTCTTGCTCGAAGGGGAGTGTATAAGGGGAGTGAGTGGGCGCATCTCTAACCCATCAAGCCCCCTGCGCTCCCGAAGGTGTCGCAGGGGGGCTTGATGGTTTGGGGTTGAGATGCGCACACCCACATACCTTAGACACAAATCACTCGAAGGTGACTCCGAATCAACGAAAGACGTATGCATACCAGTGTTTTTTCATGTGGTAGGTCCCAGTTAGCAAAACTGTGTTCAAAGTCTACTTTTTTGCTCTTTTTGGAAAAAATTTTATGCTTCAGCAACTCCCTAGAACTGGTATACCTTGGTCACCAAGGCAAAATATGCAAAAAAAATTTTAAAAGTGTCTTCCCACTAGTTTTTTACGTTAAAAGTAGCTAAAACAGCCTTAGGACACCATTTTGGCCATTTTTAGGCCAGGGGGAATCTGTAAGTTAGCCGTTAAAAATTCCATTGTGTGTGTGGAAAAGTGTTGTAACCTGAATTTCAGAAAAACTGATTTCTTGTTATTTTTTGATGGTTCGCAAAAATGTTCAAGACATGGTTCCTAAGTCAATTATGAAGTTTCTAGTTGATTATGTGAAGGTATGTCTGTATCCTTTTGTCATGCAGTATAAATTAATGCGTTTAGGATAACCTGCAAAATCAACTGATCCAAGAACTCTACGCCTCTGCGGACTTAGGCTACCTCTTTGGGGAAAACGAGCAAGTGGATCATCGGGTCATTAAAATCGTTTCGGCATCTTGTTGGATAAATAAATTCCTCTTTCAGGCAGAAAATGAAGCAGATGATTGGATAGGAGAAATCTGAGATCTGTTGTCGTAGTCTAGCAAGAAAAAAATTTCAAAGAAGCGATTTGTGTTGTAAATGTTTCCTATTATTGTTCGCTTCGTATATGTTAAAATAAAGAGAGAAGATGAAAAGAATAACTAATCTTCTTGTCTGCAAACATTTGTTACAATTTTAACACGAAATTCATGCGGGTTATTTCTCAGAAGCGTAGGCGTGATTGTGTACCGTATTTTTGAGTTAGAAGTCTTGGAGCTTTTACTTTTTCGCGCTGAATCTAAAACCTGGTAACTTTAAGTATTGATTCAAGTGCTTAAACACACGATCTGTAAGGATGACAAAGGGTCTAACCATGACGAAAAAATCAAAAAATTTCTTTTATTCCTGCCTTGTAGCCTGAACTCTGGGAAGTTCGAAACGGCTAAACACTCTTGAAAATGACAAAGGCTCTATTAGAGAGAATAAGGTACGTAATTTTTAATGCCGATGAAATTTTTTAGTGAGATATTTTTTTGTTCCAGAAAGTTTTGGTGAATATTGCAATTTTGCATGCTGTTGAATATTTTATTTTTACAAATTTAACCATGGTGATAAAGTGGATTTCTCATTACATATTTTGTTACCAAGATTCATCTGCAGCAGTATTTGAGTTGGAAGCACCTACTACTTCTTCTGCTACCGATGAGTCAGTAACTTCTAACTCGTTCATACGTTCATCCTCTTCTTCCTCCTCCAGTTCTTGCTCTATTATTCGGGTGCGGGATGTTGTACTCAGTAGTCGAGAGCTTAGTTCTGATAGAAATGATGTTGGGATGGTTCTTGAAGGATTGCTGGCAGTGCTGTTTGCTTCATCGTCATCTTCATCCTCTAACTCATCGTCATCTGCTTCATCTGCATCAAACCTTGGTGGAGCTAGTAGCTCAAGAGTAGCTGATGATGTTGTGGTGCAAGCTAAAATTTTTGAAGTGCCTAAAATATGTTTTCATGACTTTATCCACTTACCTGATCTGGACGCGGCGGAAGCAGCTGCGCTAGTCGTGGTCCTTCTCACATTGGCATGTAGTTGGGCTGTTCTTCTAGCTCTGGCTGGAGCTACTGGGGGTACTCTACTGTTGAATACTGCGTTAGCTGGACATTCAGGAGTGGCCAAGCCGGGGATTGAATTCAGTGATGTCATTCCATCTAGAGCTTTTGGATCTGGCACATTGGCACTGAGTGCTTGTCTATATTCAGAGCAAGCCAACTCCGGTTGATTGGTTTTGGAAAGAAAGTCTCCCAAAAGTCGATGAATTTGTGCATTGGAATTTAACTAAACTTTAATTTAATTTTATTGCATTTTTACTAAACTCTCACCTCAGAATGTTTTTTTAGCAAGGAAATAGCTTTTTCATAGTTCTGATTCTTATCGTAAAGCTTGACCAGCAAGAATACAGCATCCATCACATAAGGTGCTTTGTTGGTAACTTCATCTAGTAGAGATATTGCATCTGAGTGTGAGTTGGAGTCCTCAGCCAGTACAAGTGCCATAAGGAACTGAATCCGAGGATTGTCTTCGCCTAAGGCATTTAGCGCATTTTTAGTCATTCTCTGGGCGTCTTGCAGTCGTTTCTGAAATTATTGATGTTTTTTGAGAAAAAAATTGAACCGTTATTTGAAAAAAATTTCTCTTTTTCATTTACGGTCGTAACCTTTTGGCCCTTTTTCCGTTCTTTTGAATCCGCGCCTTATTTTTACAACATCATCTCTGCAGTTTGTAAAACATTTTTTGGTCCCACCTAACATGCGCTGGCCTACCCTGAGCCTACGGCCTAAGCCTAAGTTGAAAAATAGAAAAAAATATGCACCAATTAGCCAAAAATAAATAAAATTAAAAAAGGCGCAAATTCAAAAAAGTTGAAAAAGGGGCCAAAAAATACCTACGCCCTCAATTTTTCATGTAAAAAGATTTGTAAAACCATAGTACCTGCAAAACAAGTGATCTCACAAACGTCTCATATACATTTATATTGGTGCTATCATTGAGCAAAGCTTGTTGCAGATGGGAATCCGCTTCTTTTAACCGCTTAGCATCCAACAACACATGTGCTTTGAGCAGCAAAGTTTCGGATCTTTGACGACCTTGAGAAGAGAGGGTAACAGCCCGGTGTGCAAACTGTAGAGCCTCTGTGATGCGGTGCTGCAGTTTGGCCAGATAGCCGTAGGCAACAAATACTTCTGAACACATAGGATTGAGGCTCATTAGTTTTGTGGCTAGTGCTTCTAGTTCTTTCTTCATTTGTAGCTAAACTTAGTGTATAACAGTTAAGCTAGTTAAGATAAAAAAACTTAGAATACCTGAGCCAATAGGGACGCATAGACATCCATCCCATGAGTGCTACTGGAATCAATGGAATGCGCCCTTTGGAAGCAATTTAATGCCTAAATTTAACCAAATTACAAATTATCAATGTCGGAGGGTAGAATGTCGAGAATGTCAAAAAGGAATTTTTCTCAAGATTTCTTATTCATTGAATTTATTTTTAAGGTCACTGATGTCCGTATAACGCTCCAAGGCCATCTGGCCGCAGCAACTCAGGAAACTTCTAAAATCAAGATTGAGCAGCGATTCGCAGGTTTAACAGACCAGAGTGCGTAATAAAGCTTTAAGTTGGCCACCATGACTATGCCCCCGGTTTTACTGCACTATTTTGAGTACCCCAGGGTTACCGTAAAATCAAGACTAGACACCACCCTTGGCTCATTAAGTATCGTTAAGTTAAACCACCTTTTGACGGTCACCAATGATGTTGTAGAAGTGAGCAAGTTCAAGGACGATCCTTCAAACAAAGTTGCTGTAAGTTTAAAACAGGGCTGCGAACTCAAAATTTTTAAATAAAGTACATTTGGGCAATTAAAGTACAATTCGACCATTTTCCGTCAAAAAGTGCCATTTTATCGGCTGGGGGAATATTCTCAAAAACGAAACTTCTCAAACGTAGGTTTTGTTGAAACAAAATTTGTTGAAACAAAACAAAAAATTTTCAGGACGAAACTTTTTTTAAATGAAACTTGACAAAACGAAACTTCTTAAAAATTTGCCTTGGTCCCCCTGTTGTTTTTTTTTGTAATTTTTTTTGTCCGAAAGTCTCAAAAACCAGTTATTTTCACTTTTCAACCATTTTTAGCAAATTTTTTTTTCTGAATTTTTCACTTTTTGCACCACAGGAAGGACCAAGGCAAACTTTTGAGAAGTTTCTTTGTGACAAGTTTTGTTTTTGAGAAAGTTTCTCTAGCCAATTTATCTAGTGCTTATTGAGTTTTGAGCGTCAAAAATCAAGATTTTGACGTAAAATCTAAAAATTTCTAAAAATTGTGGTCCCGAATAAAGTACAAATCTCTAATAAAGTACGTTTCGCAGCCCTGGTTTAAAATTAGAAAATTTTTGTCCAACCTCAAGTTGTTACTGGAAAGTTTGGCTAGAAGTTGTGCCCCTTCCATAAACTTGTGATGACACTCAGCTTGCTTCGCACTAAAAATTACAATGAAAAGAGCGATTGAAGAGCAAGAAAACTTGCCTAAACCACGCCCTTGACTCTTGGCTGATTGCTGGAACTATTGGATCGTCTTCTATTTTCAGATTGCCAGAAGTGATCAAGTAGCTTTTGCACAACAAAGCTTCTGGAACTTCATTGGCTACTGCTCTGAAAATAATGTTGCTAGTGAAAGATGGAGAGATGCACAACGAACCTAAAGTTGCTGATGATTTTAGAGCTAAGTGGCATTCCTGGTCTTGTCAGTTTCCTCGTTAATAAGTTCAGTTTAGCAAGAGCGAATAGAATCTTGGGTCGAGTTTCGGAACGTGGCACAGCCTCCAAACAGCGCACAGCTTCCTCAAGCTTGTTGTCATGAACTAGAGCTTTGTGCATTCTGAACCGCATTTCTCCAACATTGAGCACCTAAAATGTCTGAATTACCGTGTATGTACAAACCGGTGCATAGACATTTGGCGGTTTCCGGTATATTTTTCAAATTCGCGCCATTTTTTATAAATTTTGGTTTTTCGGTGTTTGGAACACATGCTGTCCTTACGTGTGCATATAGCTTTCCCTAAATTAAAAAAATTAAAAACATGCATCAAACAGCTAAAAATATTAAAAAGCGAGAATTCGAAAAAATGTCCCAAAAACCGACTAGCGCCCCTATGCCTCAAAAACCTCTTCAAATTGGTTGTCCGCATTTTGACGACGAATGACTGCCAGTATCTTGAGCACTTTGTCATAATACTAAAAGTTTAAAATTTAGTATTTTTCGGAAAAATGGGATTAAAAGCAAATTACTCTTGCACTTTGGGCATAGTGAGAACAAGAAAAATAAGCGCCAGCGATACACATGTAGACAAAAGCTTGCTCATCTTCTAGCAATTGATCTGCTATTTTGTGTTCCTGCAAATTAAGCTCCACAAAAAGCAGAAGGTCGTCGTAGAGTTCCAACTCGTAAAGGCGCTTAGTGGCTTCGAATAGGTCTATTTTCATTGCGTCAGTAAACTAGATAGTGCTAAAATAAAAAAATTGCCTTTTAATAGAGACTTTACCACAAAAACCTAGCCTTACTTTTTGGATAAAGTTTATTTATATTTTGATTTATTTAAAAAGGTCCCACAACGATGTGTTACAGAGACGTTTGAAAAAGCAAAGCATCACTCCAAAATTTCTAACTAGTTTGCATGACATCTGAATCAAGATTTTTGTTGTACAAACTTGTAACTAAAATCAAAAAAAAGTTCAAAGCGAGTCACGATTTTTAAAGTTCTCATACATAACAAATAGCAAGAACAATACACTGTTACCTCAAAAAGTTAAATCACCCGCAGGCTCCGACACTTTTTTTAGCACATTTTTCGAAATGGAAAAGCTTTGGCCGTAAATACCTATTTTACCATAGAATGTGCACGGGCAGGCCCGGACCCACTTTTTGAACACATATGTCGGCCCTAAGAATATATTGTTGAAGCTGAGATTCCAGGCTACAAAACGTACAGGGTGTCTCAAAATCACGTTAACATTAAAAAAAAAAATTGGGCAGCATAACACTGTCGCGGCTCGTTCATTTCTTCTCAGGAAATGCTCCACAATGCGTTTAAGAGTCGATTGCTTGATCTGGTTCTACTCAAATTCTGCTCCTATCCTAAAAGAGAAATTGAAGAAGAAATAGCACGAAATAGAAATGAAATAGAAACCAAAATCATTAAATCAAACCTGATAGACTTTAGCTCTTGTACTCCTCTTTCTTTCCTACCCAATCCGGTACTTGTTAGCGCAAGCTTCTTAGAATCGACGAACCGCATTGCTGACCGTTTTCCTTGCCACTCCCAACAGCTGCCCGATTTGCGCGCAACCAATACTTCGATGACGAAGATGGATGAAGTCGGCACGTAGCTCCTCTTTCTTGACTGCAGCCATATCTGGAAAATTGACAGAAATTAATTTGATGAACCAATCACAAGCGTAAACGTCAAAAATATTAAAAATGGAACGACGTAAATTGATGCACTGGATAAGCTCGAGGACTAATAAGCAAATGAGAAGCAAGTGAGGAAACAAACAAAAACAGGCGCATCAACCAAACAAATTTGAACGGAAAAATAATAAATTTGAACATGTTAACGTAATTTTAAGACACCCTGTATACATTTATGGTAATTAAATAAAAATTTTAACTAATTAAAAAAAACAAACAAAACAATTTAAAAAAAAATTTTAAGTCAACTTGGCCGGATCGAGCCGTGGCTGAAAAAAATTGAGCTGTTTTTTCAAATTAGTCAAATTTTTTATTTAATTTCCATAAATGTCAATATAAGTTTTGTAGCCTGGAATCTCAGCTTCAATAGTATATTCTTAGGGCCGAAATATGTGTTCAAGAAGTGGGTCCGGGCCTGCCCGTGCACACCCCTATTTTATCTTCTGAAAGACTTTTATTTGCATCTGAAAAACTGCAAAAATTGTTAGATCCATGAAAGACTGATCCTACCGTCCGTTTTTTCAATTTTTTTTTTACTTTCTGGTGCAGAATTTGATGAGCTTTCTAAAAACGCAATCAAAAGATTTGAGGGGTTTTATTTTTGAGAAAAATTACAGAATATACCAAAATTTATATTTTTAAGTGACTTTTTTTTATCTTAAAACGCTATTTTCTTAAGCAAGGGCAGTGATGTTCCGTTTACAGGAATCAATCAATTTAATCGATATGATTGTTTACAAAAATATAATCAAATGTAAATGATTGATCCATTCATTTAAAATTATGTAATCGATTGCAAATGCTGAAATCTTTTATTTAGAATTGTGTAATCGAATAAATGAAAGTCTTTCCTTTTTTTCAATTTCATTCATTTAGAGATTCAAAATGACTTTTAAACAAGAGTATAGAAAAAAAGAAATATTTCAAGAATATTGAATTTATAATGTCACAATGTTTATCAGCAGGTAGCTTTTATTTTACAAAATTAATTATTCAGACGAACACAAAGTTTTTTACATAGCAATAAAGAGGAGGTTCTGTTTTTAATTCCGCGTGTGGCTAAAGATGCTAAAGAGAATATGGAAGCCCCAGAGGATGGTACAGCATTCAAAGCTGCCTTTTTGAGCGACGCCTAAAACCATTTCTCAATTATAGTTCTATTTGCAATATTAGCTCTACCCAAAATTCCATTTCCATGTTGGCGCCAAACATCAAGTGCTTTCATTTGCTGAATATGAGGTGATCAGACGATTTGCTTGTAGTATTTTATGATTGCTCTGACCTTTCCGCAGTCTCGTGCCTTCTTCTTGCTATAAGAACTTCGCGAAAAGATGGAGCCTTAGTTGACGATGAAAAATCCAATAATTCTCTTTAGCATCTTTAGCCACACACAGAATTAAAAACAGAACCTCCTCTTTATTGCTACGTAAAAAACTGTGTAATTCTGTGTTCATCTGAATAATTAATTTTGTAAAATAAAAGATGCTACCTGCTGGTAAACATTGTGACATTATAAATTCAATATTCTTGAAATATTTCTTTTTTTCTATACTCTTGTTTAAAAGTCATTTTGAATCTCTAAATGAATGAAATTGAAAAAAAGGAAAGACTTTCATTTATTCGATTACACAGTTCTAAATAAAAGATTTCAGCATTTGCAATCGATGACACGGTTGTAAATGAATGGATCAATCATCTACATTATTTAAAGAATTGTAAATTCTAAAATTTTTAATGAATGCTAAGGGAACATCACTGAGCCGGGGGAACTTTTACGGCTACCTTTTGACATCGACTTAGAAAATAGATCAGAAAATAGAGTTTCGTCTCCCGCGTTGAATGACATTTAATTTTTAATGTACGCAATGCATATTGATTGAGATCTAGGCAAAAATCAATAAGAAGTCCATTTAAGCACTGCCAACATTAAGACCCACTGATCCACAAATTTAAATGAAAATGACAGAGGTAATACAGGTATTTAACCCCGCTTGGGTAATTAACCCCCTTAACCATATGAGGTAATGAAGCCCACCTAAAAGCAATAAGAAAATATGCTCTATATATTGGGCTGAACCATAAGTAATGTCGTTTTTTAAAAATGGTTTTTATGTATCCTGTTATGAACATTTTTTAATACGTCATACACTACTTGATAGCCCTTTTCTTGGCCTTTCTAATGAACTATCATTTGTTTATCAATAATAAAAATAGAGGGTATAAGTGCTCAAAAGAAATGAGGTTCACCAATGGGCACTTTAGGGGGTACATTCATCGCTTTAACTGGTCAAAAGTTTGGTCCACAATTTGGCACTTTAACAACGTCATCTGTATCGCACTTCAAGAGCTACAAGACCTATTTTCCAGAATAATTTTTGAAAATATGGGTGTTGAGATATGGTCTTTTGAAAAAGAAAAACAATTTATTGAAAAAATTACCAAAATCCGAAGAAATTGGAAAAACTTAGATTTTGGTCATTTTTCAAGAAATTGTTTTTTTCAAAAGACCATATCTCAACACCCATATTTTCAAAAATTATTCTGTAAATCAGGTCTTCTAGCTCTTGAAATGTGCTACAAGACAATACTAAGATGTTGTCAAAGTGCCGAATTCTGAATCAAACTTTTGACCAGTTAAAGCGATGAATCTACCCCCCTAAAGTGCTCATTGGTGAATCTCATTTCTTTTGAGCACTTATACCTTCTTTTTATTATGATTAATAAACAAATGATGGCTCATTAGAAAGGCCAAGAAAAGGGCTACCAAGTAATATATAATAAATCAAAAAATAATTATAACATGTTACATGAAAACACGTAAATACGTCCGTTTTTTCTAAAGTCAGTTTTTTCTGACATTGTGTTTTTGTATGAATGTTTTGACGATTTTTTAAAAGTTTAAGTACCATTTTGTAGCCGAGATTCTCAGCTACAAAATGAGAGGTCAACTTTTGAAAATTAAAAAAAAATTCATAGAAAAACACAATGCCACAAAAAACGACTTTTGAAAAAACGAACGTATTCAGGACACAACCTAATAGTTTCGAGTTTTTAACTGGAAAAGCCTTCAATAGTGGGATAACGTGCTCAAAATTTTTGGGAAAAATGGCATAAAACAATAAATAAGCTTTAAAAATAGTTAAAAAATCGAGTTAACTTGTAGAACAACCCTAATCTCTATGTAACATCACCCTCGAGGGATGGCATCATAGACGGGTTTGACTTTACCGTAAATACTCTAATAAACGGGCCCCCTACAGTTAACTATTTTCAAATTTGTTTTGCTTTTTTAACCCTAACATTGTTTATTTGTTAAAACGTACGACCACTCATTTTGTAGATCTTTCGAAACTCTACAAAATGGGTGTTCGTACGTTTTAAAAATATTGAGGTTAAAAAAGCAAAACAAATTTGAAAATGGTTAACTGTAGGGGGGCGCGTTTATTAGAGTATTTACGGTATGTGCTTTTGGGTATTTGACAGTGTGCTCTTGGTTTACTATTATTTAAACGTAGTTGTGTTTGTTTATTCAATAATAAGTACCATTGAAAATTGCATCAATTGCTGTGAAATTCGCACTCAATGGTTATAATGGGGTTGGTCATTGGATTACATGACTGGATAGCTCTTTTGTCGCTGCTGTTCCATCTCCAACCCTCTTTTGAGGTCACTACTATTGCTGCTACTGCACAAATGGATGAGATGTTCACATTTCGCACTAGCCTCATGTTGGGAAAGTATAATTGTTTGAAATTTACAAGAAAATTATTTTGTCCTGATCATAAGTTGTTGGAATCACCCGTCAAAAAGTTAACAAATACCGTCAAATTAGTAATTCACCCCGCCAAATTTTAAAGTTCTCTAATATTCTTTAAAAACTTTTAATTTGTGTGCCATTGTCTAGTTGTGAATCTCAGCTTTCGAGCGAGAAGATTCTAAAAAGTTGTAGAAAAAGGCTTTTGAAAAAGGCAACTTTTTGTGGAAATTCAATCCGTATAAAAAACCTTTTTCTGCAAGTTTTTGAAATCTTATGAAGTCAATTGATAGCTTGTTAGAACGTTGAGATCCAGGCTACACGTTTGTATACAATTAAAAAAAATTAAAACAAAAAGCTTCAGAAATTTTTGAGACAAAAAATTTTTAAGATTTGAAGGGATAAATTCAGGGGTACTTATTTAGTTGTTTTAGTTTTAACCAGGCATGTGCACGGGCCGTACTTTTGGTGGCCCGGCCCGGGTAAAAATATTTTCGGTCCGGCCTGGCTACCAAATAGTCAACAGTAAAATTCACGCAATCAACAATGATTGCACAGTTGAAACAATTTTCATGAAATTAAATTTAAAAAAAGGTGGGAGTTCAACCTTTATAAATTATGACGGGCTTTTTCGGGCCGGCCCGGCCCGTCCCGTGGGGGTTTTGGAACGGGCCGGCCCGGCCCGTGCACATGCCTGGTTTTAACAAGCTATCAATTGACTTCATAAGATTTCAAAACCTTGCAGAAAAAAGTCTTTCTATACGGATTGAATTTCCACAAAAAGTTGCTTTATTCAATTTTCATGGATTGCATTGATATTTTTTAAAAAACTTTTTTCAATTATCTATAGAGGACCATTGGACCATAATTATTGAAATTCAAATTAAATCACGGAGAGCAGTCCATTTTGGGCACACCTTTTTTCGCAGCTGATTCACAGTGGGGGAACAAGCATTTTGAAAAAAAAAATCCTATAATAACTTAGGTTTTCACCATGTTTTGAGCATTTTAACAACGATATTGTCACGCGGGACAGAGTAGCGGGACAAAAGTCACGGGACACAGTCACGGGACACACTTCGGCCACTGTCCCGCGGGACACCGACTCGTGGGACAACCCCTAAGATTACAATAATGGATTCAAGATGGCCGATATTCGGTGGGTCTAGCGTAATAATAGATACTTTTGACTCAGAATTGAATGCCCTACACAGTTCCATTGCTGAACTCTACATGTATAGCACCTATTACACCTACTTTGTACATTCTAATAAGACTAAGACAGGAAACTTCGCAATCCATATAACTTTATTGAACAACATAAACGACAAATGTGCCGAACAACACTAACAATCTTGCAACAAATCTTGGTATTCCGTTAATAGTTCGAATAGTTCGTATTTTCTAGCATATTTAAGCCTGTTTACGGCACTAATTAAAAAAAAAGACTAATAATAACAATGACTAACAAAAAGTTTGTTACTTTTTTACAAACAAAAATTGTTATGGGAGATAACTGTTTCCACCCTCGGCTGCATAATAAATTAGAGTTTGTTTGTTGTTCTTCAATTTTAAACTGTGTAGTTGTTGCTGCCAGCGACAAAATTGTGCAGAGAAACCAGGTTTAGTTGCGAGAAAAGGATGCTATGTTCAGCTTTTCATACTTGTTTTTAATTATATTTTGGGTATTTTTCCATATATTTGCACCTATTTATTTTACAGTCTGTTGCTATCAAAAACTATGTTATTAATCTTAATTTTTTGCTTTTTCGTCAAACAAAACCGTAATCAAGATTGTTGGAATAACTAGGCAAACTTTCAGAACTGATTTTGGTTCAAAATTCTGATTTCCGTTTCTGACTCTTAAAAAGACTAAAAAGTAGTTTTCAAGTAATAAGTTTGTAGTCTTGTAGTCTATTTGTTTGAGCAATTGTGATGTTTAGTAATCTATTTGAAACTCTTGGGATATAACCTTTTGTTTTATTGTTACTTTGTTGTAGCTTGTAGCCATTTCTAATTGACCTTGTTTCAATTGGCCAAAAAAGGCTCCAGACAGGAAACTACAAACTTTTAAATTGATATAAATAGTGCTCATGGCCCTCCTTATTTTTATTTATTAGTCTGTCTAGCCGCGCATTATAATGTTTTTTTTTAATTTCTTAAAAATTTATTACTATTTATTACTAACTAAAAGTTATTACTAACTAAAATTTTTAAAAGATTTGGCTCAAATTATTTTCACATACAGTCAACCCTCGATATAACGACACCTCTTGGGCACCCGTCCTAAGTGTCGTTATAGCGAGGGTTTGAGAACAAAAATCTTTCAATGTGTCGTTATAGCGATGGCTTAATAAAAACCGCTCCAAAACAAGTCCAATTAAAACCTTTTTTATTAGAGTCGTAACAACATAAAATTTCTCAACAACATTCAACGGTTAGAATGAAAATAATCAGTAATTTCTCGCTGTGTTTGTTTCTTCCTGCGCTCATTATCGACGAAGTCATCTAGACCATCACTGAAACGGAGTACGGTAGCATCCATACTGTTTTCTTCAACGTATTGACGGACAACCGCAAAGGCGCGCTGTGCATGCAAGCGACTGATTGGAGGCAGATCAACTTCTTCAATGTCCATTGATTCGCTGTCACTGAGATCACCATTTTCTACAGCACTTGCCGACATTTCTTCAACGATTTCGTCCAACGTCAAAGCACCACCTAAAACTAATAAATATCGAAAAACATAAAAGCAATGTAAAAAACAAACGTACATGTTTCCACTAATGCATCGACATTCAGGAAGTCCTCCCCGCTTGCCATGTTGTCAGTTTCTTCCAGCCTTTCAAAATCAAGCCAAGCATGTATGTTTTTATTTGCTTTGTCGGAATCCGGTTCACCAGAGCCTAATTCTTCTTCATCGCCAGAGCCTGATTCTTCTTTATCGACAGAGCTTGCCTGAACACACAATACTTACGCATGCAACAGTAATCTATTGCTTACTTTGTGGACAAATTTAGCATGGCGAAAACAATTCTTGACAGTATCCATTGTGGCTTGACTCCATGCTCGTCAAAGCATATGAAGTGCATTAAGTAGATTCATCTTGTAGTCTTTCTCGGCTTCTATTTCAGAAATGCGCCATCTGAGAACGAGCTTTCTGTAATGGACTTTTAGATCTTGAATGACACCTTGATCCATTGGCTGTAAAAGATTGTGAACATACGTTAACTATATTTAGAAATTTGCAGTCCATTTAACCTGTGAAAATGCAGTGGTATTGGGTGGAAAAAATTTCACCGTGATATTGTCAAACTTGAGTTTTGGAGGATGAGCGCTGCAGTTATCCATGTAGAGAAGGATCTTGCGGTTGTCTTTCTTGAGCTTGCGGTCCCACTTTCTTAAGTGTGCCTCGAATAACGATCCTGTATAGCAGGCGTAAATTTGTTTTAATAAACACTAACGAAAAAAATTACCTGTCATCCACGCTTTTCGTAGTCCACCGGCACTTCCTTGTTCTTAAAGCAGCGAGGCTTAGCAGACCGTCCAATCACCATCAGTGGTAGTTTCTCGGTTCCGGACATGTTAGCACATACGAGGAAAGTTATTCGCTCCTTGCTTTTCTTACCTCCAGCACATTTGTCATCTGTAAAATTTAAGATTGTAAAGAGGACTGAAGAAAGGTCACAAACCTTTGAACGCCATTGTCTTATTTGGCAGAAGTTGCCAGAATAGCCCTTGAATATATCGTCCGTTGAGAATTTCGCCAGAGCCTCATAAAGCACCTGCTGCTGCCACTTGCGAAGAGAATTGACGTCCACTGCTCCAGCTTCTCCTTGCACATCTTTGAAACGTAGTGAATACGTTGGGATACGTTTAGAACGTCAGTGTCTGAGAGTTCAAAATATTTAAGCGAATATTTGTAAATTATTGGTAAAGATTGCCATGTGTCGTTATAGCGAGGGCAATACTCTCTCAAAAATTTTCGCCGAAGTGTCGTTATAGTGAGGGTGTCGTTATAGTGGGGGTAAAGTTAGCCTTATTTAAGACAGATCCAACCAAATCTCTCTTGGGGTGTCGTTATAGCGAGGGTTGACTGTACTCTTTTACCCTACCTAATTTTCAAAACTTTTTATGCAAAGTTAAAATTGTGCCATAAATTGTCAAGCTTAGGCCAGCCCAATATGGCATATTTTTCAAATTTAGAAACTTAGCTTTTTTAGAAAACTTCCCAAAAATATTAGCGCCGATTTTTAGAGAACACTTCAATTCGGCCCTATTGTCAAAACTGGCTTATGTTTTTTGCCTTGATCCCCCTGTTTGTTTTTATTTTTTAAATTATTGCTTACCACCTTTAACGTTTTCCTCATAATTATTCATCCCACTGACCCCCCAAAAAAACAAGGAGACCAAAGCAAAAAATAGGCCAGATTTGACAATAGGGCTGATAATTCTTATACATTCAAAAGCTAATTAAAATTTTTTGCTTGGATACACTTGGAAGCTCCAAGGCCCTATTTTTTTAATTTTAAGATCCCTCTGCCAAATTATCGGCTATTTTCCTGGGAATATTTCCATTCAGCACCTCTGATATATACTAAATAATTTTTCAAAAAAGCTGAACAACTTTTTTTTTGCTTCAACTTTTGAGAAATAACCAATTTAACTGCGTTTTACAAAATAATTTGAGTGAGGCGAATATGTTTTTTAAACAAATCAAGGTCTGTCCCAACCAGTGTATGAATCATTTGCATTCATTGGTTTGCCCACTTTCACCCAATGCAAACACAAAGCTTTAGAAATACTGGCGAGCAGGCCCACTTTTTAGCCGAACCATCGGCTGGTGTGCTTTATACACACCATCAACTTTTTTTTTATCGTTTGGTGTCTCTTCTTCCGCTATGAGCCGAGTTCCCACCTACTATTGTAATAATGCTGTTTTAGGCGCATCATTTGTTAGCCCTATTTGCTTGACAAGCCAACTGCCATTACCATTTACTTGTGTCTGATCTCCGTTATCTAATTCCAAGTGTATTTTTGTTAAAGATGGCGCAGTATGACTATTGGCCAAGGTATGGCATGGAGAATTACAGGTATGCTATTAAATTGTCACCTAAAAATTTAAAAGCTTCTGATAATTATTTTGGAAACTAAACGGTTTCTATGATTAAAAATGTTCCTGAAAAAAAATTCTGGCTACGCCTTTGATCATTGGTATATTTGACTTAGAAGTGCCTATATTGCGATGATTCATCAAAAGTTCAATCAAATGAACTTTTGTGTATTTGTGTTTTTAACAGCCCTAAATTAGAGCTGAATATTAAAAAATAATAATTGTCAGTGCAATAGACTACTGAATGCATGTAGTAGTAGCTTTGCTATAAATTTGAACCCGTTTCGGCGTATCCATTAAATTTATTTCTAATGTCACCAAAAAAATTTTCGATGACTCTAGTCATTCGAGAAACATACCGTAAATGTTCTAATAAACCGACCCCTCCAGTTCAAAATCGTGTTTTTGGCATTCTGTTTTAACCAATTTTTTCTAGATCACTTTTAGGCAAGTTACCCTTCAATTTGTAGCCAATGAGATGAGCTACAAATTGAGGCGTAACTTGCCTAAGAGTGGTCTAGAAAAACTAGGTCAAAACACAATGCCAAAAACACGATTTTGAACTGGAGGGGGTCGGTTTTTTAGAATGTTTGGCGCTACCGGAATATACGCCCCTTCGGGACGCACGGGGCTTGGTTGGTTAGAGATGCGCACACCCACATACCTTAGACATAATTCCGAGCAAGACTCTTGATCAAAAATGCATTTAGAGGCTCTTTTTGCCCAGCTCCAGTGACCAAAACATGGTAAAACAGCCAAATGGTCGAAATTTAAAATTGCTCAAAACTTAATTTTTTATCGACCAGAACTCAAAAATAATATCTTTTTTTGAACTCCTGAGGTGATTTTAGGTTGATATAGGGTGTTTGGAAACACTTTAAAAAAATTTCATTTGGGGGAGGTGGTATACTCCGGTAGGGTCGAATATTTACGGTAGAATAACTGTAGTTCATGACTAACTGTAGCATAAGCATGTCATTTGGACTTATTTAGGCTTAGGCTCATAGAATCCGATAAGAACATCAGTTGTTTGCAAACCGAAATTTTTAATTTATTCGATTTTAATTGCTTTACAAACTTAAATTAATTGCTTAGGTTCTAATTAGGCTTGAGAATGGGACGGGAATCCCACGGGACTCCCTTTATGGGCATGCCATAAGTTTGAGAGCATCGATCTTGTTTTTTGCCGACCTACAATAAATCGCGAAAAAATCTCGTTTGTGGTGAATTTATTGAAAGATCACAAAATTTACATAATTTTTTGGAAACATTTAAAATAATTGTTTACTATTTGTAAAAATTTTGTCCTAAATCCCGTAGGGGTTCCTGTTTTGTCTAGCGATAATTTAGAGCCTCGCAGGATTTTAAAATCTTGATCTAATGTCACATAGGGGGGCCAGAAATGCGAAGCATAGTTCTAATCAGTCTTGTAAACAGCGCCGGCGCCCGACGGCGATTTTTCGCCGCCGACCCGGCGCTCGGCGCCGGCGGCGGCGGCGAAGTTTTTCGATTTACAAGACTGGTTCTAATCAATGAGTTTGACATTTTAGTCAAAATTTATTTCCATAGGAAATTGGACATTAATCGAGGTGACCTGTTTTTGCTCTGAACATCCCTCATTTGCAGCTATGTAATGCCGATGGAGAAAACTTTCGACTCAATTGGTTCAACCACGTGGATGCAGCATTACTGGCATCACTCCATCACCATTTCCCTGCTCTATGTGCTCTTAATATATGCTGGGCAGAAGGTGGGCTGCAATGCACAAACTGTATTTACTTCTATTTGATTGTTTAGTTTATGGATTCACGCAAAGCCCTGACATTGGACAGTGCTTTATTTTGGTGGAACTTGGGTCTGGCAGTGTTCTCACTGATGGGCATGGTCAGGATGGCTCCTGAAATGTGGTGGTCTATCAACTCCAACTCCCTCACATACTCTATTTGCACTGCCTCATTTGCACAAGTTGGTTCCATAAACTTACATACTTTTTGAAATTTTCTGACAAACTAGTAGGGTTGGGCAAGAGGCCGGCCGTTTTGAAATTGGCCATATGGTTCCAACTAGGCAATTTTCCACAGTCATTTACACAGTCATTTCTATCGGTAATTTCCACAGTTAGAACATATTCCATAGTCAATAAGTAAAAGGGTTTGTCAAATGCCGGGTCATATTGAAATGGCTCGGTCACCCAACCCTACAAATTAGTGGCCAACTTTTTCGACTTTTATCGAAACTTTCAATTAGTTGTTCGTTTTAGGGAGTGACCGGCTTCTGGACTGAAAACTTTGCCATGTCCAAGGTGTTTGAACTGATAGACACAGTTTTTATTGTGGCCAGGAAAAGGCCGCTAATTTTCCTGCATTGGTACCACCATGTGACGGTGTTGGTCTACACTTGGGTCAGTCATTTTTTCGCTGATAACTACAATTTGAGAACCTTTTTTCCGGGCCGGTCCGACCCGGAAAAAGCCCGTGATAAATCATAATTCCATTTCCTGCTCTCTTTAAGAGCGATTTTTTCTAATTTTTTAACTTGGCCTATATTACGAGTTTGGTAGCAATTTTAGGCATGCCAAATTTTTGCATGTACAGTCAAACTCCATTATAGTGCGACCCCTGGGGACCGACCACATCTCGCACTATAACGGGACTCACACTGTATCGGAGTCGCACTATATCGGAACTTTTGAACCAAAATGGTCGAAAAAGCGCACTATATCGAGTCTTGCACAATGTTCAACAAAAACTCTTTTATTCTAGCAATAAACCTAGGGTTGGGCAATGGTCAATTTACCGGTCAATTAATGTTACTTGACCGGTCGATAAGAAATCGGTCAATTGTTACTCGCTATTTGCAGACTGTGCTACAGTCAATTCTCCCAATACAGTCAATTCTCCCAATACAGTCAACTCTCCCAATACAGTCAATTCTCCCAATACAGTCAACTCTCCCAATACAGTCAATTCTCCCAATACAGTCAACTCTCCCATCAGTTAACTCTCCTAATAAAATATACCACATTTAATCTTATAGACGCTCCGGTGTGTTTATTTTTCAAAATCCGTCAAATGGAGGGGGGTGACGTCTATTAGAGTCATTTTAAGAATTCCGGGAGTTCAACCAAAATCCAAAACTCGCGTTAGTTAAGAAAAGGCATAAAAATAGCTCCGAAAATATTTTCTGCTACGAGATACAATTGAAGGATAAATATTTAATTGCGACTTCAAATTGAGAAAAAGGCACAAAGGTCAGCGAGAAGACAACAACGAGCTAATTGAAATTTAACCTAAGCAAAAACGTAAAAAACAACTTTCATTTGAAAAATTTGTGATTGGCACTATATCGAGACTGGTTTAGCACTATATAGAGTTTCGCACTATAACGGAGTTTGACTGTATTATGCCTTTTTACAATATCCTGAACACAATGACGAGAATTTCCGATTTTCTTATTGTTTTTTAAGAAAACAGCCTCCTAAGTCAAGCACTCAGAAATTTGACATTTTCGAAAAGTTATATACCGTTTAAAAATAAAGTGATGAGCTTTTAAACGGTGTCTACAAAATGATGTTTCTGAATAAATGTTCTGCTCGGAAAAAAAATTTGTATGAATTTTCAACTACCATATTTCCTCTAATAGAAGCCCCGGGGCTTCTATTTTTTGGATCCCCAAAAATCGGAAAATTTGGAATTCGATCTCGAGATTTTCGGGTATTCAACCACAATTTAAAAAGTGGAATCCGTGGAGCTCGTGGGAGTTAAGAAAATGTATCAAACAGCTTTGCAAAATATTGCTTCTACCCTGAAATACAGACCCTCAAACTTGAGGGGGCTTGTATTAGAGCAGGGCTCCCAAGTAGGATGACTCTAAAATCAGCCGAAAATTTTCAAAAATCAGCATTTGGGGTCAAAAATCAGCCAAAAATCAGCCACACATAAATTCTTACAAAAATTACTTTATTCCGGATAAAAAACAACAAAAGAACACTATATTCCATATTTCTCCCAACCGCGAACATCATTTAACAATTCTATCAGAGATAAAACATTTTAAATTAACGTTCACCTGGAGGAGACATTTTTTTTGGCTTGAGCGAATTCCTTTCTGGCTTGAGCGAATTCCTGTTGTCATTTCCTGTTGTAATTACAATGGGAAACTGCAACGCTTGACCGTCAATCATTGATCATCGTCAGAGCACAAATGAAATGAATATGTGGCGTAAACTTTTCAATAGTAAGGGCGAGAATTTAACAATTATACCCAAAATTTATTAATTGTTTTATCAATTCTTCATAGAATTAGTCAAAATCAGCCAAAATTAGCCGAAATCAGCCAAAATTAGCCGAAATCAGCCAAAATTAGCCGAAATCAGCCGAAATCAGCCAAAATTAGCCGAAATCAGCCGAAATCAGCCAAAATTAGCCGAAATCAGCCAAAATTAGCCGAAATCAGCCAAAATCAGCCAAAATCAACAAATCAGCCAAAAAAATAATAATCAGCTTCGAAGGACCAAAATCAGCAAATGGCTGATAAATCAGACAACTTGGGAGCCCTGTATTAGAGGGCGGGCTTCTATTAGAGGAAATACGGTATGAAAAATGCGTTGACTATTTGGAAGACAAGCTGGCCCGCGCAGAAAATAATTTTGCCGGGCCGCCAAAAGTACGGCCCGTACACATACTTGATTGTAGCATGCTTACAAGGACCACACAGCCTCTGGCAGATGGTTTATTTTCATGAACTACACTGTGCATGCTTTTATGTAATCACTGTTTTTTATTTAATAAAGTTAAGTTTTTTATTGTTGTTTTCAGGTACTCTTATTATGCGCTGAGGGCACTTCGAATGCGTTTGCCTAAATATGTGGCTATGTTGATCACATGTTGGTGTTTAATTGAAGTTGCGAACATGGGCATAACAATTGTTTTAGTGCTGCAAATAACGCAGATGGTGTTCGGAGTCACCATCGGAATCTCTATCTACCGTATCAAGGCTGCGGGAGGGCAATGTCAACAGACCTGGTCCAACCTATACTTCTCCTTCACCATCTACTTCACCTACTTTCTGGTAAGCAAATTATAAATTGACAAAGATATTTAGAAATTAGAATGAGATATTTAAAAAGTCAAATTATGGCAGTTGTTAAAATTTTATAACATATTTGTAATTTTTTTCGGTTTATGGGTGCCACCGAATATTTGTCTAATATTTGTCGCGCCAATTTGTCAATTTCGTGGTTGATGTGACCATTTTAGAATACATAAAACACCTTCAAATAAACTTTTTGACCCTAGTATAGAATACTCCCCCCCGCACCAAAACTTATGCATTCTAAAACTTAAGTAAAGAGCACCCAAATATATGTCCCAGACCCAAGAAAAAGTGTGTAAAACACTTATTAGTCACAACTTCCATACGCTGGCCTACCCCTAAGCCTAAGTAAAGAGCACCCAAATATATGTCCCAGACCCAAGAAAAGTGTGTAAAACACTTATTAGTCACAACTTCCATACGCTGGCCTACCCCTAAGCCTAAGTAAAGAGCACCCAAATATATGTCCCAGACCCAGAAAAGTGTGTAAAACACTTATTAGTCACAACTTCCATACGCTGGCCTACCCCTAAGCCTAAGTAAGAGCACCCAAATATATGTCCCAGACCCAAGAAAAGTGTGTAAAACACTTATTAGTCACAACTTCCATACGCTGGCCTAACCCTAAGCCTAAGTAAAGAGCACCCAAATATATGTCCCAGACCCAAGAAAAGTGTGTAAAACACTTATTAGTCACAACTTCCATACGCTGGCCTACCCTAAGCCTAAGTAAAGAGCACCCAAATATATGTCCCAGACCCAAGAAAAGTGTGTAAAACACTTATTAGTCACAACTTCCATACGCTGGCCTACCCCTAAGCCTAAGTAAAGAGCACCCAAATATATGTCTCAGACCCAGAAAAAGTGTGTAAAACACTTATTAGTCACAACTTCCATACGCTGGCCTACCCCTAAGCCTAAGTAAAGAGCACCCAAATATATGTCCCAGACCCAAGAAAAAGTGTGTAAAACACTTATTAGTCACAACTTCCATACGCTGGCCTACCCCTAAGCCTAAGTAAAGAGCACCCAAATATATGTCCCAGACCCCAGAAAAAGTGTGTAAAACACTTATTAGTCACAACTTCCATACGCTGGCCTACCCCTGTAACGGGTGGTAGTTTGCCGAACCTAAGTAAACCGGGGACGGTTTTATTTAGGGGCGGTAGATGTAACATATCCAAATTTAAGGGGGCAGGGCCCTCTCATCAAACAACCACAAAACACACAAACATTCACACAAACAGCAAAGAACCACATAATATTTCACACAACACACAAGCTAATGATAGAAGTTTCTTCCATACGCAAGCCTAAGTAAAGAGCTATTGTCCCCCCAGACGTCACAATTTCCATACGCTGGCCTACCCTAAGCCTAAGTAAAGAGCACCCAAATATATGTCCCAGACCCCAGAAAAGTGTGTAAAACACTTATTAGTCACAACCATAGTGACGGTCCAGGACGGCGTCGAAAAGTGAGACGCAAAAGACGGCCGGTCAATTCAGGACGGGACGGTGGACGGCCGGTGAAAATAAAGACGGCCGGCAGATCGGACGGTGGGGAAAAATTGATCCTGTTGATGAGGTCATTCAAAGATGCGCCCTTTCAGTGAAAAGCAAAACGGCTGCAGAATTCTGGAAAATGAGGTCAAGATTTTAAGGTGCAACAAAATAAAACTATAACAGTACTACTTAAGAAAGAAGACCCTATAAAAACTTGCCTTGATATCCTTCTGATTCCGGTGGCATCTGGTGCTGTTGAAAGAATGTTTTCTATCATGAAGATGCATGCGGAGGGCAGAAGAGTCGGCATTGAGGAAGCGCTTTTGAAATCGCGCACTTTGCTTAGTTACAACTCAAAATATGTCACTTAAACAATCGTTTTTATACTAAAATTTAAACGTCAATAATAAATGTGTAACCACTGATAACTAATCCAGAATACATGCACACTGCAATAAGAACAGCCGGTCGAAGACGGGCGAAAAAAATTTGACTTCGGACGGCTGGTGGACGGCCGGCAAAAAAAAATTTACTTTGGACGGCCGGTAGACGGCCGGGGCTAAATTTCAGAGGACGGAGAAATATTAGACGGCCGGCCGAAGGCCGGCGAAAATTTTTTTTTAAAGGACGGCCGGTTGGACGGCCGGCCGAACGCAAAAAACTAAGGACGGCCGGCGAAAAACGTCAAGACGGCGGACGGGACGCCGTCCAATTTTCGCTTATCGCGGTCACTATGGTCACAACTTCCATACGCTGGTCTACCCCTAGCCTAAGTAAAGAGCACCCAAATATATGTCCCAGACCCCAGAAAAAGTGTGTAAAACACTTATTAGTCACAACTTCCATACGCTGGCCTACCCTAAGCCTAAGTAAAGAGCACCCAAATATATGTCCCAGACCCCAGAAAAAGTGTGTAAAACACTTATTAGTCACAACTTCCATACGCTGGCCTACCCCTAAGCCTAAGTAAAGAGCACCCAAATATATGTCCCAGACCCCAGAAAAAGTGTGTAAAACACTTATTAGTCACAACTTCCATACGCTGGCCTACCCCTAGCCTAAGTAAAGAGCACCCAAATATATGTCCCAGACCCCAGAAAAGTGTGTAAAACACTTATTAGTCACAACTTCCATACGCTGGCCTACCCTAGCCTAAGTAAAGAGCACCCAAATATATGTCCCAGACCCCAGAAAAAGTGTGTAAAACACTTATTAGTCACAACTTCCATACGCTGGCCTACCCTAAGCCTAAGTAAAGAGCACCCAAATATATGACCCAGACCCAAGAAAAGTGTGTAAAACACTTATTAGTCACAACTTCCATACGCTGGCCTACCCTAGCCTAAGTAAAGAGCACCCAAATATATGTCCCAGACCCCAGAAAAAGTGTGTAAAACACTTATTAGTCACAACTTCCATACGCTGGCCTACCCCTAAGCCTAAGTAAAGAGCACCCAAATATATGTCCCAGACCCCAGAAAAGTGTGTAAAACACTTATTAGTCACAACTTCCATACGCTGGCCTACCCTAAGCCTAAGTAAAGAGCACCCAAATATATGTCCCAGACCCCAGAAAAAGTGTGTAAAACACTTATTAGTCACAACTTCCATACGCTGGCCTACCCCTAAGCCTAAGTAAAGAGCACCCAAATATATGTCCCAGACCCAAGAAAAAGTGTTTAAAACACTTATTAGTCACAACTTCCATACGCTGGCCTACCCTAAGCCTAAGTAAAGAGCACCCAAATATGTCCCAGACCCAAGAAAAGTGTGTGTAAAACACTTATTAGTCACAACTTCCATACGCTGGCCTACCCCTAAGCCTAAGTAAAGAGCACCCAAATATATGTTCCAGACCCCAGAAAAAGTGTGTAAAACACTTATTAGTCACAACTTCCATACGCTGGCCTACCCCTAAGCCTAGGGGCTAAGCCTAAACTTGTTGTTCCTAAGGGTAGTTCCAACGATTTTCAGAAGGTCTGATTTGGGGGAAGGGGGTATTCTATACTAGCGCCAACTTTTTTATTTCTGATTTTTGGACGAAAAAATGTTTTCATTACTTTTTTCCCATGGAGCAAAAACTGACTCAGGATGAATGGGTGTTCATCTTGAGTCAGATAAAAAAAAATTATTTGAATCTGGATTATTTGTCATACATCATTGAACCTGCCATAACTACAAAATATAATTTTTTAATTGCACATAAAAGTTTTTGTTTGTTCAGTTATTCTGCAACTTCTTCTACCACGCCTATTTGAAGCGCAACAATCGGTATGTGGGCGTCACTAACAACCTCACTAAATCTGCAAATGGAGTGGTCAGTAATGGCAGTCTCAAACAGTCTGTACCCACCACCAACGGCTCCTTGCCCTCCAATGGACATTTGCCTGCAGCAGACGAGTGCAAGCAAAAGGCCGATCGAGAAATGCTGGTCCCGTCTTCGGATGAATCCGATAATGCACCAGCATTTAGTAAATCGAAAAGAGCTTCTGCTGTTGCGGCAAATGCAGCTTTGACAATCCGCCAAAGAAAGGGGCGTCAGAAGATGTAATTAAATCATACAATGGCATGTTAGGCCTGTTTCACAATGCATCCTCAATCCTCAACCTTGACGAAGTGCTTTTTGCATTTTTCTATAGCTTTAAGATAGCTTTAAGACTTTTTGCGAATTTGGTATCATATTAAAGCTGAGATCCAGGGCTTTCATTTGACACCAAACTTGGACAGAGTAAAAACGAAAACTATTGATAAAAGTGCGTTTATCCTCAACATGATGCTCAACATTGAGGATCATGCTGAAGATTAACGAGTTTTATCCATAATTTTTATTATCGCCCTCAACAAGCTTGGTGTCAAATGAAAGCCCTAGATCTCAGCTTCAATATGACACCAAACTTGTAAATAAAAATCAAAGTTATTTTGCTGAAAAAGACTAAAAACACTTCGCCCAGGTTGAGGATTGAGTTTGCATTGTGGGAGAGCCCTTCTCAAATAGATCATCACATAATGTTCTACTCTACACCCCATTTAATAGAATGTAAAAAAGAAATATAATTGATGAGAATGTGTATATATGATATATAAGTAAATAACATTTGGTTCATTTGATTGATCTCAATAAGCCCCATCTAGCCTGACCTTTCAAACTCCCAAATATCAGAAAACTTTTACGTCAATCTGCATAGCTCGTGGGAGGGGCAGTGGACGTTTGACCGCCCACTAAGTTGACCATTAACATATTAAGACCGATTTTTAGACTTGAACTTGAACTAAAAAAAATTATTTTTTTGGTATCAAATTGCAGCCCTGAATGTCAGCTACTTTTTGTTACTAAAACTTCTGGAAAAACCAAAAAAATTTAGATCTAAAATTTATGAGGCGCTCAGTCGGTCATAAAAAACGTGTTAGAAATCACCTAGTGAGAGCTTTTTAAAGTTTAGATCTAAAATTTTTTTATTTGTCTAGAAGTTTTTTTACTAAAATGTAGCTGACATTCAGGGCTACAATTTGGTACTAATCTAATCTAAAAATCAGTCTCAACATGCTGGCGGTCAATTTAGTGAGCGGTCAAGCGTCCAGTACCCCGTGGGAATTAAAAAACTCAAAAAACAGGTTTGCAAAATATTTATCTCAGCTGAAATATAGGTCCACAAATCCTTATTGGAGCTGTCATACTTGCAGGAAATGCAGCAAATAAAACCAAGCTCTAAGGCCATGTTGTCAATGAGCGATATCCTGAACTTAATTTTTCGTGCACCCGTACTTAAAAATAGACAACACTTTTTTCTTCTTTGAAAAAAAATCTGCTAATTTCATTGTGTAGCTAAAGGATAAAATCGAAAAGACTGAACCTGTAGAGCTCGTGGGAGATAAATTTTTTCTTGAGTTCCTCTTTTTCAGCATTCGGTTAAAAGTTGAATCGAAAGCTGAAAATGACAACAAAAAGAGAAGATACCTGAGGGCAGAGAAAAAGGATGACAGCAAAGAAAAAATAATGAGCCTTTTACTCATTTTTATACAAATTTTAAAATAATTTTTAGTTTGCAACAAGTTTATTTTTTTGTAGAGGAAAAATTTGTACAAATTAAGTTTGTGCGGATTCAGATCGTGACACGATTTTGTATATACTGCAATCAGTGTTTTCATAATTCACACTGAAATCTAAGTTGACACTAAATTAACTGTAAAATGTCAGTTTACATTTCACAGTTAATTTAGTGTCAGCTTAGATGTCAGTGTCAGTTATTTACATGGCATAGGGGCGTTTGGTGGTTGGAGGGACAAATGTCCCAAAAACCACCAAACATCTTAACAAAACGCCAAGCTTTTCAAATTTTTTAATTTATTATTGTTTTGGTACGATCGGGTGTGTTTTTTTACTGTTTTCGCTCTCTTAATTTTTTACATGAATTATTTTTTTGAGTTTTTTGATGGAATTCACGTCTATTCACGTGTCGGTCGCTTAAGTCAATAGTCTGCTAAAAGTGGATTACTATCTCCTTATCCAAATAGTTGATCGATCAAAAATTTAACTCTGGCCTTGATATTCTGTTTTTTTCAGCAGAAATGTTTGCAGTACACTTCAATACGTCCTAACCACTCCGAAGTATAAAAATATTTCCAAAGTAAAAAAGCACGCTGAATTCGACTGGCAGCGGTAAGGAAATTCAGCGTGTCTGGGAGAATAATTTCATCGTGCATAGCATTAGCAGTGCTCTCCTAAAGCGAGTCTTCAAAAAGAAGCCTCAAAGGTAATAAAATTCCAAACTCAAATTAATCAGCCCACAGCTCTTCAAGTCTCTCATTCATAGCGACGTAAAGTTTTTTTGTGGCCTCGGCTTTTCCTCATTCTCCAGCTGGACATGTCATAAATGTCACAGACTCAAAAAAAACTTCAGGTAAAAAATTAAGAGAGCGAAAACAGTAAAAAACACACCCGATCGTGCCAAAACAATAATGAATTTAAAAAGCTTGGCGTTTTGTTAAGACGTTTGGTGGTTTTTGTGACATTTGTCCCTCCAACTACCAAACGTCTACGCACCTTTTACATAGGGAAAAAAGCCATTTTCTTGAAGTTCAAAGTTCAACCCCACCCCTAGACACTTTCGATTTTTGAATTTTTTTTTATTAAGTTTTATTAGTCCATTTGACGTGAAATTGAAAAGTAGAAATAGGTCATAAAGATCAGATTTTCAACTTTTCCTACAAAAATTTGAGTACAAGTCTGACGAAAACACTGCCACTGCAATTCAACAAATTGTACAGTCGACGCTCGATATAACATAACTCAAGGGACCGGCTAAAAATTATGTTATAGCAAAATTATGTTGTATCGAGATTTATGTTATATCGAGCGTCGACTGTATTTACTATTCGAAAACAGTCAAAAATTCCTTTTTGGAAAAATTTAAGTTTTTTAAATTTTTGTTATCATCCAATATACGTGGGTTATTACGTTATTTAACTTATTTGTAGGAAGAATCAGCTGTTATTTGGAATGAGTTGTTTTGATTGCATTTAATGAGAATGAACACAGAAAATAATTAAAAGTGCAGGCCTGCCTTTCAAACCAACCTTATTTTTAACCCCCACGTCAGGTGGTTCATTGAAAAAAGAAAGATCCACATGGTTAGCTAAAATAGATAAATGTTGCTAGCTTGAAGCAGTGGAAAACACAAAGACTACCTAACAGGTGATTAATTTATATGGCAATGGTGAACAACAAGTCACGAGTGTTAAGCAGCTTTAAAAAGTCGTTGTTTTTGATATATTAAAAAAAAAAAGATTTTGCACGTATTGAAGCAAGATATTTGCTTTTTGCCTTAATACCATAAGAAGCAATGACAATGTAAAAAATGGGTATTAGCGAAAGGACTCCAAGGCAAATGCCGCAGCAAACCACTTTTACCTCATCAAACATACAGGGTTTGGCTAATTTCCCCTCAGATCATGGCTTACTCCAACTCGAGGTTCCTGAAAGAGCCCGGTCAGAAAAGCCCGTAAAATTGCTCTAATGAACCATTTTTTTAATTTTTAATGTCGGAATTGATATCAAATTCGTGCACAATGTCTTTTTCGGTAAACCATTCGACGCATTGAGCACTTCTTTGGTTAAAAATTGCATTTAAAACTAAAAAAAATTTAAAGACTCAAAATTTGCAAAGACAAAAAACGTTATGAAAACCAATGTTTGATATTATTCGATTGCCTAAAGATATTTCTATAACATAAAAAAAATCGCCGAAATTGTGCAAATTAAGGAACCACGAAACTTGATAAGCAGAGCACTTTGCGAAATTTGAATTCGCGCGGGACGACAGTATCCCAGGCACCCCTTCGAAAATTTTTGTTCTTTTAAAGTACCATTTTCAGCTGAAAATTTTTATTCGGAGGCACCCCAGTTGGCGAAAATTCCTCAGCAATCCGAATCATAAAGCAGAATTTGAAAAAAATATTTAGACGCTGAGATATGACCTTAAGTTGGAGTAAAGTTAAATGGTCATTTTTTTTAAATATTGACACTCCAACTTTAGGTCATATCTCAGCGACTAAGTATTTTTTTCAAATTCTGCGTTATGATTCGGATTGCTGAGGAATTTTCGCCGATTGAGTGCCTCAGAATAAAAATTTTCAGCTGAAAATGGGTACTTTTATTTAAAAGTACAAAAAAATTTTCGAAGGAGAGGGGTGCACTAGGGCTTTTACGGCGCGGGACCACCCTAATTTTGTCAATAATATTCTCGCATTAATTTTTGTTTGCATTCAAAATTTCTACAAAATGTTGAACCTCTGACTAGTCGAGCCCGACGTTGCTTGACAATGCCAGATCGGACGAGCTCGTAGACTTCCGTGCCCCTACAGCTTTCTATAATGAGAATTCATTATATATTGGCTAAAAAGCCCGTAAAAGTGCTCTAAAGAAGCATTTTTTTAATTTGTTAAATTAAACTATTCGAAAACAGTCAAAATATACTTTTTTGGAAAAATTTAAGTTTTTTAGATTTTTGTTATCATCAGATATACATGGGTTATTACGTTATTTAATTTATTTGGAGGAAGAAGCAGCAGCATACCTAAAAATTAATATCTAAAAACCACACAAAAAATAATTCGAAAACATTATTGACAAAATTAGGTTGGTGCCGCGCGAATTGATATTCCTCAAATTGCTGTGCTTATCAAGTTTCATGGTCCTTTAAAAAATTTTATGTGGAAAATTTACTCATGAGAATATAAAAAATTGCCCTGTAACTATAACATACAAAGGGACCACAGGCGCCTGTCGGCGCCTCTATAGTATTTCGAAATTTGGGGCTATGACTTCATTCATAAAAATAGGTATATCCCCTATTAGAACTCATTTTTTTCGCCTGTTCTTTTTTTTAAACGAAAGCTGACATTCTGGGGAACACGATGGTATTAGCGACAAAAGTGATTTCGCTATCTACGACCCGTTCTGGCCTTCGAAGTAAAAAAGCGTTACCCACCCACACATGCCAAATACTATATAAGATAGCAAAGTGATATAAAATATAACAAAGTGAGAATGTTAAAAAAAAAAATTCTTGCAAGTGAGAATTTGCAAGCTCGGTAAACTTATCCTCGTGCAATTTATTTTTAGATTATTATTCTTTTTTTATAATTAGTTGCTTTGTGGGAATGGCAACTGACCATGTGATTCGTTTGGATCAGATCAATCAACAATCTATTAAAGACATCATTCTATCAATGGACCGCCTTTTTCTGATCTGCTCCTCCTCTTAAACCAAGGAAAGGTTGTTTATTGCTGGCCCTGAAGAGATGTATATAAGGTCAACTTCAATCCCACAATCCATCAGTTTTCTGGTTTATATTTCTGAATTTAATACAACTTTCACTCCTATAACTACTCAGCTATGTCTTCATCGTTTGGAATCGTTGTTGACAACCTGTCTAACACCGTGTCCGAGAACGAGCTCAAGGAAGAGTTCAGGTACTGCTTTTCCACTAGTTCTAGTGCTCCTATGGTTTAAATTGCAAGTTTAGCATGTATGGACCTGTCAAGAAGATCAACATGCAACGCAAGGGCAGTGACTGTAAGTGAATTGGACAGGCTTTTTTCTAACTTAAAAAGGTTTGGTTCAGGTATGGCCACCATTGAGTTCGATAGCGACAAGGCTCGCCAGGTAGGGTTTTGTTTTAAAAACCACACCCATAATACAACTAAAAAATTAAAATGAATTTAACCGTAAAAACTCTAATAGTAACCCCCCTTTTTTTTGACTAGGATTTCAGAGTTAAGGCCATTTTTGATTGACAATTTCAAGATTTTTAGGAGGTTGAAAAATAGTAACCCCGGGGTTTCTATTAGAGTTTTTACGGTATTCTATTTTCTCTAACAACTCCCTCCTCTCCCTTATTGAAGAAGAGTATTTGAAACATTGTAGTTTTGACCTTTTTGTAGACCGCTCTCGGGCAAGTTACCATCCAATTTGTAGATCATTTGCCTGGCTACCGTTTGGGTGGCAACTTCCCTAAGAGTGGTATACGAAAATTTGGTCAAAAACACAATCGCCAAGAACAATATTTTGAATGAAACAGGCGCTTTCATTAGAGAAAATAAGGTTATTGCACAGTGCAATTTCAACCTGCAATAGGGGTAGTTTTTAATACAAAGGTAATTTAATTCTTAATTTAATTCTTCTTAAATTTATTGATAATAATTAATTAGGCAATTAAAATTTGCGGTTCAGAGTGCCATTCACTGCATGAACAACCAGGAGCTCAAAGGTCGTCTTATGCACATCCACCCCTCTAAGTAGTAAGCATGTTGTACTGCTCCTGAGTGTATTTATTATTATTATGGTTGGATAAGCATTGTAACAACATTGATATAAATCTTATGTATCAATTGCTTTGTGTATATGTTATAAGTATGGATAAACAAATAATCCTCGAATCTGGTTTTTATAAACAGTGAATTAAAAAAAAGTCACCAAATTAACTTTGTTTGAATTTGGTTCTGCAGTGTAGTATACACAGGACTGGGGTTGTTGATCGATTTGAAATCTTTCGACAATAGATTAGTCGAATTATCGAAAATATCGAAACAACCTCGATTGATTTTGATAATTTTCATTAATCGATAGACAACCCTACACAGGAAGCACCAAAAAACGCTTCTACTAGAGATAAGCCTTCCCCCTGATTCAAAACCGTGTTTTTGGCATTGTGTTTTGACCCACTTTTTGCATACTACTCTTGGGCAAGTTACCCCCTATTTTGTAGCTCATCTCACTGGCTACCAATTAAGCGGTAACTTGTTTGGGAGCAGTGTCAGAAAAGTGGGTCAAAAACGCAATGCAAAAAAGACGATTTTGAGCGGGGGCAGGGGCACTTAAAAAAATAACTTGAAAAAAAAGTAACTTTTTTTAGCCATTCTATCCCCGCTATAATAGATTTTCTAACCTTTTTCCAAAACTTTTCCCTTACTAAGTTAAGCCCAAATCATGTTATGACCCATCCTTTCCAACAATTATCCCAACAATTTATTACTATAATGAGTGCTTGAGAATAATAACATTAACATTGTTTATTTGAAATCCACTTTTTATAAATAAATTAAGGAAAGTAGAGCGTCACTAATTGCAAGGAGTAAGCTCAAAATTTGGGTCTCTTGGAGTGGGCAAAAACCACTGACTTAAGTATTGGGGACACACACACAACACACATACAGACTAGCATAAACATCATAAAAGCAAACAAAGGAAATACTGATTGGAATCACCAAAAACCAGTGGACTTGCCACCTGGCGGTTGTATCACTTTTGTGGCTGAACGCTTGGGAGGGTCGTTGGACTGAATATCTGAAATACAAATTAGTTATTTGTATAGTTTTTTTAGACTCAATACATTACAAGTTTGGTGCTTACCGTATTTTCCAGGGCTGCTTTTCTGTCCGGACAGAAAAGATTTGGAAAGTTAGCCGGAAAGTTTTCCAGAAAACTTTCCAGTTGGCGGTGAGAAATCGGACAGAAATAACAACGGATTGTACAGGTGGTAGTATACAGTTAACTGTGCAGTTAACTGTGCATTTAACTCTACAGTCAACTGTATAGTTAACTGTACGGTTATCTATAGTTAACTGTTTTAAACTTACCGATTGTCGGTAAGTTATACAGTCTGTAGTAAGTTAACGTGGTAACTTACCGTCTAAATAACCCCAGTGAAAACGCATAAAAACGAGGTGTAACATGGGTTCGGCCCACAGAGACTTTCTCTTCTCCTGTTTTATTTTCTTTCCATGTTTTTGGAAAACTTTCCGCGTTCTTTTCTGTCCGGAAAGTTTTCCATGCAGCAACCCTGGTGTTTTCTCTAACTATAGACCCCACCTCCCCTGTTCAAAATCGTATTTTTGGCATTGTGTTTGGACCCCTTTTTGGAGACTGCTCCTGAGCAAATTACCATTCATTTTGTTGCCAGTGAGACGAGCTACAAAATGAGGAGTAAATTGCCTGAGAGAGTTGTCCATACAGTCACTCAAAAATACAATTTTTGAATTTAGGGGGGGGGGTCTATAATGAGAGATTTTTTAAATTAAGTTTGATATATTTGTGGGCATTTCGAAAAATATATTCAATCATTTTTTTGCAAAAAATGCCGGCATATTTTCAGAATTTTAGAGCATATTTTTTAAGCACAATCTTCAATTTCAAAGGAAAATTACAAATATAAAATAAACGTGATGAGTCAGTTGACCCTCAAAACATATTTTAATGCGTTTGCAGTTTACTTACTTCGATTCCTGGATCCACTTGCAGTGGTGCTTCTAGCATTGGTCTCCGCGTTTTTTTTAGTAAAATTAGCGGTGGTAGACGAGGAAGAGCCAGGTCTTGGTCTTTCATCAATTATGCCACTGCAAACACTACTGGCTACAGAAGTTCGGCGGGACTGACCACTATCTTCCACTTCGTGTTCTGGCTTGCCTCTGCCCACTGCTTGCATTGACAAATTGAAGGTCTGAATTCATTATTAGACTATTTTTTAAGTTAAAAATTGCTCACCTTTTCCCTCAGTTGAACCATCCCGAAAACATAGGGTGAATTGGCTTCTAGCGGCAGGAAATAGTCTTGGGCAACCCCGGTTTTAGATGTTGTTTGACCTGCTTTAGATGGTCCAACAAATTTTCCATCAGTGTAGAGCACTTGCCCAGCACATATGGTGGTCATTGGAGTGGCACGCACAGACATTTGGTGGAAAGGGGTCAGTGGACTCGACAATTGACGACTCGAGTCCAAATCCCACAGCACAAGATCAGCATCCGACCCAACTGCTACTCTACCCTAAAATAATCATAATCTGTTGGTGAAGAAATTTTGGTGGTATAGTTGAGATCAATGAATAAAATTAGTAATATTGTTTTTTTTTAAATATTCTACCAATATTTTTTAGCTGGAAACTCTAGCCATACTAACCTTTTTCGGATAAACGTTGAACATTTTGGCAGGATTAGAGCTGGTGACAGCCACAAAGCGCATAGGATCTAGTTTGCCCAATTGGACCACTGCCTTCTCCCACAGCACACTCATGCGTTCTTCAATACCTGCTGAGCTGGGAATAATGCCCGAAGAGGTAGTGTTGACCATTCCATTCAAAGTGGATGTTGATTTTGCTACGTGGTGGTCGGATACACACATGCACAGTGGATTGCTGCAATACGTATAGTTGGTCAACTAACATGATCCATGGCAGAATCTTAGGCTTTCTGTACTTTTAAATACTTTTTAGGTACTTTCGGTATTAAAAACTTTAGTATAAAATTAAAGTATTTAATCTGGTTGAAAAAAAAAACTAAAGCTTAATTATAGACGCAAATCTTTGATCTACAAAATGGGTAACCAGAGATTTTCCCTAAACGAAGTAAAATGTAAAATGAAATTTCGGTAACGCATTTAAAGGACCATGCTCGCGGTGGTCTGGTGGGTCCCTGCCAATTCAAAAAATTTTCCTAATCATTGATCTTCTGTTCGGATTTTCTAACTTGGTTTTTAGCAAAACAAGGCCAAGAATTTAATTTTAAGTGTAGTTTTGTTAGAAACCAAGTTAAACATCCGTACAGAAATCCAACGATTAGGAAAAAATTTTGAATTGGCGGGGGACCACCCTGAGCGTGGTCCTTTAACCCTCGAAACTACTGAGTGGGTCTCTGCGAACCATGTAGATTTTTCTATTTTTTAAATAATAAACGTTTTTCACATTTTATTTTCTGCTTCAAAGCAAGTAATACCTCATTCGAGAGCTTATTCATTGCTGTATTATTTAGCAATGTATTAATTTTTTCAAAAACACTTATCAGCTATGATTTACAGCTGAAATTAGTAACTCACTCATTTTTTCGGAAAATGTGTTTAGCTCATTGATGAGAAAGCATTAAGTGAAACTGTTTTGTGCATAATATCAGTCTTTTTTTGTACTACCTCCCTGCCCTAAAAGTATCAGGGTTTGCCCTCGCAAACAGCCAGAATTTGCTCTGTTAAAAAATAGTCAATTTTACATCTATTTTAAAATGCCTTTAAAATCCACTTTTTTGCGTAACAAATTAAAATCTGAAATGACAGACAGAAAGAGCACTAAAACTTGGTAGATAAAGGTAAATATCGAAATGGGTCATTCGTTTGTAGTTTATTTAAAAAAAACGCAAAGTTTGTTCTATTGCAAAAACACCTTGCCGTAGTTGAAGGGTTAAACAAGCCAATCTTTTTGTTATTAGCTCCCATACTGTATCTCTAGTTAAAAGTAGGTTAAAAATGTTATTCCTTTGGCATTATTCTTTGTTAATATAAAAAAAAACATTTGTTAATTAAATGTGCCACAATTTTTTTCTTAATTTTAACTTTTAAAAGATTCTTAAAAGTAGATACCTAGTGGAGCAATGTGCAGAGTTATGCCAGCCTCCAGGAGGATCCTCCTGGAGTGGAGGCTGAGCCTCCGCCTCCTCAGAGGGAGGCTAGCAGGGAGGCCGATTTTTAAAATTTTAAGGGAGGGAAGCTGAAAATCCTAAAAGAGGCGGAGGCAAACTTTTTTCGAGTCGGCGGCGGAGGTGTTTTTCGGAGGCTGAAAAATTTTGAACATAACTCTGCCAATGTGCATTCGAAATTTGGTTTTTCAAAATGCTTATTTGCAACTTTTGTCAGAAAGTTTCAACTAAAGAATAGATTACGAGACATGCATGAACTATCTAGGCTAAAAAATTAGGCTACTGTAACTATCGTACTTGGCTAGCATCTCCAAAGCATTTTCACTGTGAGCTAACTGAGGACGAAGAGGAATTCTAGTCACTGGACCATTTGAACTGGACGAATCAGCACCCGAGGAAATGGCTGCCACGGGAACTTCCGCTGAGACCAAAACTCCTTCTTTGCGGCCATTCCGTAGTGCTTGACTTGCTTCTGACGATGTAGCTGAGAGAACGGAGAACGGAGCATTTAGCAACTGGCTGAGAACACAAACTCGATGGACCTGCTCTGCTTCCAGCTAAAATAATAAAATATTCTTTATATACTATTATTTTCTTTTTGTTGTTGTAAGATTTATTTATTATTTAACAACCAGTGTTGTTTCGGCGCCGGCGCTGGGGCCAATGAAAAATTTTGGTCTGCGCCGGCGTTGGAAATTTTTGACTGGGCGCTGGCGCCGGCGCTGTTTTTGAAATTTAGCTGTCCAATATTAAAAAACAATTTTTCTTAATTTAAGCCAAAGTATTTGGATTTTCATACTGCATTTTCTTGCGATTTTTTGCTTTCTTCAATTACATATCGATTAATTTTGATTTTCTAGTTAACTATTTTATTAAAAATAACCAGGGCGTCATATGCTAAAAATTGATTTACCGTATTTACTCTAATTATACCCCATGGGAGATAATTTTTCAACCTCCCGAAATTCGAAAATTTTTGAATTCGATCTCGAGATTTTCGGGTGCTCAACCAAGATCCAAAAAATGGAATCGGTAGAGCTCGTGGGAGTTAAGAAAACGCCAAAACAGCTTTGCAAAATATTGACTCTGCTCCTAGATATATATCCTCAAAGTTGGGGGTGGGGGGATAATTAGAGACTGGAGTATAATTAAAGTAAATACGGTATTCACTTTTTAAATATTCACTTTATAAAGTTCTTGCTTTCTAATATATACTCACCCTCTAATAACTTTTTCTTCTATAGACTCATTTGTCAGACCAGAAAAAATATTTTTTATTAAAATTACGATTCCTTTTTTATATTTTCGTTGATCACCCAAAAACTTCAAAATCGAGGTAAAGATTTTCAGATTTTGTAAGGTTTGAAAAATAACTCCTCGTGGTAGTTAATAGAGTGAATAGGAAAATAAGAAACATTAAACTGTAGAGAAATTTACTGTTACCATATTTACCATATTTTTTGTAAAATTTGCAGCAAAAACAAAAGTCTCAAGCCGGCGCTGGGGTAAGTTTTTTTAGATGGCAGGCACCAAAAATTTTTTAATGGAGGCGCTGGCGCAGGGGCCTTTTTCAAAAGAGGTCGGCGTCGGAACAACACTGTTAACAACCCGTAATTAAGTAATTTTTTAAGTAAATTCAAAGCTTTTTGATTCAATCTAATTTTTTTGCGTACCATTGAGCAATACACATAATTGCAATGCACAAAAGATGAAGAAATAAATACGTCAATGATTAATTATGCTAATACAACCCATTTCATTCATTCTTTTAGCCTCTTTCAGGCACATTTAAGGAAACCCTTCAACTGGAAAGTCGTCCATCTTTCTTCTGCCCGCAAAATTAGCTAATATTTCGAAACTCAACTGCAGTAAAGACTTTTTATGAGAGCTATACAACTGAATTATTTGTCTTCTGCTTTTCATTGACGTTAATTAGAGGAAACATGGTGTACACATGATTTTAAATTTTAGAGAAGTCAGCAGCGAGATCTAGACCACCCAGAAAATTTATTTAATTCAGGGTTACGATCTGAAAATTTTGAAAATAAGGACATTTGCTCAAAATAAGGACATCTTATATAGTATTTGGCATGTGTGGGTGGGTAACGCTTTTTTTACTTCGAAGGCCAGAACGGGTCGTAGATAGCGAAATCACTTTTGTCGCTAATACCATCGTGTTCCCTAGAATGTCAGCTTTCGTTTAAAAAAAGAACAGGCGAAAAAAATGAGTTCTAATAGGGGATATACCTATTTTTATGAATGAAGTCATAGCCCCTCATTGAAATTTCGAAATAACTGTACTATACAAATAACTGTACTGTACTTTACTATAGAGGCGCCGATAGGCGCCTGTGGTCCCTTGTTTTAGAGTATTTTAGCAAAAAGATGCTATTTTATCCAACGCTTATTAAAAAAATAAGATTATGACGTGAAATCTTTGAAACAAAATAAGTTTTGGGATCCCAAAATAAGGACAGGTCGTAACCCTGATTTAATTTCTGAAAAATAATTGTGAATTTATAAAAGTTTGGACTGTTTATACCTACCTTAGCTGGCCTTGCTTGCACATATATCTGTGCGGCTGAAAGTCCTTTGTGTTGTTGAGTCAATCGCTTCTCCAAAAGAGCAGCTATTTCCTTGTTCTCAGGTAAAATACGACAGTGTGCCCCCAGCTCCTTGCTGTGCTCCAACGCTTCAAACATCTCTGAATCAGAAGACAGCTCCAGAATGAAAGAGTTGACGCCCTTCTCCCTATAAAGGTCATGCTTAGGCTCTAACTGTAGGTAAGTGAGCATTACCGGACCAACTGGCTCATTTCCAGACGAGTTTTCTCTCCTTTCCACTGAGACACCACCACACTCAGACCTACATTGCATTGTGCTTTGCCAGGAATGCTGGCACGAATGCGATCAAAAGCAGCCAACAGAGATTCACTTTCATTGCGAGTATATACAGTGTCGATTATCTAAATTTAATCTACAGGGTGTTCAAACTTTTTGTCCCATATTTGTTCTGAGTTTTTAGCGACGTTTTTCTTATGACTTCAGATCCGTCTTGGACTTATTCGAAAGCCAAGATTCTAGGATTCTGTTGGCGCTAGTGAAGAATAGGGTTCCAAAAATCAGCTTGGTCCCCCCTGTTGTTTTATTTGTAAAAACAACGGTTGGGACCAAGCTGATTTTCGGAACCCTATTCTTCACTATAGCCATTTTGTTTAAGACCAAAAAGAGCCAATGGTTTTGCCTGTGTTTTGCCTCTTTTTGAGAGGGTTGAAGAAATATCCTGGCAGCTTGTTCGTGGATGGACGATTCTGGTTTAATTTTTCTGGACTTGAAAGCAACACAATTATTTTAAAATTCAGATGTTTTTAGCAAAAAAGACTCGTCAAAGTCTTGGCTATCTTTTGATATAAGATTTGCACGAATGTTGTGTTCGAAAATATTGATTCTAAACTCAGTAAAATCAAACCAGAATCAGGATACTTCTTTAACCCTCTCAAAAAGCGGCAAAACACAGCTCTTTCCTTCCTCTACCGAATGATATATAAAGTTTTAATTTGTGATGGAAGTTTGGTGGAAAAATTGGACAAAGAAAGAAATGGAAGGAAAATAATTTATGCAGTGATTATAGGGTAACATTTCACTCAGCTTAAACTTTATTTTCATTTGCATTTTCTCCCAATTCTCGCGACCTCAATGTCATGGACTACTTTGCCTGGCCTTACCTCCAGTCAAAGGCCTGCTCTAGGCCCCACAAATCCATCCCGGCACTGAAGGCATCATTGGTCAGAGAGTGGGACGCGGTTCCCCAAGAAATGATCCAAAATGCCATTCACGCTTTACCGAAAAGACTCCGGAAATGCGTTGAGGCGCAGGGAGGCCATTTTATTGAGTAAAATAAAAACTTTATATATAATTCGGTAGAGGAAGGAAAGAGCTACAAAACCATATGTTTGGAATATTTTTTTGAAATAAAATTTGTTATTAAACTTTAGCCTAAAAACCCACCGGGAACTTTTTTTACACCAGTTACAAACAAAATGTTATGTTCGGAACTTTTTGAAATGATCCTTTTGAATTGAAAGGAGAAGTTTGTAATGAGAATTTTTTTTAGCAAAAACTACTTTTGATGCTTCTTTTAAATGTTTTGAAAATAGGTTGCTTTAAAAAGTGGTCAAATTAATATTTGCAATCAAGATGTACTTACAGTAGTGGTGCCTCCGGCCAAAGCGGCTTTAGTACCAGCAGAGAAATCCGCAGAAGAGTTGTTTGTGGAGAATTGTGTGTGGACGTCAATGCCGGCGGGAAGAACCCAGCGTCCATTAGCGCAAATCACTTGTGCCCCTTCTGGTGCTTTCAACTGTTGAGATGAGATTTTTCTAGAAAAAACATCGTTTAAAATGTTAGATCCTACGTAGGATCGAATTTGAAGATTACTTCTAACAAAATTTTAAATTTATTTTACCAAAAGCAAGCCCTTTTAAAAATAATTGCTATTTGAAGGACCATGGTTTTTGCGCGCAGCGGTTGTCCCCCGCCAATTCAAAAAACTAAAATTAAATTCTAGGCCTTGTTTTGTTAGAAACCAAGTTGAAAAATCCGTACAGAAGTTCAATGATTAGGAAAAATTTTGAATTGGTGGGGGACAACCACTGCGCGCAAAAACCATGGTCCTTTAATCTGTAAAAAAGTTTAAAAAAAAACAACCACTAATTTGAAATTGGCATTTGTATTTGACTCTTGTGTCAAATTTTTTTTAATTTTCAAAAAATTTTGCATTATTATGTAGCCCAGGATCTGAGCTTTCCATGAAGCTATCAAACTCCATTGAGTAAATTTAGAAATGCAGAAATTTAGGGGTTTGAAATATAACATAAAACGAAAAGGGCTGTATGTGAAAAATTTTCCCGGCGAATTAATGAAGTTTCCGGCAAATTTGTAAAAGCGTCTATTCCTGGTCTTTTTCTTTTTAATTTTCATATTTTGACCAGTGTAGCCCAAGATCCCAGCTTTATTACAAGTTATCAACTGACCAAATCAGGTTTCGAAAAGTTGGAGGAAAAGGTTTTTGAACAGAGCAAATTTTTCCAAGAATTTGACTACTTTAAAGACTTTTTCCTCCGACTTTTTGAAACCTGATTTGGTCAGTTGATAACTTGTAATAAAGCTGGGATCTTGGGCTACACGCTGGTCAAAAAAATATGAAAATTAAAAAGAAAAAGACCAGGAATAGAAGCTTTTACAAACCCGTTTACGTTTTTTATTTGATCCAAACGAAAAGTTACTTTATATAACTCTTAAATATCTACATTTCCGAGATTCAAGGGAGTTAGATGGCTCTTTAGAATGCTGAGATCCCAGTGCAAAAAAATAAAGCAAATTGACACAAAAATTTTAAGAAAATGTAAATTTGAAATAAGTGGGCATTTTTCACAGATTAGCGGGTACAATTATACAAAGTGGAAAAAATTCGGAAAATTTTGAAAAATTTTCGTAGGTAACCGCTTTGCCCACTCGATTTTTCCAGGAAAATCGATGCCAGTTATCTAGCTACCTGGAAGCTCTTAGGCTAGAAACACAAAAAGTGTACAATAGGAATAAGTTGCAGTTAAAAAAATTCACAATTAAAATTTTTCAAAATTTCCCGATTTTTGTTTGGCTGGCACCCTGGTTTGCCTGGCACCCTGGCACCCACAGGTTTGCCACCCTGTATATTACCCTCTAAAAACTGTCCAAAAAGCCTACTTTACAATGCCGTTTTCGATCCAGATATCAGCAGCAAACATCTCATCATCATTGATAATCTGAGCATCTCTTATCAAAAGCACTGGTCCTACAAGCCCTCCTCCACCTCCAGCCTCACTGCCTCCCTCTTCCGAACCATTGGCAGTAGCAGTTACCATACCTCCCCCGCCACCTCCAGATCCACCTCCTCCAATACTAGGTTGCTGGGGTCTGGAAGAAAATGAGGAAGCCCCCGAAGTGTTTTTGCGATCTGCAGCTCCACCTGTTTTCTCTCCAGCTCCGTCCGACAGTTTGGTGGTAGTAGGCAGGGAATTGTGGTTATTGACTGGTTGGAGAGGCTGGTGTCCCGCCCCTTCCCCTTTAATCGATGGATGCTGTTTGATGGTGTTGTTGTTTGGCCCTTCTATGTCTATATATGTCTTTTCAGGGGGGTTGGCTAGGTTTCCGCCTTCCTCCTCCTCTATGTAATTATATGGTTTGGGGGTGGTGGTTGTTGTCTCTGCTGCTTGTTGGATAACGTGGTGGCCATTAGAGTCATGCACAGCTTGCTCGTCCTCCTCCTCTTCTTCATCAAATGGCAATTCAGGGCCTGGATCACTTAGCTGGATGGCTTGGGCGCTTGCAGGGCTGAAGAAGGGGGACGAGCTGGACAGGGCATTCACATATCTACTAGCTACCCTTTTGGGAGAAAGCTGCTGCTCTTTGTCTTTTTGCAAGGAATTTTCTTGTATATGTGGCCCAGAATGGCCGTTAGATCTATAAAATAAAACAAGCAATAAAATTTTGAGTAGCTAAATAAGAGGAAGGCAATTTTTGCTTAACAACCATCTTAAACGGACACACTAGCGGGTTATATCGAAAATAAAGGCAAGTACACAATGTTTTTTTCTTGAAATTTTCTAAAAAGCGTTTACCCACGTTCACATTTCTACCAATCTCAAATTCTTTATTAATAGGGCCCCAAATTCTATGCACTAAAAATGCGAAATATGCGCATAAAATATGCGCTAAAAATGCTTAAATATGCGCTAAAAACGTAAAATATGCAGTATAATTTTTAGACTAAAATTTTTAAATGTACCGCATAAAATTTGTGCAGAATCATTATATGTCGTAAAATTGCTGTAAAACATGCTTTTAAACGGTTTGGCAGCTTATACCTGCTTTAAACATACTTTTTGGATAATGCTAAATTTTTTGCAAAAAAAGTTGACCAAAATTTGACATATGGCTTTGTTGAAGCAAGGTGATTTAACCTAAGGATTTAATCCATTTGACTTTAGGATTTAATTCATTTGACCTAGGATTTGAATATAGCTTTCAAAAAAAATTCTGCTCCCATGAAGATTCCGCAGGATTTCAGTCGAAAAAGATTTCTGAAAAGTGTTGACCGCCATTTACTAGCTAAGTTGCAAAAAAAGATTTTGTAAAGCAATTTCGAGAGATCTAGGGTTCTGTACTCCTGCCACTCTTTCGCATCTTCTCGCAAATATAAACAATGTGCATTTTGCAATTTTCGAAATTAATATCTTTACAAACCAAATCGGTGCTTTGCACTGTTATTTTGCTACTTTAACTGAAATTATGAATCGCACGGTACTGAAAAGTTAGCTAACTCAATAGAGGTTATTTAGTGAAAAAAATCTCCTTATTTCACGCTTAAAAATAAAGTATCCCGGTTTTGGAAACTAAGATATTGACTTATTTATACACAAAAGACAAGATTCGGCATGCTGCGACATCTTTTAAACCAAAAATTTCTGAGATTTTCTACAATATGCAGAAAATATGCGTCAAAATCGCAAAATATGCAATATATGCACTAAAAATGGAAAATATGCAAAACATGCTGCATAAAAGTACGAAAAAAGTACTCAAACAGGGCTAAAAGTGCGTTTTTTGTGCATAACTATTGCTTGCATATCCGCAGAAAAATATGCATTTGCATAGAATTTGGGGCCCTATTTATTAAGCGCATACTCTTTAATGGCCCGTTCCTGAACGGGCCATTAAAGAGTATGCGCTTAATAAAGAATTCATCCACTTTCTATAAACCGGCACCCCTGGTTTATCGAGGGTACCGGTTTAAAGGGGGAAACTTTGTCGAATTTCTTCGTAGACTGTAGTTCACGGACATAAATATCAGATTTAACATGAAACGAGTGAAAATAGGGATGGTTGAACAAAATTTGCTGGTGCTTGCATTTTTGCGGTGTAAATCTGCTCAGACCACACATGATTATTCCAAACTTTTCTGAAATCGTGTTTTTATGAGATTTGAAGCCCCCAAAAATTGTTAAGATTGCAACAACAATTGCTTTTATGGTATTTGGGTAGCCGTGTATGTAGTGAGCACTCAAAATAGTTGACACATATTATGGTAAACACAAATGGATTTTCTTTTTTGGTTGAGAAGAGCAAATTGACCAACCTAGTTGGTGGGCTGTGAACACCCCCTTTTAAGTGTTCCACTTGTTGAATGGTTGTCGGACTCAATTCTTCGGATGAATAAGAGGAGGAAGAGGATGCTTTGGTGTCTTCGCTAAAGTGCTCAGGCCCTGGCTCTGAGATGAGGGCTATTGAAGGGGATGGATGCAAACATAGGTCTGCAAGCGCATCCTGCCTGCTGTAGCTCGAGGGCACTGAAGTAACCTACTTTAAAATGTGTTTGTGAAGAAGTAAAAAATCTAACCAATTGTGGTAGACTCGGTATCTGATGACGAATAACCATTTTTGCCATTCAATTGCTCTTTCTCACCGTTCAAATTGACCTTTTTCTTAGTAACAGGCCTTCTCGTTTCTAAAAAAACAAAATGTAAAACAAATGTGCCAATTTGTTAACGTCGATTACGCAATGACGCAAAGTCTTTTTGTGAGCTAATTTTAAATGGTCGAATTGAGCATACAGTGGCGGAAAATTACTTAAGCTCACCTACTAAATAATTGAAAAACCAATATTTTCACCAAAATTCACCAAGCTTAAGTAATTTTCCGCCACTGTATAAAACTAAAAAAGCCTAGATACGATTGCGAACAAATCGTTGCATCGCTCTAATAATGTGCCCATACCCATAGTTGGACGGGCGCCGGCGTCAAAGCCGACCTGACAATTTTGACAATTTTCGTGTGTCGGTATAGCAGATGAGATTTTTTCGAGATTGTCAAAGACATACTCTTAGATTGCTTATAGGCAATAAGTAATTATTGTAATACTTGGTAGCACTGCAGATGTTCAGTGTATTTTAATAGAAAAACAAAAAACAGGCGTTGGACTATACATCGGGTCAACCAAAATATTAGTTCCCTGTTCTACATCAAAATTTCTTTTAAATTTTTATTGTTAACAAAAGTTCTTAAAGGTTACCGTATTGTCTCTAATAAGGCCCCCGGGGCCTTATTTTTCAACCCCTCGAAAATCGGGAAATTTTGAGGTTGATCTGGAGATTTTCGGATAAAAATTAAAAATCTAAAAAGCAGAATCCGTAGAGCTCGTGGGAGTTAAGAAAACGCAATAAACAGCTTTGCGAAAAATTGACTCTGGGCTGAGATATAGGTGTTCAAAGTTGATGGGGGGACTTATTAGAGGGGGCCTTTTAGGGGGGCCTTTTAGAGGGGGCCTTTTAGAGGGGGCCTTTTAGAGGGGGGCCTTTTAGAGGGGGCCTTTTAGAGGGGGCCTTTTAGAGGGGGGCCTTTTAGAGGAAATACGGTACATTACAACTTTTGAAGGCATGCAAAATTTTGAATACCCAGAAGAGAAAGTAACTAACCGTCCACCGTGTCTTCAGATGCACATCCAGCAAACATTTCCAACATTGCAGAAGACGGCTGGAATGCTTTTTGCCTGGCTCTATTTGCCCTTACTGCTGGAGGAGTGCTTAGCGTTACAGTAGTAGCATTGCCTTTAGCCTGTTCTACAGGTGATGCCCTGACGCCTTGCGAACTGCTGGGACGAGAAGTGTGGATAACAGGTGCTGGGGAAGCTTTTCTCGAGTTCTTTCCGGAGCCAATTGGAGAAATTTTCCTTGCAGTGTTTGGAGGGCTGGCTTCTTTTATGGTGAGTTTAAAAGGGTCTTCCGGTGAGATTCCATTGAGTTGGGGAACACTATTGTGGCTTTCAGAGAATTCAGGCGCTGTTTTCACTTCTCCCCCAAATAGTTCCAGCATTTCGGTGGAGGTTTCAAAAGATGCCCTTTTACGCGCTTTGATTGCCTCAATTGCTTGCTGCTGTTGTTGTGCTTGTAGTTTAGCGGCTTCTAACTCTTGCGCTTGAACAGCAGAAATGATGGGTGAGTTGGCAAGCGTTGGATGGCTAATATACTCAATCCTGAGTATGGAGCCAATGCAGCGCACAGCACTTGGTTTGTTCCCAGCTACAGCAGTCATTTGCGAAAGAGAAGGTTCCTGGTGAACTTTGCGCAACCTCCGACGATTTCTGGTTTTGGAAGTTTTGGTTTGGGAAGGGAAGGTGAGGAAAGGCAGCCAAGGGAACATATCACTTGCTTTCCGTCAGGTCTTAATAATCAGGAGCTGTCGGATCCAAGTTGCTAACTGAAATTAATTTACGCTACTTTGCAAATATTTGCTTATGTCACTTTTTGATAGGTAGGGGTCCAACTACGGCTGTCAAATTTTCCGGAAAAATTCATATTCAACAACCCTAGGTATGACTGAACAACTACTCAAAGAGCACGGCTTCTAAAACTGCATCGATCTACGGATTCATAACTGCTAAAAATATGTCCCTGATCCCCAACTTCATTGTAAATAGTCGCGTGTCTGTAAGTTCAAAACACAATTTTTTTTCGAAAACCCAATATAAAATGGTTTTTATAAAAAAATTTGCCAAATAATTCTTCTTAAATGACCTCACGGTGGTCTGGTGGGTCCCCGCCAATTTAAAACTTTTTCCTGATCGTTGAATTTCTGTTCGGATTTTTTAGCTTGGTTTCTAACAAAACTACACTTAAAATTAAATTCTGGGCCTTGTTTTGCTAAAAACCAAGTTAGAAAATCCGAACAGAAGATCAAAATTTTTTGAGAAATTTTTCCAGACCACCGCGAGCATGGTCCTTTAAAGTTAAATTTTTAGTGAAAAAAATACCAAAAAAATTATCAAAGGTGAAAAAAATTAGAAAAATGGACATAAGTTAGAAAGCATGTAACCTTTTGGAAGGGTAGATGATCCAGTTTTATTTCTTGAAAAGGCAAAACTATTGCACTCGTAGAAATTTTCCATCGGAAGTGCAAACCACTCTGTGGACTGGCATGGACTTCAGATCGGTGACCTTAACTACGAAAAAACATTAATCAGAACGTGGACAATGCAAAACAAAGACAGAAAAATGAAAGAAAAAGAAGAATTTAATTGAGAACACTGCTCCCAACCCTGTATTGACTCAGCCTTATTGACTAAATTCCCTACAACCACAACAAAAAACATTCCACAAAGGCTTTCAGGCGGAACTCTCTTTTTCGAGGTCACCTCATAAACCCCCTATTTCATGGTGCAAAAACAAGGATTAACACAGGGTCAATATCTTCATTCGTTTTTTAATTAAGTCAGTCCAAGTCAATGGGCCGTCTTTTTTGCTTTTAGAAAAATAGGCATGACCAGGGTTGGTACTAAACTCGGAGTTATTTATTTATCTATGGTAAGAGACAATCCAAAAAGTATAATTTTACAATAGATCTCTAAAAAAATCATTGTCAGGCTTTCAGTTGGAGTGCCCGTTCAGGTAATCGGAACCGAACCACGGTTTTTTGGGACAGTCGACTCTCGAATCGAAAGTCTCGATATAGCGTCACTTCCAAAAAGTTTGTTCACGCCTAAGGTCCGACACATTTTTTTATTCCAATTTTCAAGATCTTTTGGCAGTTGTCATTGGCTGCTCTGGCACAAAAAATGGCAAGATTTAAATTTTACAAGTCGTTTTGTAAATTGCAACAATTTTAGCGTGAAGACCCGCGGCTTTCGATATAATGTCATCCTATTTTGAAAAAAGGGTGGCGCTATATCGAGAGCAGCGGATTTTTACGAAGTTTAAATTTTTTTTTAAATTGTAATCGTTGCAACTTTTTAGACTGGACTAACCAAGGATTAGAGGTGATGACGGGACGGGATCCCGTCGGGATCCCGATCCCGCCCGATCCGATTTTGGTCCAAAATCCCGTCCCGAAATCCCGCCCGACCATTTCCCAAAATCCCGATCCCGAAAATCGTCAAATCCCGATACGATTTTTTTATAGTATTTTCATCAATTATTCATTATTTGTTTGATAAATTCTGCTGCATCGTTTCCGCTTTTGCACGTTGATGCGCTCTTTATCTTTTTTGCATTTTCAGATGAGTGTTATTTGGAATCGATCTTTTTGCAAAGCTGTCGGCTACTGAAGCAAAATGTGGAGTGTGCGGCAATGCCATCAAGATGTCGGGCGGTCGCACCGCCCGATTGAATGTTTGCTTATAAAGTGATGTTCATTGTTGTAAAAAAGCGTGAATAAATGATTTTTTTAAATGGCTGCGTGTGTGCGTGGGGTAAAAGAAAGGTTGTTAAAGGCTACCAAGTGCAGAAATGATGCGACTAGTGGTAATTTTCCACTTAGATTTGATATTAGCCAAATCCCGAAATTTGTTCGGGATCCCGACGGGATCCCGAATTTTATTTTGAAAAATCCCGATCCCGATCCCGAAATATTTTTGGCTAAAAATCCCGTCCCGAAATCCCGCCCGAACCGGTTTCATCACTTCTACCAAAGATAATTGCCAAAAGACTTCAAAATATGGAGTAAAAAGTGTCAGACCCTAGGCGGGAACCAACTTTTGGTGCATTCGTTACATCGAGAGTCGACTGTATTTGACAAACCACATCATTATTCAAAAAATTCACTGCTGTACCTTTTATTTGGTAAAAACATGCGACAAAAGCGAGAATCTATGTCAAAACCATTTTTGATATTCATTTCAGAGACCAATAAAAACGTGAAATTACTGTGATTTTGTTAGAAAAAAAGGATTTTAGCACCATTTGGAACAAACAAAAAGTAAGTAGTAGGACAAATGTGACAGCCAAACCAGCGGTAGTAACATTTCGCATGTGCACCACCAAAAAGCTTTTTGGGGGTGCAAGGAAGAACAGAAGAAGCAAAGAGGGAAACATACATCTTCCTTTTTTCCAAGAAATCCAGAAATGACAACAACCACAAGCAATGTTCTCTCTCTCAATCTTCTTTTCAAAAAAGCCAGCTTTTGGGCTGCATCTGGCTGGTTTTTACTATTTTTACACCCTGGTTGAAATCAATGCTTTTGGTTTCCAACAATAGCCGCATGTTTCGGCTATTGTGAAACGAAAGCTATTACGAAATTTATAGTCATAAAAAGGTTTTTAGTTAACTATTTGAACATTTATTTTCAGAAGTACTCAAACGAGCAGCGGCAGCAGCAGCAAGCATAAAAGAAGTAAAAAGACAAGAAAAAATATTAAAACTTAGTGGCTTACCCATTTTTAATGAGAGCATCCAGAAGCGTGGTGGTGTTGCCCATCTAGAGAAGCAAGAAAGAGTCACACACACTACTGCTCTGTGTCTTGACTTGAGTGCACCAGCTAGACACTATGTGCATGCACATAGTTAGTGAGGGGCAAATACACCCACCCACCCAGCCAGCCACTACTACATACATATGTTGTTCAGGGGCAGACAACAACCAGCAAACTCGCGCACTAGGGAGCCTCACAGTAACGCAAGAGGAAGAAATAAATGAAACATCAAGAGAGAATTGACATACAGGGTGGCCCAATTCCTACCATTTTTGGCAACACTTTTAAAATTGGTGGTTGAAAAAGTATTGTTTGGAACTATTATGAGAAGAAGAAGAAAATTGGGCCATTTTTGTTGAGTAAAAAGCAGGGTTGCTGCCAGTGTTGTATAAGGCTTTGGCTGTGGCTCTGGCTCCGAACAGGAGCCAGAGCCGGAGCAAATATTAATTATAGAGCAGATATAAAGCAATAGGCAAAATTTTACAATCACCCATTTACTTTGGCATTATGGCAGAACGAAAAGCAACTGCTGCGTCAGAAAGTTCTTCTGTCATTCAACAAAAAATTCATTGATTCTTAACTAACGATTATGTATGAATTAATACACGTAAAAAGCCTTTGTATAACATATTAAAAACGCCAGCAAAAATTTAAACTACTCAGCGGGAGAAATTTTTTTAAGCTCAGAGCCCAGAGCCAGAGCCGGAGCAAATTTTTTTAAGTTCAGAGCTCAGAGCCAGAGCCAGAGCCGGAGCAAATTTTTTCAAGATCAGAGCTCAGAGCCAGAGCCGGAGCGAAAAATCTCGAAAATACATCACTGGTTGCTGCATGGAAAGTTTTCCGGATAATTTTCCAAATCTTTTCTGTCCGGACAGAAAAGCAACCCTGGTAAATAGGGTTTTTCGGCGCCAATAATACGAATGAGTATTTCTCGGTGTTTTAGTACCAAAAAAAGTATTTTGACGCCACAAAAAAGCTTTCCATATTTAAATTAGGCCAATGCAGACTGGGCCAATTTGGGAACAACTTTTTTCACTATTATTTCACTCAAAATCGTGTCCCAGTTGGAAAATAGCCCAGTTTGAAGTGACCCAGTTTACATGGCCCAATTTCTGCTCCCCATTTTTCGATTAAACGTCAAGATTTTGAAATATTTGGCAAATTTTCGGCCAAATCACGCTGTACACTATTCGTTTTTTATAAACAAGATACTATAAATGTTCTAATAGAGCCCCGAGGACTCTATTTTTCAACCCTCCGAAAATCGGGAAAATTCTGGGTCGATCTCGAGATTTTTGGGGACACAACTAAAATCTAAAAAATGGAATCGGTAGAGCTCGTGGGAGTTAAGAAAATGCAAAAAAACATCTTTGCAAAATATTTGCTCTGCCCCGAGATACAGACCCTCAAAGTAGAGGGGGGGGGCGCTTATTAGAGATAATACGGTAAATCTTAATTTTCCCAAAAAAATTTACTTAAATTTTCTTGCTGGAGCATAACAAAGGGAATCTCGCTCGTATTTCTCTCGCAGGTAAGTGCGCGCATCTCTAACACTTGTTGTCACAAATTTTCGGGTACTTATCCCTTATCGGGTCGGGTTTTTGAAAAATTGTTGGGCAGATATTTTTTGTATCCAGATAACGTGTTATGTCCATTTTTATATTCAGGAACTCAATGCTTGCTTCTTCACCTCTTGGCAGATCAAATATATTCATGCTCGCTAGAAATTATAATTACTAATTGTTATCTGACACAAAACAAAAAATATCTACCCAAAATTTTTTCAAAAACCTGACCCGATAAGGGATAAGTACCAATTTTCGTTGTTTTTGCAGCATTTGTTTGTTTTCAGACATATATATTTTGATTTGGTGTCATTTTTTTTGATAGACGAGTGGTATGAGACCACCCTGTAAATAGAGGAAAGAGCATAGGTTTGTGCCCTTCCTTCATTTGGATTAGGCAGAGGGTCAAGGCATGCAGCACACCATACTAGAATTAAATTGCGAAATAGATAATGCACATTGGATGAGTATGTATGGTTGCTTAGCTAGGAGGGTCAGCTGGAGTATGTCCTTGAATGTGGTCATAGTTGTGGTTGTTGTTGACTGGGTGACTGCCACCTGTATGCAGGGGTAACAATGAGCCGGATGGGGAGCAATTATTTTGTTTACATGTGTCCAGTTTGCTTAGCTACCACATGTCTATGTGTGATTTGCAAGGGACTTTTATGGTTTGAAGAAAAATATGATATTTTAGACTTTGAGAACTACAATAAAGTCAGAAAAACATGTTTGAATCCGTCCTAACATACGCTGCCCTACCCTTGCCTAAGCCTTGTAAAAGTACAAGGTGTCCCAATTTTTTTCTGGCACACTTATTTTTCACATAAATTTTTTTCCATATGCACTAATTTTTTTGTCAGACAACTCATTCAAAATCCCCACTCTTCCCATTTTGTTTTTTTTAAAGATTAGCTCATTGTGTTTTGTCTATGCTGAGATATAGCCGTCTTTGTAGCGTTACCCATTTGACAACTTTGGCCAGCTTGTTTTCATGCAAGATGGTGCGCGTCCACATTGAGCTAGACAAGTTCGAGATTTTCTTTGACCTTCACATCCCTATGAGGTGGATGGGTCGCGATTCGCAACAATATCCATGCCGGCTCGCTTTCCTGACTTTATTGTAATGGATTTTTTCTTGTGAGGTTATGTGAATAGCCGTATCTTTGGTGTTTTTGTTGATATTCGCTGACTTATTAATATTCTGCCACTTTATTACAATATCTCGGCATAGACAGAACGAAATGAGATAATCTTTTTAAAAAACAAAATGGGAAAAATAGGGCTTTCGAATAAGTTGTCTGAAAAGGAATTGAGGCATGTAGAAAAAAACTATGTGAAAAATAGATGTGTCAGAAAAAGTTGGGACACCCTGTAGTATTTGCGATACTACTTTTGCCAATCAGAACTGCAGATACTAGGCCCGCCTCCTCCCCCAGCTATACAAGTACCGCGCATTTTACTTATAATAGCAGCAAAGTGCTATTGTCAGTTTAAAATCTATGGTGATTGTAAGAAATGAAAAAGCTGAAAAACCATGCTCAGAATCTGTTTAGCTACAATCGAATCTCGATAACCCGCCACCCTATTTTGAAAGTAGGGTGACGGGTTATCGAGAGGCGCGGGTCTAGTGGCAAAATTTTAAACATTTTTAAAAATGATCGGCAAAATCGTAATCTTTGCAATATTTTGCACTAGACTGACGAATCATGTTCGGCAAAATTTTTCAAAAATTAAGGTAAAAAAGTGTCGGACCCCAGGCGGGAACGAACTTGAGGGGTGGCGGGTTACCGAGAGTCGACTGTACTTTGTTTAGCTCCAAATACCATTTGGCCAAATCTCGGTTTTCCAAATCTCTCCTAGCCGATACGAACACAACGAACCACTTCGATATAAATGAGCATACAATTGGAGCTTGATATAAGATACATTCGGGTCCGGTACCTGCGTGTATCTTGCAGAATTTTTTTGTAGAGTTTATCCTATAGAGTTTCTTTTTTGCCACGGCCCACGTTGGACAACATGGTAAAACGTCAAAGATGCCCTCGAAAAGTGATTTGCTTATTTTGGGTTGGACCGTAAGTTCGTGGGTGGTTATACGCATCAGATAATATTAACGTATGCGTTGCAAAACTTTTTATAAATAGAAAAAAAATAATTTTATAAATAGAATTGGCACTCAATTAACTGCTGGGTTTGAAAATCGAAATTTTGACTACAGTCGACCCTCGATAGTATCAGGTCATACGGAAAGTATTGACACAAAATTTCAAATCCTTGTATCTCGCTCATTTGTTAACATTTTGTGGCAATCTTTTTTTTGTTTTGTAGCCCTGAGTCTACTCTATGGGAAATAACTGAACTTTATTCAACAACTGTCTTTCAACAACTGTAAATTCGACTGACCAAGGACAAGATCGCTGATCTTGGATGGGAGATTCTGCCGCACCCGCCTTATTCTCCAGATTTGGCTCCTTCGGATTTTCACCTGTTCTTGTCAATGCAAAACTATCACAGAGAGAAACAACGTTGAACAAGTGAAAGCGGATTTGCAAGCGTTCTTTGAGTCAAAGCCAGCGAATTTCTTTGCTAGAGGAATTGCAAAATTGCCAGAAAGATGGGAAAAAGTTATTGATGCGGAAGGATCCTATTTTGTTGAATGATTTGTTTATTGTTGAATAAAGTTCAGTTATTTCCCATAGAGTAGACTCAGGGCTACAACAAAACAAAAAAAAGATTGCCACAAAATGTTAACAAATGAGCGAGATACAAGGATTTGAAATTTTGTGTCAATACTTTCCGTATGACCTGATAGATACCCCCCTCGGGACCGGGCTAGGAGTATCTACTATCGAGGGGTATCTATTATCGGGGGTATCTACTATCGAGAGGCAGACAACCAAATTTTGGGTCAGAAATATCCATTATCGAGGGTAAAGTGGGAAAGGTGTAAACGCTAACCAAACAGTAATACTTTATTCAACTAACAAAGAATAACAACTTCGATCAAACAACAATCTGGTTAGCGGTTTGAAGAAATCATTGAGAGAGCTCTGCTTCTTTTTCCTTTGACCATCCTGCCAGAAAGCTTAGAGGAATTCCGTACTTTAAAAAGCCAGAAAGCCAAAAACGTTTTGTATTTGAATTGTTGAGAAATAATATTGTCGTAAGCATCCAGAACAAAAGCTTAAAGTAACAGTGTAATAAATCTCGAATGAATAAACAAATTAAAATAATATCGCGAGATTTCGAGCCAAACATAAGCGCCAATTAAAAAAATAGGCAAATCTGAACAAATAATTTCCAAAATTACACTTTGAAAAAGAAATGGCTTTCCATTTAGACTTGAGTGTCAGAGGTATCTGTTATCGAGGGCAAAATAAAGGTCAGTGTAAGAGTCAGAGGGTATCTATTATCGAGGGGTATCTATTATCAAGGGTATCTACTATCGGGGGTATGATTTGCCTTATTTAAACTAAAACCAACCAAATATGTGCTAAGGGTATCTACTATCGAGGGGTATCTATTATCGTGGGTATCTACTATCGAGGGTCGACTGTACGCAATTTACGATTTGAAACCTATCGGTTAATTAATAAACGATTATGTTTAATTAATAAACGATTATTAATTAACCGATAGGTTTCAAATCGTAAATTGCGTAGTCGCGCACAATTTCAAAATTTCGATTTTCAAACCCAGCATTTTGCAACCCATACATAAATATGGTCTGTTACGTATAAGAACCCATGAACTAATAGACCAATCCAGTAAAAATGCTCTTGAGATTCTAAAGTCACTGTTAAGTTTTAAATTACATTCAAAACATAAACCATTCAAATATTGAAAATCAAAAGTTTGTTGTTTCCAGTGGAACTTGAAATTTGACAGTGACTTCAGAATTAGAGGTGTGATATTCGGGCGAATACTGAAATGGCCGCGAATATTCGCGCAAATATTCGGAATGTTCGCGAATACTGTGCTACAATACTTTGCTACAGTCAACTATCCCAATACAGTCAACTCTTAGTCAACAATACAGTTGTTTGAATGTTCGCACTGCGAACATTGCTCCCGAATATTCGCAAACATGCGTCCCAATATTCGGATTGGACAACCCTATTCAGAATATTAAGACCAATTTATAAGCAAATCAGTCACGCTGAACATGAATCTTTTGTCAGAATTGAGGTTTACTTAAAATAAGAAGAAAATTCATGCAATTTTGTGTTACAGTTTATGTATTGGTTTTGCATATTTAGTCGCGTTTTTCCAATAAAATATTTCTACATTTATTGTTAAAATAACCTAGTTGGAAAGCAGAATTCCCAGCGATCATTTTGGTACATTATAGATCGGGGTGTAGTATGACAATCATAGCGCACCACAAGATAACCTGTGGGTATCCAGCTGGATTTTGACAATGCACAATTTGTTGCCTCTTAGACCCCTTTTCACCTACTCCTCAAACATTGAAGCCAAAACGACCGGCATCATCGCGTTTAGCACATTCTGTTCTACCCATATAATATAACAAATAATTTTAAATCGCCGCCAAAAACTCCGTTAATTACTGTTGTTGACGCACAAAAAAGTGGTGAGAGGAAAATGGAAGCAAAGTTTGATTGTTGCCTTCATCATCAGGCAAAGGAAGGAAAGAGAGTCTCTTTGTCATTTCTTTATCTTCTTCTCCATTACGCCCAAATTGATGATGATGATTTGCACTCTGACTTAATCGATCATCATGAGATATAGGCATTGTTCATTTGCTTTTGTAGTAGTAGTAAAAGCAGTATTATAATTCCCTAAATATCTGTCTTTGTTTGTAGCGTCATCATTTTATTAGACTGTGGGGTTTTTTTAGTAGAGGTGGCAAAGACCAAGGCAAAGACCCAGACCAGACCGATCAGACCAAACCAAGACCAGATCAGACCAGACCAGACCAGACCGGATCAGGAAGGTCTGATACGGTCTAGACTAAATTGCAAATATTTATGTTTAATCAGAGAAATTTTGCGGGAATTTGAATTTTATGGTCTGAAAAATCAATAAATTGGTCAGAATCTCAGCCCAGAGTTGACAAAAGCCAATGGAAATTTGGTTTTTGATGGTTTACAAAAGCGGGGGGAAGCTGACTTTTTACGAAAAAGCGATTGCGCACATCAGAATACGCATCTGATGCACTCAATCTCTCAGAATCTCACCCTGAGCCATCCCAGACGACCTTGAATTAATCCAAAACAACTTAAACACTCGTTTGGAGTGTTTGGAGTAGTAGGGTAAGGTTCTGAGAGATTGAGTGCGTCAGATGCCTATTCTGATGTGCGCAATCGCTTTTTCGTAAAAAGTTTACCCCATCCTCTTAGTAAACCCCCAAAACAAAAATTTCCATTGGCTTTCGTCCACTCTGGACTGAGATTCTGATCCATTTATTGATTTTTCAGACGATAAAATTTGAATTCCCGCAAAATTATTTTAAATAAAACAAAAGAATCACACTGAATCAGACCGGTATGATCTCAGTCTGGCATAGTCTGGTCTTTGTCCACCTCTGGTTTTTAGTCATGTAACTTTTTGCTCCATTGATCTTAATTTTGAGACTGACTTCACTACACGGACAGTCTCAAAAGCCCGGTCAGAAAAAGTTTATTGAAAACCTCTGAAATTATCCATCCAAAAGCCTGCGCAAACCCTGTTTTTATTTTTTTGCTGATATTGGGTTGGTCCATAAGTTCGTAGGTGTTTATACGTAACAGACCATATTTATGTATGGGTTGCAAAATTTTTGATAAATGAGAATTGGCACTCAATTAATTGCTAAGTTTGAAAATCGAAATTTTGAAATTGTGTGACTACGCAATTTACGATTTGAAACCCATCGGTCAATTAATAATCGTTTATTAATTAACCGATGGGTTTCAAATCGTAAATTGTGTAGTCAAAATTTCGGTTTTCAAACTTAGAAATTAGTGCCAATTCTCATTTATCAAAAATTTTGCAACCCATACATAAATATGGTCTGTTACGTATAAAGACCCACGAACTTATGGGCCAACCGAATACGAAACTCTAGACTGCAGTGAGACCTCTATACGGTGGCTCCCACCTGGAGTTCGTTCCCGCCTAGGTTCCGACACTTTTTTTACCCCGATTTTCGAAGTCTTTTGCCATCTGTGTTCTTGTCTCAAATATCGCAAGGGTTCTGATTTTGCTGGTCGTTTTTTCAATAACTAAATAATTTTGCAATTTAAAAAGCAAAACCTCGATATAGTGGCCCTTCTAAAAATTAGAGTGCCACTATATTGAAGTTTAAATGTCAAAACTATTTAGTTATTGAACAAAGACCAACAAAATCAGAATCCTTGCGATATTGGGGACCAGACTGTTAAAACGGAACTGACAAGACTTCAAAAACGGGATAAAAAAGTGTCGCACTCTAGGCAGGAATGAACCTGAAGTGGGGGCCACTATATAAAGGTTTGACTATACAATAAAATTTGCTACTTTTTTTTTGGAAAATATAGAAGTTTTTTCTTATATTTGCAACAAAAAATGTATTATTTTTATCGGACGTAGAGTTTCAGGACTCAGCCAGGACTTGGCTGAGGCTTGAAAATTGCCGGCCGACCCTGGGCTATACCCCTGGGTATACTATAGAATACATGTGCATCCCAAGTCACTTTCGAGTCATTTGTGTCTGAGGTATATGTGTGTGTGCGCATCTCAACTTCAAGTCCCCAAGCCCCCTTCGGGGTCGCATGGGGCTTGAGAGTTTGAGATGTGCGCACTCACTTACCTGAGACATGATTCCGAGCAAGACTCTATAAAATGCATATAGAGTCTCTTTTTGCCACGGCCTACCAAAGTATACCAATATTCAGTTTTTTAATGCTTTTGCATGAAAGTGGGCTGGGGTTTGGTAATTCTATAGTGTTACCCGACCCTGACTGAAAATTTATGTCCCTGGGCCGAGCCGGGTCGTCAAATGACGAGCCGTGGACACCCCCGCTCCACTCTTTCACATTCTTTACTTTAACATTTTAGATCTTTTTGATTGGTCAATTAATCAAGTATCTACTGTGTGCTCTATTGTTGTGATTTTCCCGTAATGTTCAACAATCAGCAGCCGTCGAGGGTGAGTTTATTTATCTCTTTATACCTATTTGTTGTTTGACAGTTTAATTTTTCAGAACCAAGACTTAAATGAAATCCTCCAAAGGGCAAAAGTGCAGAATCAAGGACTAGCCAGAGAGGACATCACCAAAGCTTTGAAAACCTTCACAGATTTGCGGCCAACCCTTGTTAATCATCTGTTCCCGGACGGGCAGACCAGATTTTGTTGTTCACTTGCTGGCACTATTCCTGTCCGTTACAAGGTTTTTTTACTAATTTATTCTTTGCAATAATCGAATGTTGGAATACTGTTCCCTAGGCTCAAACTTTTTAACTTTCAGGGCAACACCTACAACATTCCGGTGGCTCTCTACTTTCTAGACAATCATCCCTACACTGGTCCCTTCTGTTATGTCAGACCAACAGCTACCATGCGGATTCGAGTTTCACCATCAGTGGACGAAAAAGGACGAGTTTATCTTCCCTACTTGACAGATTGGCGATATCCTGGATATGAGACTAGTGGACTCCTTCAGGTTTGTGGCCATACTGGCATGGCGAAGATTTTCATTTTAACACTTCTCTGGGCAGAAACCAAAATTCTGACGCCGTATTCGTGTTCAGCATGATTGATTTGCGTACTAAAATGCTCTTTAAATATAAAGCTCACAGTAAAAATTAAATTATTGACTTTTTTGAATGTTTGTTGTCTCGAAAAGAATTTCACAGTAAATTTGGTACGTTAACCTTCCAGCGATTTTTTCAAATGAAAAAAATCGCTGAAAGGCAAAAAGTTATGTTTTTTAATTGCCTTGGTCCCCCTGTTGTTTTTGAATGCTGCTTATTGGCGCTTTCGAAACAACAGGGGGACCAAGGCAATTTTTTTCGAAAAAATACAGTCAAACCTGGGTTATCCGACACCCCAGTTAACCGACACCCTCTTTTATCCGACACCATGATCCCGATTTGGTTGGCCTGGTAAACTTACACCCCAGTCATCCGACACCTCGTTTAACCGACACCTCGTTTATCCGACACCATAAGGGCGGTCCCTTTGGGTGTCGGATAACCCAGGTTTGACTGTACTTTTTGCCTTTCAGCAATTTTTTCGGGATAATTGCACTTGAGTAGTCCAAAGTAATTAAAGAATCTAAAAAAGAATAAGGGCTAGAGATGATGACGGGGCGGGACGGGACAATTCCGTCCCGTCCAGTTAATTTTAGAGAATCGTCCCGTCCCGGAATCCCGCCCGGAAATTTTTTGGCACCTGTCCCGTCCCGCGTCCCATCCCGAAAAAAAAATTATTTAAATTCCGTCTCGTCCCGTCCCGAAAAAATTCAATTTTTCAACAACTACCTTCAACTTGTAATTTCAGTCAACCCTCGATATAACGGACCCTCGGTATGAAGTCCCTCCACGGCCGGTCCCACTGCGGGCCGTTATATTGAGGGTTTACTGTACCATGAATCAGATCTTACAGGAAGCCTAACAAGTTCTAGTTAAATTGTTTGTTTTGTTTGAGAGATGAATAAAGCATATAGGATTGAAATTCCCGATCGGAAATTTTTATGACCGTCCCGAAAATCTTCCCTGTCCCGGGTGGGGGTCTCTTGAGAATTAGAGATGCGCACACACATACCTTAGACACGAATCGCTCGAAAGTGACTCTGGATGCATGAAAAAACATGCATACCAGAGTTTCTTCATGCGGTGGGCAGTAGTAGGGGCCCAGTATTCAAAACTATGTTCAACATCTTTGCTTAGCCCCTTTAAATGGGCCGCTTTAAATATTTATAAATACATCTTAGTAGTCATTTTGTAACAAAAGTGGCCCTTATACAGCTAAAATACCACACAATATCTGAATAATAACAAAATTGAAATATTGAATATATTGAACTACTAAAGTTCTATTGGACTACTAAAGTGCAATAGTACCTTTTTCATTTGAAAAAGTCGCTGAAACGATTCGAGTGGATTCGAGAAAAGGTTAATATGCAAATTGACTATCCTGAACACGAATTTGGTTTTAGAGACGTCGAAAATGAAAAAATTACGGAATCTACTCCTGCCAAATTTTCCGCCTGCCACCATACCTCATGCCTACTTTTTTAAATATCCTTCAGATGATGACAATGGCTTTCCAAGACAAGTGTCCAGTCTATTCAGTGTCCTCCAGCCATACTAATCCAGTTCCTAACCCAACCACTCCATATCCAATGGCAGCGTCTGGAGGTGCTACTCCCTATCCCTCCGCCAACTCCGGTTCACACTTACCAACTCCTTACCCACCCTCAGGCGCTTCCGGATCTACATCAGTCGCTCCCTATCCGACAGCTGGTCCAATGAGTATGCCAATGCCCAATGCTTATGCTACCCCTCAGCCTAATGCAGCCTACCAGCCCCCCTACCAGCCATATATGAATCTGCCAAACGCTGGTTCTCGTTCCTCCCTCAATTCCAACCAGTCTTCAGATGTATCTCAGCAACAAAGGTCGAGTGCTGGCAATGCCACCACTTGGGACGGTTATGGAGCAGGTACCATACAATCCAGTCATATCAAGGCAAGTTTGATAAGTGCCATCGAGGACAAGATCAGAAATCGCTTGAGGGACAAGATTGGTGAGTTCACGTCTCCTGTTTTTGGGCTGATGAAAGCGACACAAAAACGGGAATAGAAATTGGGGAATATTCAGGCTTGCCAGAAGGCCACGACTTACAAGGAAACCGCACGAACTGTGAAATGTAAACTCCTAAAACTTTTATTTGCTTTTAGCATTTTTCCATGTTTTCCAATGCGTTGAATACGAAAGGCATGCGTATAGCCATCCCTTCGGATGCCTTGGACCCCCAAGCTGATTTTGAGCTATTTAGAATATAAAAATCAGCTTGAGGGACCGAGGCATCCGAAAATTGAAATTTTTGTGGTTGATCCCAGGGATGGCTTTACGCATGATTTTTGTATTCAGCGCATCGGAAAACATTGAAAAATGCTAAAAGCATATAAAATTTTTATGGGTTTACATTTTATAATTCGGGCGGTTTCCTTGTTAGTTGCATTTGCCAACATGTTTTTTGACATTTTACCACTGTTTTGATTTTGTTTTTTACATGTGGCAACCCTGGGTACACTTCTCAATTTCAACATATTACTCATACTTTCAAAACATTTTTTCATCCGGATTTGAAATTCTATATTAGGAAAGTGTACAAATTTAAATTTCGACATTGAGTTTTGAAAAACGACTTGTGAATTCGGAATCCTAGCCTAAAAGTCACATGTATTAAGTAGAAAGTCGAGCTTTAGTTGCAAAACAATATCCAAATAAGATGATTTTGAGACGGTGAAGTATTGCAGGAACTCCATTCGCCGAGCTGCAGTCAGTCAACATTAACCTGCAAGAGCTACAGACAGGCCAGCAAAAGCTGAAAGGCATACTTGAAAGGATTGACCAGGAGCAGAAACAGCTGGATATTATATTAGTCACCTATTTGGTAGGCATATCCACTTTTTCGGTAGTGGGACGTTTCGCCAAAATTCCGGTCACAATTTTTTTTGAATTCCCGCCTATAATTTTATTTACATTTCAAGATAACACAATGCATTTTTCTTTTGCATGTTACTTTATTTTTTGTTACTTTATTTAATCCATCATCAGCGTAACGAACACAACTTTTAATAAAAAAAAACCTTTCTACCGACTTTTAAACACAGGATCATGCTAGAGAAAAAAATTATCGTCAACAAGCGATGCGGTGCAGCCAACCAATGACATCCTCATTTGTCCACGCAAAAATTTCAGTCATAACTGCCTGAAACATATACGTGACTTTGTGAAATGACGGAACACAAACAAAATCTATGAACTTTTTAACCAAAACTGATAAAAGAAAACGTTTCATTATCAAAATTAAAGGCGGGAATTCAAAAAAATTATAACCGGAATTTTGGCGAAACGACCATGCACCACTTTTTCCAATGTAAAAACCTAAATATTTTCAGGAGAAAAAGATTGAGTTGGAGAAAGCCTTGGAATCTTGCATTGGAGCTAGCAATGGAGGTGGCTCTCCGTCCATAGATGATGCCATAGATGCGAGCACTCCACTGCACCGCCAAATAGTGAGGTGCTATGTGCAGGACTGTGCTATCGATGACACCATCTATTTCCTGGGACAAGCCCTGAAGAAAGACACTATCAACCTGCAGACTTATCTCAAGTATGTACGCCAATTGTCTCGAAAACAGTTCATACATCGTGCCACCATCCAGAAGTGCAGGCAAAAGGCTCGACTACCTATCTAACAAAACACATTTATTGTCTACGAAACATACTTTAATTTTTTGCGCAAATTACGGGATTAAATAATGGCAAGAAAATTTTTTTGAACGGTTTTCAGTAAAAAATGGTTAGGTGCTTTTGACAAATATGATTTTTTTTTCAAAAATAATCTCTTATTCTTCGCATTTTTAAAGTTAAAATAGCACATCTGCCGAAAAAATTATATGTTCTGATAGCTATAGAAAGTTCGACCCTAGTACAGTCAAACCTCGTTTATCCGGCACCCCCAGAAGTTCGTTCCCGCCTTGGGTTCGACACTTTTTTCAGCTCAATTTTCGAAGTCTTTTGCTAAATGTGATTCGCCAGTCTAGTCCCAAATATCGCAAGGATTCTGATTTTGCCATTCGTTTTTTCAAAATCTTTAAATTTCGCCATAAAGACCGCGGACCTCGGTTACCCGGCACCTGATTTTCAAAAGGGTGCCGGATAACCAGGTTCGCGGTCTTTATGGCGAAATTTAAATTTTGGAAAAACGACCGGCAAAACAGAATCCTTGCGATATTTCGGACTAGACGAATCACATTTAGCAAAAGACTTCGAAAATTGAGCTGAAAAAAGTGTCGTACCCAAGGCGAGCCTAAACTTGTTGTTCCAAAGGGTAGTTTCAACGATTTTTAGAAGGTCTGATTTTGACGGGGGTATTCTATACTAGCGCCGAAAATTCAAATCCGAAAAAGGTCGCTGGTTCGATTTGACTGCACAAACATCTCTCGTGCAAAATCATTTTTGGCTGCTCATATTCACGGCTACTCATTTTTTAAATTGGCCTAATTAAAATTGGGCCAATTCCAAACTGGGCCACGATTTTGAATAAAAAGCAACAGTGAAAAAATGGTCAACAAATTACATGGGTCCAATTTAAAATTGCTCCAGTTTGCATTTGCCCAATTTTGTGCTCCCCGAATATTCAAAAAAATGCTAAACACTGCCATACTAATTTTCTTAAAAAATTCTCCGTTGATATTTATTCAGTTACCAGTGGTAAGTAAGTGCAGCTTAAACAGCAATTTGGCCTGTGTTTACAGATTTCTGGCACTGATTAGCCAAACTCTCCGCGCTGCCAACAATTTGTTGGTGGTGATCATCAGCATTAGACATACACTCTTTTTTTTGGCTTCTCTTTTTGTTAGTCGGAGTGGTGATTGGAGTGGTGAGTCAGCAGTGCCCCAGTGTTTTCTCTGTTCTAATTGTGTTCTCTTTCTTTCACATCTTTTGGGATCAAGTCGTCTACTAAAACAACAACAACTGCAGATAAATTTCTTTGTAAATTTGTTTAGTGATCAAACATATTTGATACTTTTTGCCCACAGTTTATTGATTTGCTGTGAAATAAGTGGAAAATAACTGGTTTTATCTTTTTTTTGCCTTTCTCTTTTCTTTTTCGATTTTGTGTGTTCCAACAATAAGGAAGATATTTTTTTCTCCACACCTCCCTATGTGTGTATGTCACAGTTGTTGTAACCTGCTTTTTTGGTGTGCTCTCTCAATTGCCGTTATTAAAATGGTTTCTATTGTCAGAGGGGGTCTGGGGGAGAAGAGGTGTCAACACCTTCTCTGAACACCATCTAGCAATAAGGCAAATAGAAGAGTCTTTTAAAACTTCTATACAACAGCTTGGCTTAGCCACTTCCTTGGACCATCTTTAAAAAATGCAATCTTTTTGAGTATTTCAGATAATAATTAGATAATAATAACATTAACATTTTTAAAAATGGCTGTAACTGAAGGGCACCCTTTAAAGTCTCAATTTCGCCCTCTAATTACTGAATTCCGCTCTTTAATTTCATATTGCCCTTTTGTTGAAATTTTTGTTATAATTTTTTAAATTTTTCTGCACTAGCGTGTAGCCCTGAATCTTGGCTTTCTAATGTGCCATCAAACTCTGCTATACAATTTGAGGAATGCAGAGATTTGGAGGTTTTGAAAAAAAACGTCAATTTTTTAAATTCTCTGAATCTCAACATTCCTCAAATTATGCAGCAGAGTTTGGTAGTACATTAGAAAGCCAAGATCCACGGCGGTAAAAAATTATAGCAAAAATTTAAGCAAGAATGACAATATAAAATTAGTGGGCTGAATTCAGTAATTAGAGGGCGCAATTCAATTTGAGCCTTCAAAAATTTGCACCGTTTTTTTGAAACGAAATATGGTTGATTTTTAACAACTTTTTCAAAGTTGACCACCCATTTTGTAGCCAAGATTTTCAGCTACAAAATGAGTGGTCAACTTTTAAAAAATTGTTAAAAATCTATCGTAAAAACACAATGCCACAAATATTTCGTTTGAAAAAAAAACTGTGGGAACTTTTGACCTAATAATATCTTTTTGACTTAAAGCCGTTGAAATTATTTTTTCTTGCCAATTTTTAGCCTTTTTGGAGGAATCTGTGTTTTTTAGCACGAGAATTATTCGTGCAATCGAGTTGAATTTTTTTTTAATTCTCGAATATTTGAATGGTGGAGTCTAACGCCAAATTGCCACAACAGACAATTTTTGAGTAAAATTTAAAAAGAAGTGATTCTTTTAGGTTATCGGGACCTCCTATTAAGAGCTTCTCAGCAATATATATAGCCCCAAAATTTAAACACCCGTAAATGTTCTAAAATTGCCTTTTTTGGAAGCAGATTATGACAGATTATATTATAGCATCCAAAATTTGTTTAAAATAGTGGAGACCCCGATAACCGAAAAGAACCAAGAAATTGATTAGACAACGCAAGTAAAAAAACACTAGATTGTTGTAAAAAACCAAGAAATGTGTCAAATTCTTTTCTAATTTTCACTTTAGCATCTCTTCCTGTATTTTTGAGCCAACTTTTTTCGATTTATCTTTTCTTACGCAAAGAAGTTTATATATAATATTTTTTTTGTAAAGAATGTATTGTTATGTAGCTGATTTAATGTTGATGGCTTCTTGAAGTAAAAATTCTTTTTAGAGTTTATGAATATAGAAAATTTTGCGTGTGATCGAATAAAGTAATTTTAATGACGTTTGCTTGCGACTTTGTGTTGTCTATGACTTAACTGATTGCTGCCTGTTGGTCAGTGATAAATATCTGTGGTTTTACATGTATTGCGTGTCCCGTCAATTGAACAACGATAAGAAGAACAGTTTTGGCTGTTTTCAGATATAATCTTTCTATCCCATCAAGCCTAAGCCGATTCTGCTTGTATCAACAAGGCACAAGCTATTTCTTATTGATTGGCTGTTCACGTAAGTTAAAACTTGTCTAATACAAAATGTTGTTCTGTTTGCAAATTAAGAACCATTACCTAGCATACACTTTGCGGACAAAGCTTTTTTTGCTGCAAATATCTGCAAATTGGACACATTAGGTTGTGTCATAAGTTCGTGGCGCCAAGCCTAAAGTTTGCTACACATTGTTTTTTTTCAGTTGCGCTGTTTTGCATATCTATACGACTTAAGTCATCATCTTCACGATTTTTTTAAGATTCTAGTGTTTATAATTTCGATGAATACTGCTCATATTCGCCACGTGATGCTGTTTTTATCGACTTGACACAACCTAATATTTGCAGCAAAAAAAGTCGACTTGCAGCAGCTGATTTTTGCAGCGAAAAAAGTCGACTTGCAGCAGCTGATTTTTGCAGCGAAAAAAGTCGACTTGCAGCAGCTGATTCTTGCAGCGAAAAAAGACTGTTTGCAGCAAAAAAAGATGTCTCCATACTTTGCGTGTTCACTATTCAAAAAGACCACGAATTTTGTAATTTACACGGCCGTCTTCATTTTCCCTTGGTCCTCCTGTTGTTTGTAGACATGTGCTCAGGCGCTTAACTGATTAGCATGGTAGGCCATCGTACATTAAGACTAGGATCAGCTTTTTATGAAAATTCATAAAAGTAATAAAAATAATTCGAATTCCAGTATCATCCCTGCTTTTTTTTATTCAGGGATTTGTTCAATTGAGCAACTTCAGCTTTGAAATTGCAAAAAATGTAAAAAGTTGATTAATCATTATAAAATCTGATCGCAATATCCATGCTGCGAATGAAAAAAAATTTTAATGCGCGCAAAATTTTTTGAAAATACTTTTTGTCCCGTTTTTAAAAGTCCAGCAAATGCTCGGAGTTTGCAATTGCTCAGGACTTAGGTGGTCAGGCTTAGTCTCGACTTTATAGTTGACTATTCAAATGGCTTTATGGTTAACTTTTTGAGCTTTTTAACTTTTTTCACAATTCTCTTCAACAACGACCACCAACAATGGCAATATCTTGGAGCAATTGCAAACGATTTTGAGCAATTTCTGGTCACCCAACCCTAGTTAGGACAGACTCAAAACCCTTTTTTCAAACTACAAGAAAGTAAACAAATAATTATGAGTATTACCAGTGTATGCTGGCCTATCCTGCGCCTAAGTATAAGACGAAAAATCATAGGGGACTACGGTAAAACAAAGATGGCTCTGTAAAACACGGAAGTACCAAAAAAGCGTTGGAATCTGGAGTGGAATAGGTGGAATGTGGATAAGCCGACGCTCCTCGGGACCGACCCAAGGTGTCGGGTTATCGAGGGTGTCGGTTTATTAGGGGCGTCGGCTTTTCGAGTTTATTAATCCATTAGTGCCGGCTGGTAGGAATTCCTACCAAAAATTGCCTTACTCCCCTTGTCATTTGATCCATTCTATTGATCCAACCTAACTCTTGATCCAACCTAATCCATAAATCTGCGCAACAGAAATAATGCTATAACCTAAAATTTTAACGTTTTTATTTGTAAACACAAAAAATTATTCTAATAGGGCGGGCCCTTAAATTCAAAAAACGCGTTTTGTGTCACTGTGTTTTCGGTCCACTTTTTGCTTACCACTCATTTTGTAGCTCATCTCACTGGCTACAAGTTGGGCAGTAAGTTTTCCAAGAGTAGACTGCAAAAACTGGCCCAAAAATTACAATGCCACAAACGTGTTTTGTGAATTAAGGGGGTGTGGACGGTGTTTTCAAAAGTCACACTAACTTCACCGACCTTTTTATCTGGAATTTTGTTCACGGTTTTGAGATGTTTTTGTACCGTTTTGTAGCTGAGATTTTTCTCTATCGATTCAGTGGTCGAACAATTCAGTTAAAATTATTTTTAACTGAGACTTTTGACCACTGAATCGATAGAGAAAAAATCTCAGCTAAAAGATGGTGTAAAAACATCTGAGATAAGAAAACAAAATTTCAGATAAAAGGGTCGGTGAAGTTAGTGTGACCCAAGTGTGATAGTGTGACTTTTGAGAACAGTGGGTGTGGGATTTCGGCCTATTAGAACAATTAAGGTATATTAAATAACTAATTGTATTTGCAGATTACTTGCACACCCAGTAGCTTCTCTAGGTTGCTGAAAGCCCTCACGCCTTTTGTTTTGCAGTCAAACAAGTGGTTAAGTGCAACCATCTAAGCCAACAAGCACTAACAGCAGTACCAGCAGCTATCAATGCAGGCCATAAAGTGTGTGGTTGTGGGGGACGGTGCTGTGGGTAAGACGTGTCTTCTGATCAGTTACACTACTAATGCCTTTCCGGGCGAGTATATCCCAACAGTCTTCGACAACTACTCAGCCAATGTGATGGTGGATGGTAGACCTATCAATTTGGGTATCACTAGCATTAAAAATTAAAAAAAAATTATTTATTTCAAAAAATTGTAGGGCTGTGGGATACAGCTGGTCAGGAAGACTACGATCGTCTCAGGCCTCTCAGCTACCCTCAAACAGACTGCTTTTTGTTGTGCTTCAGTTTGGTCAACCCAGCCTCATTTGAAAATGTGAGAGCCAAATGGTATCCAGAAGTGTCGCATCACTGTGCCAGGACACCAATCATTCTTGTCGGTGGGTGGCTTTCTTTTCTACGTAGGAAATTTGAGTATGTCTACAGATGAACTGCAAATTCTAGCACTCAATTGCATTTTTCTCGCCATTGTTTATTTTACCTTCCCTAAGAAGTATTGTCAGCGTAAAGATTTGGAAGCTGGATTTTCTGTAAAGCTGTAAAGCTTCCTTAACCCTTTTCTGCCTATGCGTATGAGATCATACGTAAAATTTTGATTTTTTTTTGTTTTGTGCAAAGGTTGTATATAGGGGTAAAATGGTCGGTTTTATTATAAAAATGTGGTCAAAACAGTGTGTGAACATGAAAAAGTTGAGATTTTGACATTTGTACGTATTTTACTGTTATTCTTTCACATGGAATTGTTTGTAGCATGGGTACGGAACGGGATGCAGCCCGACATTGCATTTCTCGCACATCTTGCTAGTTCTTCCCTTGCAGATGTCACAAACAAGAGATGATTCAGATGTAGTCATCCAGTAATCCTGCCTGTCGTATCTCACACTGTCAGTTACACGCTTGGAAGTTGTTTGCTTGTCCTGTGAAGATCTGTCGAAGATCCAATGTGTCTCGATATAGTGACTACCTGTGATCGTCCCAACAGTGTAAACAACACTCTATATAGTGATCATTGTTGTTATTTTAGACAACTGTTTTAGACAACATTTTTATAATAAAACCAATGATTTTACACCTATTTAAGACGTTTAAAAAAATTCAAAAAAATTTCGATTTTTTGAAAATTAATTTCGGCAGAAATGGGTTAAAGGCTTTCAGAAGTGCAAAGATTAAATTCTTTTAATTTTTAAGAATTTTAAAAAACATAAATTTTTGATTTTTCGAAATCGGTAGTGCAATTTGAACTTATGTAAGGATTGCAAAAAGCTAAAGTAATTTTTTACTGCATTACAGGCACCAAACTTGATTTAAGAGATGACCCTAAGACAGTAGAAAAGTTGCGTGAACGCCGACTGGCGCCGGTGACACAAACGCAAGGCCTCCAAATGGCCAAAGAGGTATTATTTTACTATATTAAAATTAAAGAGAGAGAGATAAAATAGGAAATAAATCTTAAAGGACCATGGTTTTTGCACGCAGCGGCGTGTGCAAAATTTGAATTGGCGGCGGACAGTTCTATTTCGTCTTGCACCCTAATCTTTCGAGTCGTTCAAAATTGTTACATATAGGTTAAATTACGACTATTTCCATAAGTTCTACACGTGTAGCCTAGTGGGTTGGCTTTCCACTTTTTACGTTACAACAATTGGCGCAGTCGAAAGTTCGATCCCGCATGTGTCCCCGGACATTTAATATTTCAAATTCCTCCCATTACATTCGGACCCTCCCATTCGACGTTTCTAATAAGTGGTTGTGTATTACAATACAACGGAGGAAGTAGGTGGCAACTCCACTGAAAAAAAATCGATCCGATTTTTCATAATTTAATGGCCATGTCAGTTATTTGCATACACCTAGAAGAGGTTTTGACATGGGAGATTCATCTTAATGGGATGTCTGCTCTGGATTCCTAGTAGCCCTGCGAACGGTTTCTATAAGTCCATCGAAATCTACATTCATACTTAAAGGGGGAGATGTTACATATAGGTTAAATTACGACTATTTCCATAAGTTCTACACGTGTAGCCTAGTGGGTTGGCTTCCAACTTTTTACGTTACAACAAAAATAACTGAAAAGAGTACAGTTTTAGAGGAAATAGTACTGTCCCCCGCCAATTCAAATTTTGCACACGCCGCTGCGTACATGGTCATTTAAAATAAGATTTTATTAATGCGCTGTCGAAAAATTTTGGGATATAGACGTTTCCCCGACCTAATTTCTCCAATAAGACATGAAATTTCCATTTAAATGCAAATAAAAAAACAATTCAAACAAACATTTTCGGAGTAAAAAAGTGTCCCGCCAATTTAAATTTCGGAAATGCCGCTGCGTTCAACAAACATAATCCTTTAAGAGCGCTTTTTTCCAATTTTTTAACTTGGCCTATATTACGAGTTTGGTGGCAATTTTTTTTGTATATATTTTTGCATATATAGCTTTTTTACAATACACTGCTTAGAATTTCCGATTTTCTTATTGAAACAGCCTCCTCAGAAATTTGACATTTTTGAAAAGTTATATTCCGTTTAAAAATAAAGTGATGAGCTTTTAAACGGGTAAAAGGGTTGACATCCAACATTGAGTTGAGACAAGACAAAAGACTTTTGCTAAACTGCAATCCCTTTATATTTATCTAAGATTTGATTTAGTATAATTTTCGAAAGTATAATTTTTAATACAAAATAAATTTCAAAACTGACGGTCGTTAAGAACCGAAAACTTTTGTTTGCTGAATCAATTTCTTCGAAAATCTATCATGAACAATGTTATTATACCAAAATGATGTTTCTGAATAAATGTTCTACTCGGAAAAAAATTTTGTATGAATTTTTAACTATGAAAAATGTGTTGACTATTTGGAAGACGGGATGGCCCGGGCCGAAAATAATTTTGCCTGGGCCGCCAAAAGCACGGCCCGTACACATGCCTGGTTTAGACATGATCTAAAAATTTTAGAAAAAGCGTAAAAAATATGCCTTGATCCCCTCTGTTGGTTTTTTTGGTTCTTATGCATTATCGGGACTACCTGGTTTTACTGTCATTTATGCGTCGCACGATATTGAAAACATATTAATTTTAATTATCTTATGGTTATCGCCCTTTATTCACAAGCATTATTAACGAGCGATACTGAAAGGCAAATTTGGAGGATAGAGCTCGGAAATGTCTTTAGCATAAATGAGAGTAAAACCAGGTAGTCCCGATAATGCATAAGAACCGTTTTTTTTAAAGTAAAATATTCCAAAACGTTTCCCCAATATGAAAAAAGTTTTATTTTTTTGAAACGTCTATGCACCAAAATTTTAGAAAAAAGAAAGAAAAATTCTTGTGTTACAAAAGCGTTGGAAATTTTTTTAAAAAATTTATAAAAATCTATAAACTCTACAGAACTATTCTAAAAATTCAGATCAAAGCGGTGAAATACCTTGAGTGCTCAGCCCTTACCCAAATTGGACTTAAACAAGTATTTGATGAAGCTATTCGCGCCGTTCTGTGCCCTCCGCCTGTCAAACAGAAGAAATCTTGTGCTATTCTGTAACTACTGCTTCGAAGAACAACCATCCCATCACCAAAAATAAATTTGCCGTCCACCAGTTGACTTACTATGTCCACTACTAACTCACAATCCTCCCACCCACAGTTGTTGTTATTGTTGACTATGTGTATTGCGTTGTGGTTAACTATTGTTTTACATGTTTTCTGACTATTTCATCCATGTCCTTTGCCACCTTTGGTACTTCTCCGGTTTAGCCACCCCCCCCCCCAATTTGTATTTTTTTCAAACGTAATAGTGTCTCGCGAAAATATTTTCGTTTCTGAATATTCAATACAAAACTCACGGCATTTTTTCGCCAAAATATATTTCCTTTTTATCTGTCCGAATCAAAGCTTCAATTTTTATGTATTTTGTTATTTTAGATTATGGAAGAGTTACGTAGCTTTCAGGGGTGCACTGGAAGTTCCGATTTCCGATTCCGATTTCCGAAAAAATGAACCGAATTTCGGAAATTTCGGAACAACATAGGCTTTTTTGATTTGAATTCTAAAGATTCTTCTTGGCTGCTATTAGGGAGGAAGGACAACTCCTTACAAAACTCAACTCCTTACAAAACCCAACTCCTTACCCCAACTCTTACATTTTTTGAATCTGTTATTCGATACTTTTGTTCCGATCCAGTTTCTTTTTTATTTATTGAGAGTGGCGTTGAAGGCGTTGAAATGCGTTGAGTGCGTACCACGAATTAATCCGAAAATTCTGTAGATTTGACTTGACCCATCTGGAGCCATCTTGACCCATAAAAGCTGGGTGAGCCCTTGGCCCGGACATGTCAACTCCTGGGCTTTTTTTTTAAGCAGAGTTTAGCCGTTAGGCTTAGGCTTAGGCCCATATCATTCAAGATATGATATCATGGCCGATATCATTACTCAAAAATAGTATTTGGAGCAAGACTGTAAGGAGTGTATAAAATGTAAGGAATTGGGATAAGGAGTTGGGTTTTGTAAGGAGCTAGGGTAAGGAGTTGGCTTGTAAGGAGTTGACCCTCATCCGCTATTAGTCACTCAATTTTTCTTTTTGTATTATTTGAAGATGCTACATCATAACCTCACTGCTTATAATTTCGAATATGTTTGATGATTGAATTGTTATGAATTCGATTGAAATAAAGTATTTCGTTTCCGTTTCCGATTTCCGATGTTTTTTGGATTCCGATTTTCGATTCCGAAATTTTCGGAGTTCCGATTCCGATTTCCGTTCCGATATTTTTCGTGTTCCGGTACATCCCTGGTAGCTTTAATCTTGCAAAGCTGTATGACAAGCTTCGCTGGACGGATTCAAAAAAAACTGTTATTTGTTTTATATATTTCAACTTTCTTATTTCTGGTGTCACGAAATTTTGTTATGCATTTGCCAAATTTGGGGGGGGGCAGACCGGAGAAGTACCCCACCTTTTTTTCCTGCATTATCTGTTCGTAAAACCCACTTTGCTGCTTCTCAAGCCGTCCAAAACCGAATGAGTGCCTAAATAATAGAAATTTTTGCTGCAACACACATGCTTTTGTAGCTATTGGATTGTGAAATTTTTGGTTTTTGCTGTAATTTTTTTAGCAAAATGTTCTTCTTCAAGGCAGTTTTACTTTATGAATATTTTCGGTCCTTTTCCTATATCTACTTGAAATTGGGATTTTTCCTCAGTCTCAGATATACACAACTTCAAATTTTAAGATAAAATATCTATATTTTATTTATTTTTTTCGGAAAAATTATAATTACGAAAATTTCATGCAAAAAATTCGAATTGGTGCAAAGTTTGACCAGACTCTAATAAATACTGGTTGCAACTTGCACTTCCGAATTTATTTTGGTGCAATTTTGTTCAGGTATTTTTGGCGCTAGTATAGAATACTAGGGTCGTATTTTTCAATATTTTAATTTTTAATCTTTTCTTTAACGGAGTTTTTTGAAAATACAAAAAAAATCACAGAAAAGCAATTATTGAATGTAAAATTAGGATATCTACTCAAACTTTCGACATTAGGTATTTCTGAGACTGAAAAAATTCCATTTTACTATATAGTAATGTTTACATGTTTTACTATGCAAATGCTAGCCGACAAAAAGGTGAACAATGCTAAGAACAACCATAAAAGGCATGCAAAAGTGAGCTAAATTGAAAGAAGTGATCAAAAATGCAAAAAGAGGAAATTATTACAGTAAACAAACTAATCTTTGATTGTTTTTGGTGCTTACCGACATGTTTCCCCATTTTAGACTTTCACCTGCTGTGTTTAGTGGGTGTCAGCGACCTATTTTTGTAAAAGCTGATAATAACTTATTTTGAGTTGCCTACACCCACACTCCAATATTTTTGTTTGTTGTGTGCATGAATTTTTGTTTTGCATTATTATTGTGTATCGTTTGAGAAATTGAGTGTTTCTCTGCACCCAATTTACTAATTTATAATAAATGTGATGAACTTCTAAAGAGCGATTCAATGGAGCTGTAATATGGGAGCATATTAAGGAAGCAAAGAGAACTCCACCCCACACACTAGTCATATATAAAGCAGATAAAGGGTGGAATGGGGGGGGTGGTTAGGTTGGGGAGCCTGATCGCCCTGGGTGTCTTGTGAGTAAATTGTATTGGTTAATCTGTTGAATAAAGATTGTCTATTCCACCCGCATATCACAGGGGCCATGGCATTTCGTCCCAAAGTCAGTTCGTCCAAATTTGAATTTCAAGTCAAAATTTGGCAGGAAAACCATTTTTACAGTCACAAAATAACTTCAACCGCTCAGAAACCCATGCCAGAGTAACCAAAGCCAATGAAAATTGGTTTTTGCGGCTTTACTAATGGGGGGGGGACAAACTTTTTGCGAAAAAGCGATTGAGCAAATCAGAATCGCACTGTGGTGGGATAAATTGCATAGAAACACACCACCGAAAATTCGAAGCTATGCTAGACCACTGCAACGACGCCAAACCACTGTTTAGGGAGGTTTGGAGTGGTTCGCAATGTTCGGTGGTGAGATTCTGAGTAATTCGCAGTAATCTGAGTAATCCAAAAAGAGTAATAAAAAAAACGCTGAGTAATCTAAGCGCAGAAAGTTTACCCCCCCCCTTAGTAAACCCCGAAAAACCCAGTTTTCATTGGCTTTTCGCCACTGTGGCATGGGATTTTGGGCTCGAGGTAAATAGATCCAGGCAAATTGATCCCCAATACAGGTTTGAATCCCGGTGGTAACGAACATTTTTCTCCTGACTGAAATAGTTTTCAACGGAGCAGTAATCTTCAGGGTAGATAGCAAGGCCGACTCGAACCTGCTATAAACGTATATCCCCTTTTGACCATCTGCATTTTGGACGAATTGACTTTTGGACGAAATGCCATGGCACCTGCGAATACAACAATGCATAAAACACAGGGTGGAATTAAAAAAAGTTACAACAGTCGAACCTGGATATAAAGACGCTTTTTTAAAATTTGGTTGGATGCTAGAGAAATTAGTCAAAGTTTACCCCCGATACAACGACACCTTCGTTATAACGACACCCTTAATCCAACACTAGCAAATAAAATAATCCATGATGTAACGACATGTCACTACTTTCGCATACATTTGTAAAATGTCCCGCTACTTTTTTAAACTTACCGTATTTCTTCTAATAAGCGAGCATGCCCGTTTATTTTCCAATCACCTCCGAGGGTGCCCGTTTATTAGAGAAATTCACCTCAAAAGAAATTCATCTTCAAATTTCTTGACTTTAGCAAAATCATCAGGAGTTTGAAAATTAGAGTATGGGGTGAAGACAGCAGCTGACAATTACCTAGCCGAGTTGCATGACCAAGTTGTGAAAAATAAGGTAGCAGATGCAAACATTGTTCTTGATTAATAAGTGTGTTAATAGTGTCCTCACTGAGAATGAAAAAAATTAGAGTGAGTGAGAATGAGTGAGAATAAAAATCGAAAATTAAGTGTGAGAGTGAGCTCATTCTAACTCTCACTCACTCAGATTCTCATTTTGAGTGAGCTCACGCAAACACTGGCTGAAGTTGTGTGCTTACATGTTTTTATTTCAGGCAAAATGAAGCACAACATTTGGAAGATTAATCTTTACGAGTAGTTTGGAGTGCATGGCATAACCATTGTATGGTTAAAATGTTTGCACCAATTGGCACGGAATAGTCGATTTAATTTCATGAAAAATTCTCGAAAGTTGGGGTCATCCTACCCAAAAAAAGTTATGGCCACTTGAAAGTGATCAAAAACCATAGGGGGACCAAGGCGTGTAAATATTCAATTGCCTTGGGGGACGAAGGTATGGTCATATGTTCAAATCTTGGTGTTAACATGCATAATTATTTTGTCTCGAAAAGAATAGCTAAGTAAGTAAGTGGTCAGGTAGGGTAGGTAGGCGGTCAGGTAAGGTAGGTAAGTGACCTGATAGGGTAGGTAGGTGACCAGGTAGGGTAGGTAGGTGCGCAGGTAGGGTAGGTAGGTGACCAGGTAGGGTAGGTAGGTGGCCTGGTAGGGCCAGGTACTTTTACTTTAGTGAAAAACTCTCAAAAATTGAGGTCATCTGACTCAAAAAAAGGTTATGGCCACTTGAAAGTTTGGTCAAAAACCACAAGGGGGACCAAGGCAGTTTGGAGTGAATTTTTAGTTTCCTTTTAGGACCAGGGCACGGTTAATGGTTCAAATCCTGATGGTAGCATGTATGATTAATTTGACTTTGCAAGTACCCTACGCAAGTCCTTGGCGCGAGCGCATGTGCCGCATCGCGCCATCCCCAAATTCTACTAGGTAGGGTAGGTAGGTAGACTGGTAGCTTAGGTAGGTGGCCAGGTAGGGTAGGTAGGAGTCCAGGTAGGGTAGATCGTAGGATAGACCACTAGGATGAAGTCCGAACTACGTATATATCCCCCGACCACCAATACAGTCCTGAACCACCAGGATGAAGCCCGAACCACCAGGATGAGGCTCGAACCACGTGGATAGCCCCAAACTACCATAATCTGGCACTGACTACCAGGATGGGGATGGAACCGCGTGGATACCCCCAATGACCAGGATCGGGCCTGAACCACGTGGATACCGTCAAACCACCGTGATCGGGCCCGAACCACGTGGATACCACCCAATAACCAGGACCGTGCACGAACCACATAGATAACTTAAAACCACCATGATTGGGACAGAATCACCAAGATGGGGTCCGAATTACGTGGATACCCCCAAAACACTATGATTAGGCCCGAACCACCAGCATAGGTCCCGTGGATACCGTAAAACTACCATGATCGGGGCCGAACCACCAGCGGGTACCGAACCACGTGGATACACCGGAACCACCAGCGGGTACCCGAACCACGTAGATACACCGGAACCACCAGCGGGTACCCGAACCACGTGGATACACCGGAACCACCAGCGGGTACCCGAACCACGTGGATACACCGGAACCACCAGCGGGTACCCGAACCACGTAGATACACCGGAACCACCAGCGGGTACCCGAACCACGTGGATACACCGGAACCACCAGCGGGTACCCGAACCACGTAGATACACCGGAACCACCAGCGGGTACCCGAACCACGTGGATACACCGGAACCACCAGCGGGTACCCGAACCACGTGGATACACCGGAACCACCAGCGGGTACCCGAACCACGTAGATACACCGGAACCACCAGCGGGTACCCGAACCACGTGGATACACCGGAACCACCAGCGGGTACCCGAACCACGTGGATACACCGGAACCACCAGCGGGTACCCGAACCACGTAGATACACCGGAACCACCAGCGGGTACCCGAACCACGTGGATACACCGGAACCACCAGCGGGTACCCGAACCACGTAGATACACCGGAACCACCAGCGGGTACCCGAACCACGTGGATACACCGGAACCACCAGCGGGTACCCGAACCACGTGGATACACCGGAACCACCAGCGGGTACCCGAACCACGTAGATACACCGGAACCACCAGCGGGTACCCGAACCACGTGGATACACCGGAACCACCAGCGGGTACCCGAACCACGTAGATACACCGGAACCACCAGCGGGTACCCGAACCACGTGGATACACCGGAACCACCAGCGGGTACCCGAACCACGTGGATACACCGGAACCACCAGCGGGTACCCGAACCACGTGGATACACCGGAACCACCAGCGGGTACCCGAACCACGTAGATACACCGGAACCACCAGCGGGTACCCGAACCACGTGGATACACCGGAACCACCAGCGGGTACCCGAATCACATGGATACTCTCTACACCCGAACCACCAGCGAAAATTTGAAAATTCAGGACCCTAAACAGGATTTGGATGGAGGGATGCCCGGTTTCAATAACCACAAGGATACCCCCAAACTACCATTATCGAGCCTTAACCACGTGGATACTGCCGAAGCACCAGCGGGTACCCGAACCACGTGGATACCTCTGAACCACCTATAGAAGTTGGGACAATGCGGCATCTACCGCATAGGCGCCTTCTAGTCTATTCACTAAGGGTCCAGACCTCAATAAAAGCTATCATCAAATTTATACGTAAGGTCTAAAAATGGGCGTTTCTCATAGCCCAATTAAAACATAGTTCTGCCTACAAGATAAAATGTATCAACACAATAAGAAATACTTCGAGCGTTTCTTAATCAACTTTTAATGTTTAGTCTTATTCGTAAATTTCTTGGCATATTTTTACTTACAGAGTTCAGCTGGTTTCACTAAAAATGAGGTGGTGTGCATTAGATGTGCAGCGAATCTATGGCAAAGACAAATGTAATTTCCCTGTTCTTTCCTCTCCCTAATAAAAGTGTTAGCACATCACGGTTCGACATTTTTTCACACAATGCTGGATGAGGTTTTTATTGTTAGAAAACGAGAACAAAAGATATGCTCCTCCTTTTTTCTCAGAAATGAAAAAAAAGGTATTTTTACTTTATTGTTTGCTTTAAGAAATTTATTATCATTTTTGAGCTTGGCGTGCCTAAGTCATTAGTTAAATTCGATTACGATGGGCTATTTTTGATATTGTTTTGTAATCCAGATAACAACTCCTTTCGTTTCGAGCTGTTCCTATTTTGGAACAACCCAATAATCTAGCGAGTTGCTTCGCCCTTTTAGTTTAAGTTTATGTCACTCCCGAGGATGATTTTAGTTGGACAAACTAAGTTTGACTGGATTTGAATTCCCAGTAGGATACAACTCCTCGTCTTTGACGCTTGACAATTGAAACAAATTATGGGTCAACCGGAAAATTAGATTTTTTACGTCTCAAAAGACTATCTGAAAAAGAGTTATAAATTTTTGTTCAGGCTAGATTTGTCATAAAAAGTTTATTTTGCTTACAGCAACAAGTTTTGCCTCATTCTACTTCCTTAGACGATCTCTTCTTATTTAAACAATAATTTGGAATGAAGGACTTGAAATTGTCAAATATTATGTCTGAAGTCAAAGTTTTTCACTCTATTTTAATGTTGCTTGGACTGGTTAGTGTGTTTGGTAATGTGGAAGGCTTGTATGCTAACAACTACTACCTGCCTTCATCCTTTCAAAGGTATATTGTTATATGGCTGCAGAGAACGACTTTTCAGATCGTTCTCGACTAGGATTTGCCCCTCCCAGCGATTTTTGATGCGCGGAAGGGTTTTATAGAGTTTTCAATACGAGGAGGGATGCTAGACGAGGAGTGCATGTATTGATGAGGGGATGGATAGAGAGTGGGGGAGACGATAATTACTCTTTCAATAAAGTCCCCGGAAATTCTTAGTTCAAGTATCGAAAAGTTTGTTTCAAAAAAATTGCGAGAAACTTATTTATTGAGAAAACTTATTTATTTTATGAGCGGCGGGCTAGACAAGCTGAACAGAACTTGGACCGAACTAGAAACACTTAAATAGGGAAAAAGATATCGCAAGATTATTTATGTAAGACCTACTCTGCAAGACTAACAATGATAGTGAAAGAGTTAGTGACCATATCAACGTAAATTTTCTCAAAAATTTACGGTTTAGGCTGTTCCTCTGCGCGATTGAGTTAGTAAAGTGTATAAAGTGAAGTCTCGGTATAACAGAACCCCCTAAATTTTGATCCCTAGCTGGATATGACACCTTTTAAATACAATTTTAGTTCTGTTAGGTCATTATAGTCCCAAAAATCATAAGGATAATCCTTAAAGGGGCATACCAGCGCGTTACACTGCAAATTAAGGCAGGGGGCGGACCAGCAATTTTTCAAAAATTGTCCTTGTTTTCACTCGTTTCATGTCAAATCTCATATTCATGACCTTATCCTACTTTTAAAAAGCAGGGTCATGTAGAACGCTTATAGAAAATAGTCATGAGAAATAGAAATTGCTGGTCCTCGCCTTGATTACAGTGTAACGCGCTGGTATGTCCCTTTAAAGGATTCCGATTCTGCCCATTGTCTTTGGCAATATTTTTGCCATTAAGACCAGCGGTTTCCGATATAAAGGCACCAATTTTTTTAACCTGCCGTTATGTCGGGAGCTACTGGTCTTATTAGCACTTTTAAACTTTGATTTTAACCGTTTGATAAAACGCTTTGAAGGGGTATACAAAACTGTGACGATTAACAGAGACTATTGGGAAAACCAGAATCTTCAAAAAAATTCAGACAAGACTGACGGAAAAGAGTCAAAAGAGATCACAAAATTTGGGTAAAAAAGTACCCCGCCAGCTGAGGGCTGCACTTACCTGAAAGGGTGCTAAATATATTAAAATGTTCGACAATATTTCTAATAATTTTAATTTTTTCCAGTTTCACAAATAGGAACCGTGCTGTTTATGCAAGCAAGCATCCTGGTCCAGCAGTAGATGATTTCATGCTCCAACCTCTAAACTACATGCAAACCCCAGAACATGAGCCTGCTGACAGTGAAGACCAGAAAAATGTCACTCCAGCACCAAGTCAGGCATTTGCTACATCTGAACCACTAAAAGATGAGCAATTGCCCCGACGAACACTAAGACAGCTGGGAAGCGAATTCAGAAGCATATATGGAGGCCGAAACTACAGAATGATGAGACCCTGTTTCTATAGCCCAATTCAATGCTTGATGAAAAAGAAGAGGTCAACAGCGTAAAAATTAAAACTAATGACACCAGCCAAAGCTCATTTGGATTTGTTTAATTCGGTGTGGAAATAAAATTTGCTTCAACCAAAATCCTTCCACAGTGTTATTTAATTTTGCATTGAACCACCCACGCTGGACCGATAGTTTTCGGCTTTAATTATAACAATAGCTGAGGCTGTAGTTGCACCTCTGCCAAAAACGCCGCCGCTCCAAAATTTTCGCCGCCGGCGCCTGGCGGCGCCTCCGTACTGTTTTAAAAAATGGCGCCAGCGCCGACGGCACAGCCGGCGCTTAAAATCTAAAACTTTGCCGCCGGCAGCGCCATAGGAAATATTTGCTATAGATGGTAGGATTAACTAATTTCAGTGAATTTTTTTCGCGGCCGCTGGCGGCGGCGCCAGCCACCCCAAAATCGCAACCAACGCAACCGCCAGCGCTACAAAATTTTCGCCAGCGACGCCTGGTGGCGCCGTAAAACTTTTCCAAAAACGGTGGCGCCACCACCGTCGGTGCAGCCATGACTAAGGCACAGGTAACCCATTTATTGATCACATAAACAACGGAGAACGTAAACGAATAACACCAATGACAGAAAACCAGACAAATTCAGCTCTAATACTACCACTTTCTATATTCCTGGTATCAGCCAGACCCATTTAGTACTTATTCTGACATTGAATTCCATAGTTGCCGACATCGTCATCCCAACCACTGCTTGAGTTGTTGTCTTCTTCATTGTCTGTTTCATTGAAGTTTTCTGAGAGCCTTACATTGGCGAACTTTCTCTGCAGAGCCAGTGCAATGAACTCACCCGAATTAGCCGCATTCTTTTCTAAGATCGAAGAAGGAGCCCTGTTCTTCACATTTTCTTTGTCTGCCTCTAGATTGTCATACCTTCTTTTGTGGAAGGTAGGCCAGCTCTCGATCGCCCCTCGCATTGGCGTTCCATTAGGGAGACCTTTAAATGTACAGGGTGTATCAAGAAATGTGGACACTCTTAAAACAACCACAACTTTTTTCTAGGCCATTTTTTCAAAATCTGTTTTCACAGATCAATTCAGAAAAAATATACAATTTGTTTGGTGTACAATGTCAAAAACTCAGTTTCCAAGACTTTCGCTTGGTCCCCCTGGGGTTTATGTGTGGGGAAACGTACAAAAAAATTTACATTTTTTATAAATCAATTGGCGTTATAAAAAAAGTTGTGGCTGATTAAAAGTGTCCACATTTCTTGATACACCTTGTATAATTTGAAGCTAAGTTTTGGGAGAAGGTAAAAAAATTAATAACCTGTCAACCTTTCTCAATTGGACTTTATCGAAGCCTTTCAGCGCATCCAGCAACAATGGTCTCCCTCTAACTTCGGGAGCTTTTTCTGGCTTTTCGCTCTCAATTTTGAAAACTTGTGCCCCAGGCTCAGACTTTACTTCGTGTGACTGCAATGGACGCTTCGGCTTGAGAAAATCAGGAGGCGGCAATGGAGGTGCTAAATGATGTTTGAAATTGAATAGGAAACGAATATAATGAAGCTACCTGGAGGAGGCGGAACACGCTTAGTCGGCGGCTCAGACGACGTAGAAGACGAGACCAATGATGGCAAACTGTTATGCATAGAACCACATGCGTCCCCGCCAGCCTGAAACACAAATTTTGAGCTTGATGAACAGTATAAGTTAAAGCCACCTGATTGCTTTGAGCATTTATGAGAAACTGCAACTGGGCTTGAAGTTGCGCAAGCTGAGCTTCCAAGGTACTGATCCTGTTCTTGTCATCACTATTCAGTGTAGAAATGCCAGTTGTCGATGAAGGCAAAGACAACTCATCACTGTCATCGTCTAAGTCATCTTCCATATTGTCATCATCCAATTGCAGAAAACGGTCGAAATTGTTGTTTGGGAAAGCTTGCAGCCGAGAGTGGGATCGACTGCTGCCTCTGACCTCTGAAAAGGAGTTGATGTAGATAGGAACAAAGTGTTAACTAATTAACTAGATTGACCGTCAAATACTAGCTTGACTGTTAAACTCTATTATATTTTGTAAAACTTCTAAAATATGAGAGCACACTCTTCTACTTAGCTAACTTAGTAACCATTTTATGACATTGGGGGAAGGGGACGTAGTTGGTTAACTATTAAACAAGGGGTTAGTTCTAGAGAAAATACGGAACTAAAATTACCTGGAACTTTTCTACATTTGAGCGCAGATTTCCCCTTAGACAAATTAACTGGTGCCATTTTCCACTGCTTGAAGGTTGCTGAAAGTTATCAACAATCACAACTTACTGAAATTTGAAGAAACTGTTATAGAAAATCATACATTTTTCTGTGGGATCCCTAACCAGCTCATGAACATTACCAAGCGATGAGTTTTTAGGCAATGTACCAGAATACCTAATTGGAAGGACATTGGCAAACTGTATATTTTCCCTGAAACTCATGACAATAAGAGTGACCTTTGCATAGAAAAACTAACAAATGATTTTTTACAGTAGCTACAACAGCCGCAATTGACTTCGAACACAAGCGAATAATTTCACGCGTGTAGCTTTTCACCCGAATATATTGAAGCTAACAAAACAACAAGTGATTACCAAGTTCAGATTCTAATAGTTTTACCCACCAGCTTTTCCGATTTGACTTTGGCAAGCTTTATTAGCAGTTCAAAAATTTTGATCAGACAGCGAATTCGAGCCACTGAATCATTTTCTCCTAGCAATTCCCGCACCAAATCCATAGGCTTAGGCTGTTGCACTTCCTCGTTCATTTCTTCTTGCTTAACCTCTGCAGTAGCCGAATGATCTTCCTCCACTTTGTCTTTCTCCATGTTTAAATTCTTTAATAAGCCTTAAATGAAAAAAATTAAGAAGCAATATCATGTACGTACACGCGATTTATTCTTTTTAGTCATGGTTGAATGATAGTTTTGCACAAATTAATAGCTCGACAAATTATTTCTAACATTCTAAAGCATTTTACGGAATTGGTAAATGGCAGTGCTTCCGAAAACTGTCACATACACAATCAAAAAATTCATGTATACAGTCGACTCTCTCGCTATAGTGCGCTCCCACCGCAGCCTTAAAGCGACCAAAGAGTATGTATTTCTCTAATCCAAAACGGCATAGAAACGCGAGTCACTTTTGTATCCGTGGTAGAAACGGTAGAAACCCGAAGAAGAAACAAAAAGTTGGTTGGTGAAAACACTCCTCAAATTATGTGTTCACCTCCACAAAATATGTATTTACCTCCTCAAATCGTAAAAACGAGTATTTCTCGGTGTTTTTCCAATAGTAAAATTTATTTTTTCTGTTTAACATGTGGCCAAATTGAGATAATAATTGGTTTTCAAAAAGGCTATAGCTAGTTATACCAGGGGTCCGATTATATCCCTTAATTAAAGGCATTGCCCTTAATTTAAAAATTTGCCTTTAATTTTTTCTTACAAAAATGAGCCAAGAACCACCAAAAATCGCATAAATTTTCACCCTTAATCTCAAATTTTTCCGATTTTCGGGCATCCGAAAAATAACTCCCCCCGAAGGAGCTATTAGAGGTAATACGGTATATAAAGTTCCGCCCCTTTAAAAGAGGGAGAAAAGCTACTTAGGTGCAAAAATTTGGCCTCGGTGGCGCAGTGGATAAGCGTTTGTGTTTTATGGCCCAAAATGGTGCGCAGATTTGACTCCACGTTAATTTTTGGCACGCTAATTTTTGTGGCTTGTTTGACCAATTTGTAGGGGTAATTGGGGTAATTCGACTTTTTTAGAGCCAGATTCGGACCCCAATTACCCCTAAACATTGGTTAAACAAGCCGAAATAAATAGAGTGCCACCACGTGGGGTCGAACGATATATAGATTACCATTTTTTATTTTCAGCGGCTCGGCAGCCGGACATTGTAGACTATCAATTGAATTTGTCGCGCGACATTGTCGACTATTATTTTATGAAATTCGGTTGTTTCGCCCAAATTTCATTAAAAAATAGTCGACAATGTCGCGCGACAAATTCTACTAATAGTCGACAATGTCCGGTTGTCAGCAGGGTCAGTATAGCGAGGGTAAGATTTTCGATTTATTTTTGTTGGTCAACTTCATCAAAGGAGCGCTAGAGCGAAGGGGTCACTGTGTTGATTCCAAGCAATATCAGTATCAAAAAAGATATCTGCGCAAATATTAACAGATAAAAACCGGGAATTTGATAGATTTTTATGATTTGTACTTGAAAAAAGTCACAGAGCCTATACGGTTTGGAGAATCGTCAAAAGTTTGAATTCAAATTTGTGAAAATACTGCAATTTATCTTTGTTAGACCATGCTTTTTTCAAATATGCATTTTTGTGGACATAAGTTACATACCATGATGGCTGAAAAGAACAATTGGTTATTTTGCACCGATGTGACTTGCACCATATGATATTTTCATCACCCTCAATTCAGCATAATTCACGCTCATGTACCTTCCACTGATTGCTTGACATAATTGTTAGTATTAAACAGCTATGATCTAGAAAATTCCGTACATTCATTAACTATGAATTTTGAGGGTCCGCCCCAATTCGCTCCCGGGACAGTTCGCTACCTGAAATATTTTCATCTGCAATATTGTTAAAAAGCAACAAAAACAAAAATCATTGAGGGAAAAAGGATATAACGCTGGGTTGCGATCTGTACTTATTGTACTTATTAATAAGATGTGTACTTATTTCGGGACCTCAAATCTTATTTATTTTGAATGTACTTATTAATCAGAAATGTACTTATTTTCGACTTGTGTACTTATTTTTCAAAATGGCGCCAAAGATGGTAGAAAACACTTCACATTTTCAAAATTTTTGCCTACGCCTTAGTTCATTTTATTTGTCTTCTCAGTTTTGCTTCATTTGATTTTGTTTTTGTCCCTATTTTTCACTGGCTTATTTAAATTGTGCTATTTTTAGTGCTAATCAGATGTCTCAGCCGCGAAGAAAGAACGTCTACGAGGCAGATTTTGCAAGGTAGTTCGAGGGAATTAAGAAAGGAGAGCACGACTACCACGCTTACTGCATTCTGTGTCGCGATCAGATCAACTTGGGGACTATGGACAAAGACGCGATTCGTGTGCACCAAGAGAAGCCGAAGCACAAGGAGAACGATAAGGCCGCCGACTCTACAAGGTTTGTTTGCTTTGAGTTCATTCCTATTTTATATTTCCAGAACTCTCTCAACTCTCAACTTCCTGTCAAGCCGAGTGCGCGCATCTCTAACTCTCGCCCCTGCGCCCCGAAGAGGCTTGAGTTGAGATGCGCACACCCACATACCTTAGACACAAATCACTCGAAAGTGACTCTGGATGCATGAAAAAACATGCATACCGGAGTTATTTTTGCGGTAGGCCCGAGTTTTCAAAACTATGTTCAACATCTTTTTTTCGAGTGTGCCATATTTCAGTAAGTTAGTAAGCCAACCTTATTTTTTTATTTAAAAAAATACAAATATTAGATTACGACAAAATAAATTTTTTAAAATATTTGAAATATTCTTAATTTGAATTTTCATACTGGAGTAAAAACAGATGCTATGCTATTTAGGAGGCTTTTATTTATTTTTTTCTTTTATTCCCTTCCCCTCCCAATACAGCCCTGAATGGTGCATAGACGTTTCCCGAATTTGAAACTTTTTTCATTTTCGGGAAACGTTTCCCGAATTTGAAACTTTTTTTATAGGTAGTCCCCAAACCATGCATTTGTAGTGTATTGAAGACAATTTTCAGCGCTGAATCCGTTTTCAAGGTCCGTTTTTATGTAACCAGTGAGGATTATACATTCTCGGGCTAACATTTTTCCCTCAAATCAGTCCTTAATCACCCCATGGTCTTTATCTATTCTAAATATTCCTGATTTATCTTTTATAGTCTTAGTCCATCCTCAATGCTCTTGATACTCTCCAATGGTCTCGCTCTATTTTTACTAGTGAGCTACTACTGAGCTACCTCTAATGGTACTATTTTATTCTCAGTGGTCCTGATCCACACATTCGACAGTTTCAATGTTTTTTTATATTCAGTCATCTCAGTATACAGATGTGATGTTCTTATGACTATTTTCTACCCACATTTAGTTACTGGATTGGTAGCAAATACGAGAAAAATAAGAGTTAGGCTAATTTGACCATATCTCGTAATTATACCACTTTAATTGCATTGCATTCTAAAATCACCATCTCTAGCCTAACAACCGTTAACTTTTTGATGCTTCAGTTTATAAAGATAGAAAGTTAAACTAAATTTTATTCTTGTAAGCGCGAAAAACATGTAACCAGAGTGCGAGAATAACAGGTGAAAACAAAAGTATTTTTATAACAAGTTTCCGTCAGAGATTTCACTAGTCATTCTTGAGCGGAATTCATTGGCTTTTTCTGAATCAAGATGCAACTTCTGCAAAAGCGCACGAAAATACTCCACACTCAATAGAGTTTTTCTACTTGGGAATGCTCTACACGAACAGAAAGTTTTCAAAAACTGATGCAAAAGTTTATCTTGGCACATGTTTTAGTCCACGTAAAGTCCGTCAGCCCCGTAAATCTTCTTTCAGCTGCAAATTCTTTCAAGAATGTCCTAAAACAATTTATATAAATATTGCAGACTTATATGGCAGCTAACTCGACTAAATCCAGATGCTTGATGTCATTGCCATGAAGGGAATCATAATATATGAGGCTTAACTTGGTCATCTCAACAACCTAAAAAATCACAACAATTCTTAAATTATCTTACCGAAAAACCTTACCACGAGAGACCAATGACCTGGAGAGTGAATTGGAAGAAGAAGCGTGTCATAGAAGAAGAGACGAACGTTCTTCCACATCTTTTGCTGGAGTATGAGCGTTGGACCTTTTTTCAATAGCTGCGGGTAAAACAGAGAATCGAATGAAACCTAAAAAGCACACTCACTGAAAATGATGATAGGACACAAAACCTTTGGCATATCCAAGTTTGCAAAACTACGCTTGGCAATGAACTGGAAATAGTAGCTGATCAATTCTCCATTTAACCACTGTCCAGGCTGTAATCGCTTGATGTCTCTTTTTTTCAAGACGATTGACTCGCGGCTGATACTTTAAGCATCTTTTGGCTTCTGAGGAATGGGTTCTGCTGATGCACGCTTCTTGTTTTTTGCCGCCCTCTCTGCTTTTTGTTCTGAGCCCAGTTACGTTGACATCTGGCACAAGCTTGGATGCTTCTGTCAAAAATTTGCGGCAGCAGAATTTTGTCTTGAAGAATCTAAAAAACTTGTTTGTCAGTATTAAAAAATTGTTTCAGGAGAGTCTTACATAAATTCCCCGCCGTCCATCTCCACATCAAGCTTGCACACATGCTTTCCTATCGCTTGGACAGTGAATTGGTGATTGTAGCTAACGAGAATCTTCTCGGCGACATCCTTCAGCTGAAGCTTGCGATGGCAAACTTGATCTAGCATTTCCAACACATCCTGATTTCTCCACGAAAAGAGTTGTTTGCCGCTTGACATCTGATTAACTTAAAAATCAAGTATGTCAAAATAGAAAAAAAAAAACCCGTTCAAACTGCTGGGTCACAACTGATCTGTAAAAATATCGAGCTGTTATCTGCTAGAAAACCATAAAGAATGGCATTAGAAATCCAATCTTAGTTAAAAATTTGCTACAGAATTGATACTTTGAGATAGCAAAATGTACAAAAAGTTTCAAATTCGGGAAACGTTTCCCGAAAATGAAAAAAGTTTCAAATTCGGGAAACGTTTCCCGAAAATGAAAAAAGTTTCAAATTCGGGAAACGTCTATACCCCCCCTGAATCCCTTAAAAATTTTTTGGGGGGAATTTGAAAAAAAATTTTTTTTGAAAATTTTCGAATTTTTTCACCTTGGGGGACCAAGGCAAATCGAAAAAAATTTTTCACTTTTCCAGAAACGATTGGTAAATTCGCGCCTAAATCGGGGTCGAGAAACACGAATATGCAATCGGTTTTTCAAAATTGTCATCAAAAGTGGGTCATCCGTGGGGGGGGTCAAGTAAAGTCAAGCCCTTTTCACTTTTTATTAGGGTTGTAGAGCCCTCGACTCGACGGCTCATCCGGCGTTAGAACAATCCTGGTAGCCTTTACTTCCTGTCTCGCAAGGGTGTATGGCCGAGAATCTACTAAAACTAGAAAATCCTTTGGCACTTGTTGGGTTGGGGCCCCCACCCTAATTTTTTTTCCAACCTTCTCGAAACACAGATTTTTTATTTATTTTTTATTCACAAACATACATCTCTGATATTTGACAACACAAGTGAAAAAATATGTCTGGACCCTTGAATTTTGTTCTCCACACAAAATCAGACACGTATGACAAAAACAGAGTTATGGCTGTTCCGAATTCATTCTTATGTCGAACCTTATATTTCTGCCAGACTGACTCAATTGCTTGTGTATGAGCACCTGTAACCGGATCGACGAAATTCTCTGAATGATTGACTGTCAGATGTTGATACTCTTCGTGAACCAGACAGACGGGGAGCGACAAAATTTAGGGTGAGGGCCCCAACCCAACAATCGCCAATCCTTTCTTAAAATAAAGTTCAAACATTTGTTTAAAGGGGCATGCCCACGCTAATAAGAGGTGGTGCCCGGGAATTCAAATTTTTTTCGTTATCATTTAACTTCTGTACGGATTTTTCAACTTAGTTTCTAACAAAACCATACTTAAAATTAAATTCTAGGCCTTGTTTTATTGGAAACCAAGTTGAAAAATGCGTACAGAAGTTCAATGATTAGGAAAAAAAATCGCTAAATTCATGCTCAGCATGCATACCGTATTTCCTCTAATAGAGCCACCCCCCTCTGATTCAAAATCGTGTTCTTGGCATTGCGTTTTTAACCCACTTTTTAAGATTCATCTCAGGCAAGTTACCACCCGTTTTGTAGTCAGTGAGATGAGCTACAGAATCAGTGGTAACTTGCCTGAGAAAATTAATTGAAAAGTGGGTTAAAAACGCAATGCCAAGAACACTATTTTGAATCAGAGGGGGGTGGCTCTATTAGAGGAAATACGGTAGTTACACTTATGAATAACTAAATTATGAAAAAAACTGCAACCTCTGGGCCTGTAAACAATTTCCGCTAAGATTGAGGCTAGAATTTAATTCTGATTCTAATCGAAATCCTAGCTGGTTTGTAAACAGTTGGCATGTTCAGGATTAGAATTTTATTCTGGCTTTAATTCTAGCCGACCAGTTGCTTACAAAACTGTTAGAGTAAGAGTTAAATTCAAGATTTAGTCCTAGCGGGAACTGTTTACGGTCCCTAGCCTCACCGAAAAATGTTTTAGCTTATGTCTTCATCAGCTCTAAGAGAAGACAAAAATTACAGCAAAGCTATGAATCTGGCTATCGAAGTGCTCAATTCCATGCCAACTGTGACTGCATTTAATGGTCAAAATGCGGAACTACAGAGGTTGGCTCTTTTTGAAGCTTGTAAACATCTACCAATGTATTTATCGGCTAGGTATAATTTGGCCCTACAATCGACTACTTATGACTGTGTCATGAAATCTGTGTACATTGGTGCTGCTTTTGCTGCCACTTTCTTCATTATGTTTGCTTCTTTGGGCTTGGCATTTTGGGTGGGCACAGACTTCATAGTTGATAAAGGGCTGCGTCCAGAAACTCTCATCACTGTAATTTTTTTAAATTTGTGCTTAGCAATTTATGTTTTATGTTGTTAGGTATTTTTCTCCGTAATGATGGGATCATTGGCATTAGGACGGGCAGGACCACAATTTACAGCGATTCGAACAGCTCAAATTGCAGCTAGCAAATTTCAGGACTGCTTTATCCCTGAAGTAAAAAACTAGACATTGGATTTTTTAAAATATTTCAGCATTTGTTTTTAGACTTCAATTAAAAGATCGTCTTTTCTGGATACCAGTCAGCAAGAATATCTTTCAAATGTGCCTCCTAAAATATCTATTAAAAATGGAAGCTTCTCTTATCCAACAAGGCCAGATCTTCCAGTACTCACAGACTTTTCGATGGATGTAAACTCAGGAGAAAGTGTGGCTTTGGTTGGAAAAAGTGGCGCTGGCAAGAGTACTGTATTTGCTCTGCTATTAAAACTGTACTCACCTTCTTCCGGAAAGGTTTAATTACATTAAGTAATCGTATAAAAAAATTAGTTCTGCAGTTTAGATAAAGATCGACGAACAAAATGTTGAAAACCTAAATTCTTCATACCTGCGACGACATATCTTCGGATTTGTGGGCCAGGAACCTGTGTTGTTCAATACAACCATCATGAACAATCTGAAATGGGCCTGTGATCATACTCCTACTGATGAAGAAGTTTTTGAAGCATGCAGAAAAGCACAAGTGGATAAGTTCGTCTCGCGCCTCCCTCAGGTAAATTTGGAGTGGTTCAAGATTGTCAAGATCTGGGATCGTTCTCAAGGCCACTTCTACTAGTTTAATAACATTTACTTGCTGCTCAAAAAATCAGAAAGGGATTTCGGAGAAAAAAATCGGGACTTTATTAGAAACCCTGACAAATTTTCGAGGTTTTAGAAACAAAATATGAACCAAACAAAATTACATCTGTGTGCTATACTGGCCAGCTATTAATCATTTCAGACGCTGAATTAGGCTAGTAAAAATTATTCAACAAAAATTTGACGACTAATCATAAATAAAAAAATCAGATTCGGTCAAAAAGAAGATAAAAAGTTGAAAAATTGTTATTTTTATAAAAAATCGGATAAAAATTGTCGCTTTTGATTCAACGAATTTCTGGATAAAGATTCTGGAAACTGATCGGGCGTGATTTGGAGATGGGATTGTAGCGTGAAATGAGTACGGGCCGATTGACCGTCAGCATATTTTGACCGTCACAATTTTGATCGTCGTTTTAATTTGACCGTAGAAAAACTGATCAGTTTGGCCGTTGGCATAATTTACCGCACTGTTCTTTTTAATCTAAAACTTTTAGTCTAAAAGTTGCCTTTTGGTCAGCGATCAACATTGCAACGGTCAAATAATACTAACCGTCAAAAAAATTAATTTTATCAATATATTGACGGTCGATCGGCCTGTACCCCCTAAAATTGGTTCATGCAGGATTGGGATCCCACCAGGACCCATCCTGTTTCTGTCTCTTTTCAAAATTGTGTTTCTGACTCATTTTTCGAAATTTGCCTTTGGGTTGAAACTCAAAAATTTTCTTTCGGGTCGTTCACGACTCAAATGTAAAAAAACTGACAAAACATCCCTTTACCATACTTCTTTTAGACTTATTTCAATTTCAGGGCTATAACACTGTCATTGGTGGTTCATCTTCTGGCGTCAGCCTCTCAGGAGGTGAGAAACAAAGAATAGCTATTGCCAGGGCACTTTTGAAGAAGGCATCCATCTTATTGCTAGACGAAGCGACTAGTGCCCTAGACTCTGAAAATGAATCATTTATACAAGAGGCGATCGAACAAGATGCTCAAAAGAAGATAACCAAGATTGTTATAGCTCATCGGTTGAGCACCGTAAAAAATGCTGACAAAATATTTGTGCTAGATGAAGGAAAAGTGGTAGAAATGGGAAGCCATCAAACATTGATGCAGAACAAAGGTGTATATTTTTCTATGGTAGAAAGCTCCAAATTTTTCGTTGATGATGGAGAAATTTACAAGGATACTAAAAAGACAGAAGGTTTGTTTGCAAGCGTTCAATACCGTATTTAGTTTTGGGTAATCATTTTTCTTGGGCAAATTTTGCTCTTTTTGGAGCAAATTTTTATTTTGATTGATTTTATTAAATTTTCGCATCTTTTTTCAAAAGTGATACAGTCAACTCTCGATAATCCGTCATCTCGCTAATCCGTCACTCTCGATTATCCGTCACCTTCGCGACGATTTGGTTGGTTTTGCCCTAAATAAGGCAAAACGTCACTCGCTAATCCGTCATCTCGATAATCCGTCACCCTTGATAATCCGTCACTTAAATGGTGAACATTATCAATAAATCAACTCTTGCTAATCCGTCACTTTATGTTTTCATGCATCTTTTTTGTTTTAACTTGCCGACGAGTAATCTTAAACGTCCGAACAACTAGCGAACACTGGAAGAGAAGAAAGCAATACTTGATGCGGCGGCCAAAAACTCCAATCGTTCTGCGCTAGCCAAGCAATTCGGTGTGCCTAGAACAACTATTAACGACATTTTGAGCCAGAAACAGAGTATACTCAGTGCAATCGACGGTGGAAGTGAAGCCAAGCGTGCGCGACTGACATCCGACAATCATCAACAGATGGAAGAAGCACTTATCCGGTGGCACAAACAGATCAGGAGTCAAAATGTTCCAGTGAGCGGTGAATTGCTAAAGGTTAGAACTTTTTGCCTTGCGTGCTTTTTGTGTTTGTTCAAGTAAATGTGATGCTCATGCAACCTTTCGTAGGAAAAAGCGCTGGCGATAGCGAATAAGCTGGAAATCGTCGACTTCAAAGCTAGCGAGGGATGTTTGACCACTATCAAGGGCCGTCATGGAATCAAATTCAAGACAGAGCAAGGTGAAGCTGGGTCGGTCGACGTCGGTTCTGCTCGTGAGTGGAAAGAAAAAGGTCTTTTCGAGGCACTGGTGCACTTCTCAGCAGAGGATATTTTCAATGCGGACGAAACGGGATTGTTTTGGCAGCTATTACCAAACAAGACAATAGTTTTTAAGGATTAGTTTTTTCATGCCCTTTTGCTTAGTTTCGCGCTCATATTTATTTAGGCGACAGATCCGCTGGCGGGAAGAAGAGTAAGCAACGCATGTGCTAATATGTCGGGATCGCAAAAGTTGACGCTGCTGGTGACTGTAGGATTGGCAAAGCCAAGATGTTTCAAGAATGTAAATGTGCCGGTAGAGTACGAAGCCAACAAGAAAGCTTGGATGACGGGTATTTTAACATATTCAAATGTTATTGTTTTAAGATAAAATTATCAGGGTCAATTTTCGAGACCTTTCTGGAAAAATGGGATAAGAAGCTCAAGAAGGACGATCGAGAAGGCGCGTCAAAAGAAGCAGTCGCAAATCACTAACTTCTTCTCGTATGATCGTTAAAGCGCAGTTTTCTTATGAAGAATTGTTATGGGTGTTCAAATAAACAGTACTTTTGGTTGAATGAACGGATTTTAATCGCTTAATGTTGTAGAGTGGAGTTCTTATCGAACTGTTCATGTAAATCTGTATTTTCGGTAATAGTTATGTGCTTCCTGAGTTGTCACTCGATAATCCGTCACTCTCCTAATTTTTTATATGCATTAAACTCTCGATAATCCGTCATCTCGCTAATCCGTCACTCTTGATAATCCGTCACCCAACGGCCGGTCCCAAGGGGTGACGGATTATCGAGAGTGGACTGTACAGTCAAACCTCGATATAGTGGCCCCCACCTCAAGTTCGTTCCCGCCTTGGGTCCGACACTTTTTTCACCCTGATTTTCGAAGTTTTTTACCACTTCTGTTTTGACAGTCTGGTCCCAAATATCGTGAAGATTCCGATTTTCCCAGTCGTTTTTCAAAAACTGAATAATTTTTCCATTTGAAAATGAAAACCTCGATACAGTGGCCCACTATTTAAAAATTAAAGGGCCGCTATATTGAGGTTTGACTGTAACACCATTATGTAGCACTGCGATTCCATTGCGTTGGTGCATAATTAACGATCGTTTTTTTGGTGTCTTATAAATGTCATTAATTTGATAATGATTGAAAAATTGAAAAAAAGCAGCACAATATTAACAGTGATGTCTACCTTGCTCAACTCGATCGCCTCCATACCGCCATTGAAGTCAAGGGCCCTCGCAAAAAAAAAATCACATCGTTTTCCACTACGATAACGCGCGTCCGCATGTTGAAAGAAGAGTTGTTCAGTCAATCAGCGACAAGGGATGGGAATTGCTTAAACATCCGCCATATTCTCCTACAGAAGCGCCTACCGACTACCACGTGAATCGCTCGCTAAAAAATTGGAAAATTGTACGACGATTTATATGGATGTTCAAGCCTGGGTTTCGTCTAAAAATTCTCGGTTCCTTGCTCGGGGAATCGATCGTTTGCCGGCCAAGTGGGAAGCAGCTCTTGAAGTAGAAGGTGATTATGCTCCAGAATAGTCGTCAAAATTGTATCTCAGACCGTACTTTGTTGTTCCGTTGTCAAATAAAACATCATACGAAAAAACGATCGCTAATTATGCACCAACCCAATAGTTCCTAATGAGGTATCAGTTGTTTTATCATCTTTGAAAAATGTAGCGCAAAAAGGTAAAAGTACAAAGCAAGTCAAAAAAAATAATTTGATTCACGCTTTTCCCTTTTAGTGCTACATTTTTTTAAGATGTTGCAACAAATGATAAACCGTTAGAAACTAGAGTCGCAGGGCTACATGATGGTGTTGCAGTCAAACCTCGTTTATCCGGCACCCCCAAAAGTTCGTTCCCGCCTTGGGTCCTACACTTTCTTTAGCTCAATTTTCGAATTCTTCTGCTAATGTAATTCCAGTCTAGTCCGAAATATCGCAGGATTCTGATTTGCCATTCGTTTTTCCAAAATTTTAAATTTCGTCATAAGACCGCGAACCTCGGTTATCCGGCACCCCTTTGAAAATCAGGTGCCGGATAACCGAAGTTCGCGGGTCTTTATGGCGAAATTCAAAGAGTTTGAAAAAACGAATGGCAAAATCAGAATCCTTGCAATATTTCGGACTAGACTGGCGAATCACATTTAGCAAAAGACTCGAAAATTGAGCTGAAAAAGTGTCGGACCCAAGGCGGGAATGAACTTTTGGGGGTGCCGGATAAACGAGGTTTGACTGTATCACTTTCGAAAAAAGATGAGAAAATTTAATAAAATTAATCAAAATAAAAATTTGGCTCAAGAAAAATGATTACCCATTTACTTTAGTTGTGGCCCGCTTTATAATAGCAGCCCCTGCCCTTTCTAAGGTACGTGGGCGTTTGTTCAATTTGTCGCATTTTTTTAATTTGCGCCTTTTTTTCAATTTCAGTGCTTTTTGCAGCTTAAATCACATATTGTAGCCAGTCCTTACGTGCGACAGCCTATCCTGCGCATAAGGCTCCACCAAAAAAAAGCTAAATTTAGTTAAAAATTAAAAAATGTAAGTCAAAAAAATTCAGACAAATATATTAAATAGAATTGTGCATTCAGCAAAGTGCGGGGTTGTGGGGTATTATGAAGGAAAAGTCCAAGTGCGGGGGTGGGGAAAATAAATGAAATAAAAAAGGGGCGAATTCAAACAAAATTCGACAAATGGGACAAACGCTGTAACGCCCTTCCTAATCAGCTGTTCCAATGACGAATAGTAGCCTATCTCCTAGTAATACCCCCTCTAATTGCGGCCCGCTCTCATGGCTTGGCCACAAGTGTCCAGTCATCGAAAAGTTCTTTTTTTCGTGGAAAGAAATCTGCAAAATGACTTTACGGAACGAAAAAATGGTGAAAACTCGCAGAGCTCGGGGACGTCAAAAACTTTGACATCCCATTGTGGCCATCCTATCAAAGTTGATCCGTTAAAAATGCCCCAGGCCCAGGGGTGTGCGCGGGCCGGCCCGAACCCACATTTTAAATACATAAGTCGGCCCGAAGATTTTCATCTTGTAGCTGAAATTCCAGGCTACAAAACGTATATCAACATTCATGAAAATTGAAGAAAAATTTCGACTAATTTTTAAAAAGTATCTCAATTTTTTCGACCTCGGTCCGGCCAGGACGACTTGAAATTTGAGATACTTTTTAAAAATTGATTCTATCCTAGTATACGTGTCCAAATTATGCAAATTAGTCAAAATTTTCATTCAATTTTCATAAATGGTGATATACGTTTTGCAGCCTGGAATCTCAGCTACAAGAATAAATTCCTCGTGCCGACTTATTTATTTAAAAAGTGGGTTCGTGTTGGCCCGTGCACACCCGTGCTCGGCCCACAGTGAGAGAAATACGGACTACAAACTCGTCTTTTTAATTTAATAAAAAAAATTAATAAATCAATGTAGGAGTTCGAACAATTTTGCGCAATAATGGGCTAAAGAATGAAAAATTAAAGCCTTGTGAGGACGCTGAAAAACAATCTCTACTGGATGAAATAGAAGATCCGAAGTAAGTGTTCGGTAAGTTTTACAATAATTGGAATTTGTGTTTTATAGACTTGAAACAAAGCATGCACCGCAAGATTCTTCAGAAAATTTGCTAACAGGAACCAAACGATTGCAACTTGAACTAGAGCAAGTCAGGGGCAAACCTAGCACATTTCTCAAAATTATACGTCATGCTAGTCCAGAGTGGAAATTTTTGAGTGGTGGAATCTTATTCTGCTTTATTCAAGGAAGTGTCTTTCCAATATTCTCTTTGTTTTTCAGTAATATTATTGAGGCTAGTTTCTAAAGTATAAATTACAATACAGTCGAGTCTCGATACAACCAACCCCCAAAAAGTTCGTTCGACACTTTTAGCTTGCTTGAGTTGTTTCGGTCAGTCTAGAATATCGCATTTAGATTTTACCGATCGCTTAACAACAGTTTAAAGATTCGCGGTCTCGATATAACACCTTTTGGAAATAAGTGTTCGTTATATCGAGACCCGCGGGTCTTTTCGGCAAAACTGTTGTTATGTACAAAAGCGATCGGTAAAATCTAAATCCTTGCGATATTTCGGACTAGACTGACCGAAGACAACTGGCAAAAAGAATCAAAAATCGAGCTAAAAAAGTGTCGAACGAACTTTTTGGGGGTTGGTTGTATCGAGACTCGACTGTAGTAATATTTACAATATTTTCTCGTTTTGCAGACTTTTGCATTATTGGACTTAGATGAAAAGCGAAGTACAGGTCATTTCTGGGCTTTGATGCTGCTTGTACTTGGTATCATCCAAGCTGTCTCTATTTTTGGTCAAGCTGCTTTGTTTGGCCTCTCTTCCGAAAGCTTTGTCCGTCGGCTCAGGGTTCAACTTTTTGGTCATCTTCTTTGCATGGATACTGAATTTTTTGATCGTCCCACCAACTCTCCTGCAAGAATGTGCACCCGTCTTGCTACGGATACAGCCACTGTTAAATCGGTATGGTTGAGAGAATGGGACGGAATTTCAAATTTCGGTGTTTTTCGTTCCGGTTTACAAAAAAATAGAGGAATTTTTGGTATTTTTTAAAGCATCAAATTGAAAACTCCTGGCAAAATAATGAATTTTCTAGGAAAATTTGTAAAATCTTTTCACCTTGGTGGATTTCTAACCAACTTTTTATTTTTTTAACTAGCGTGTAGCCTTAGATCTCAGATCTGAGCTTTCTAACGAGCTGTCCGCTGATAAAATGAAGTTTCAAAAAGTAGGAAAGATAAATTTTTTAATGGACCAAATGTTTGGAAAAATTTGCTCCATTCAAAGACTTTTCCCTCCAACTTTTCAAAACCTCATTTTGTTGATAGCTTGTTAGGAAGCTGAGATCCAGGGTTATACGCTAGTTCCGACTTTTTCTATTTTTCTACAAAGTACAAAAGTTTATACAAATTTGCCGAAAAAAGTCATTAATTTGCCGAAAGCTTTCACATAGAGCCTTTTCAAAGTTAAAATTTTCATTGTGATAAATGTCCGAAAATATTTGTCTGATTTGCGGTGTTTTTTCTTGAAAATTTAAATTTATCCCGACCCCAGCCAAGTTTTGATTGTTGAACTTTATTTTTATTTTGACACAAATAAGCTGATTCGCCTTTTTGGCGGCATAAAACATGCATGCATACCAGAGTTTCTTGGTGCAGTAGGACCAAGCTGACAAAAGTTTGTTCAATTTCCATACTTTTAGGCTATTTTCCAGTATCGCGGCACCCTTTTAAATTAGGGTGGGGTCGGGATAAAGGATAAGAACCAATTTTAGTTCCAACTCTTTTTCAGTGTTCCGTCTCATCTATGGATGGTCATTTTATGTTGTAGTATTATTATTTTTTATTTCAGCAATTTAGGCTATTGACTACCGTCTTGGCTCAGTCTGTGTCTCATTTATCTCCTTGTTCTGTGGTTTGGCCCTAGCTTTGTATTATGGCTGGCAAATGACCGTATTTCTTCTTCTGCTCTTCCCATTAGGCTTAGCAGGACAGTCTTTGCAGGCAAAATACTTAAAGTCTAAAGCAAAGAAGGATGCCATGGAGTTTGAGACGGCTGGAATTGTATGTTAATTTTAACGTTATGTGATAAATAAATTGTAGTTCTGCTGTAGATTGCACTGGAAGCAGTTTCCAACATGCGCACAGTGAAAGCAATGGCGATGGAGGACAAATTGGCAGAATTGTTCGATGAATGCTTGGCTAAAATTTTGAAGCGGTCTCGGTGGAGGGGTTTTGCTCAGGTAGTTACAATGATTTCTCCTCATTGGTACCCATTCATTGGTTCTATTCCACTATCTGGTGCTAAGATTGCGTTGACCCACCTGTTGTTTTTTTAGTATTTTACCTTGGACCCCTGTTGCTTTTAATAATTTCAAATTTTTGTTAATTTTAATTTTTTTAATTTCTAATTTTTTGTTGTTCAACGCATATTTGTTTAGCTCGGTTTTTATTTTACGGATAACGGTTGCCTATAATTTATATACTGACCTTTTTTACTTCGAGCTATTTGATTTGTTTTTATAGTGCCATGAAATTTTCTCATGTGAACAAATTAGAGTTTCGCCAAGTTTTCGATTTCCAGTCGATTCGATTGCGGTAGCTCATTTGTATGGAAAATGTTAAGTTGTTAATGCTGTGAGGTTACAATTTGATCAGGAATATTTTCCTGTTTAATGTTCTTTTGTGGCTGTCGTTAGTTAACTACCAAGATTCCTTCCACTGATTGATTTACGACCCCCTGACAATCTCGGCTGTGCGCGAAAATTTCGCGGTCAAATTCAGAATAATGCTAGAGACTCAGAGAAAAAACTTGTTCTTGGACAGTTTGTATTGTCTTATTGAATAAGACATGTTCAGTTGTAACAAAATTAAAATTAGTTAAATTGTATTTTTTTAAACTTTTATAATAGTTATTTTTAGTTCTAATTCAGTTGTGTTGTAATTCAACATTTGATTTGTTAAAATCAAGTTTCAAAATAAATAAATTATACAATTTTTTCATCAACTTACATTTCATAAAATAGTTTTATTAACTTACTATGAAATGTTTTTTTCAGACTATAATCAAACTATAATTTTTATGACCTACTGTCCAAGATCAAAGCATTTTTAGGTAGTTGTCAGGGGGGTCGTAAATCAATCAGTGGAATCAATCTTAAAAAAGATGTTCAGGACTAGAGATGTATATATGACTACAAAATTTTTAGAAAACAACAGGGTGACCACGGCAAAATATTCAAAAAACCACAGGGGAGGGCAAGGCAATTTTCGCATCAGAAAGCTTCGAGGGCTTCGCTTAAGTTTGAAAAAAGAAAACAAAATCATCTTTTAAGAAAATGAGACGGGCGCAAATGAGGTGTAGCCTTTACGATTACTTTTTGTAGATAGGCCATTCCTCTAAATTTCACAAGTTTAAGGATAATTTAAGGATAATTAGAAGTTTTTAAAATTAAATAGTTTACTCGTGCACAAAAAGTGGAGCAGTGCGGTTAGAGTTGGCGCTAGTAGCGAGTGCCCTTCCACTATAATTTTTTTTCAATGATAGTTTTTCATCATGGTTTTTAGGACTTAGACTCAGCGTAGGTCAACGTATGTTAGGATGGACTAAAAGATATCTTTCGCACTTTTCTCGTAGTTTTAAAAAATTATTTGAATACTTTTTAACGTAAAATACGTAGTGCATAGTCGTTTGGTCTTATTCGCACCTTTTTCGAATTTTTTTTAAATACATAAAACAGCTGAAGAATAAAAGTTTGAAAAAGTGCGAATTCAAAAAATGGGCAAAATTCACCCTAGCCCTTTTTATAGGGTTTTCAAACAAAAAAGTATGAGGAGGGAACACGCTAGCTGGGCGAAAAGTCATTTCAGGGAACACGCTAGCTGGGCGAAAAGTCATTTCACCCAGCTAGCGTGTTCCCTCGTTCATCATGTTGCTGTTTTAGGCGTTGTCATATGGCTTTGCTTCTTGCACCTATTATTTTCTATACTCCGCATCCTTTTACTTTGCCATTTGGTTGATAATGGAGAAGGTTTTGCTCCCAATGGATGTTCTCAGGTAAGTCCCACTGTGAATCATTCAAAATGCAAAATTTTTTATTCTTACAGAACTTTGTTTGCCATCAGTTTCACTGCCGGCACATTTGGATTTGCTGGTTCCTACTTTCCTGAGCTTATCAAAGCAAAGTTTGCCGCTGGTCTGGTCTTCAAAATACTTAATCAGCAGCCGAAAATTCTAAAAAATAGTTTGTATGGTCAAGGAACGCATGCAAAAAGTGTCCAGACCAAGCCATCTGAAATGTCAATAATTGTGCAAAATGTTGATTTCATCTATCCCCAGAGGCCACAATTTCAAGTCTTCAATAAACTGAATATTTGTGTTGAAGCAGGCCGAATTGTGGGCTTGGTTGGTTTGAGCGGTTGTGGGAAATCAACATTGGTCCAATTACTTCTGAGGTTATATGATCCGACTGCAGGGACGATTGTAACTACTTTTAATAAGTGTTTGACTTTTTATGTTTTAAGATTTAGATGATTGGAGGAATAGACTTGCGAGACTGGGATCCGATCACATTGAGGGCAGCCATTGGGTGGGTTGACCAAGAACCTGTGCTCTTCAATAGGTCTATCCGTGACAACATTTGTTATGGACTTGAAGACGAGGACAAGAGTAGCAAAGAAAAAGTGTTTGAGAAGAAGGTTTCGCATGAAGCGATTGTGCAAGCGATGAAGATGGCTAATATTGACGAATTTGTGCTGGGATTACCTCAGGTATTTACAATAAATGGGCAAACTAGATACCTGGCAATTTTTTGTAGAATTAGTTGGCCTTTAACACGCAAAGGGCTGAGTGTACTAACGGTAGCGAAATGCTCAGCGAGTCTCGCTGAGCATGTTTACAAAAATGGAAAATTAAAAAAGTCACTTTTCGCCACTCCAGGTGCTCGAGAGCATGGTCCTTTCGTTACCTGGTCTCCACCTAGGTATGTGAACGTTTAGTGTCGGTGCTTACTTAAATTAGTATCTCGGCAGTACTACTAATAGTGCAAAATGACCGCGAGGAGTTGTGCTATCTATTGAATATATGTGAGTCGATGTTTGTTTTCAAAAGATTGCTAACCCACCCATTGTTCAACAAAAGTCCACTTGCCCGAAATTCTATCTTTGACCCAAACTTTGCTCAAAAGTTTGAAATTTGACATTTTCTATGCTTTCTTGGTCATTAAAGATGGAGAATTTCCTCAGCTACAAGATGGTAAATTTTTAGCTCCAGCTTTAAGAGCAAAACTGTCAGAAATAACAGGAGAATAGAGTCAGTCAAATTTCTATAGAGGTTTCAAATTTCAAGTATTTTACTTATCTTTTTCATTATCTTTTTATTCAAATAAAAATATTTCTTTTGTGAAAATGTTTAGATAGTTATAATAATAGTTCTCAATGCAGAACATTGCAATGAATGTAAATAAACATTTTCACAAAAGAAATATTTTTATTTGAATAAAAAGATAATGAAAAAGATAAGTAAAATACTTGAAATTTGGAAAACCTCTATATAGGGAAATTTTATGACTGACTCTATTCACTTTTTTACCTCTAATTTTGAAAATTTTTGTCGAACATGATTCGGCGTAGGTGCGTTTATCCCCAAAAAAGCACTTTTTTGAAAATCATACCATAGTACAGTTGCGTAATAATACTTGTCATAATTTCACGGAAAATCTTAATTTCTGTCCAATTTTCTCTGATATATTTTTCATTGTTTTTCTGTTTGCATTGACACAATTTTGGTTTAGATGAGAGGATTTGCGTGGACTAACTCATTAACTCACGATTTATTTTTTTTAAGTTAAGCAGCTTAAAGTTGGAAAACTTTCGAAGAGCAGTCAAAAAGAATAAACGATAGCTCGTGAACCAAAAAGGCATTTGAAGCGGTTTGCTGCTCCGAGAAACTGGATGGTTGGTTTTACAATATCTCTTCAAGTGAGTAGCTAAATTTATGTAAAGATTTTTAGTCGCACAAGCTTGGTGGAGTCTTCGCTTCTCGTCTTGTCCTGTGTGTGGACTGCACAAGCTTCGTGAGTCGTTCCCGTTGATCCTCTTTCTCTGTAATCGTCTGAAGTATGCTCTGTCTTACAATAAAGCTAGGATGATCTGCAAGGTGCGAACAGAATTTCGATTTCCTGCTGGCTTCAGGAGTATGTGTAGATTTAAGCTGTCTATTGCTGAGGAGCGTGACAAACGTCTTGCCCAGAAGTCGAAAGGCCTTCGAATTCGGCGATAAGTGGTTGAGTCTAGCTATTACATTGCTATATCAAATGTCCTGTTTGTTGTTGGTGATAGTCGTAAATAAAGTAGTTGACGAGTTTTTTCATTTTAGGTTTTGTATTTTTCCTATTTGCGTTTGACTTTGTGATCGCTACTGTAGTGACACTCTCTAACCTTAGCAGATGTCCTCTTGGTTTTTAGGGTGTTCACATCTTAAATTTTTTTCAATGGTCAAAACCACACAAACTTTACACATTTTACATAACTCATGGAGTTATTTGCCATATCTGAGATTAAGGTGGTTCTTATAGCGGATTTTTTTTACGTAGTGGACACCCATATGAAGCAAGAGGACATCATCCAAAGAGTAGATCGAAACTATTGAGGGTGGACCTGGACAATAAAAAAGGTAGATGGGAATTGTTAGATATGAATTATTAAAAGTCAACCTGGAAGGCCACGGACGTTTGACCCTAAAGCCGTTTGACCCTAAAGCCCTTTGACCCTAAGCCGTTTGACCAAGCCGTTTGACCTTGCCGTTTGACCCTAAGCCGTTTGACCCTAAAGCTGTTTGACCCTAAAAATTTGCAATTTTCGCATTTTGAATCCGCGCTCTGCTCTATTTCTTGAATTCAAGGTTTTTCGCTCACATATACTGTCATTTTATTGACAACACATTTCTAGAGATCGTTGAAAATTCTTGGTCATAGAATCCTGAATTTGTCTTAGAATTTATTGGTTTTCTTTTAGAATCCTTTTGTTCGGCCGTGAAAGCAACAAGAATTGGAGTGCACAAATGAAAGTGGTCTTTATGGACGGACCTTTAAAATAACGCCATCTCCGTTCTACCAGGTATTTTCATGCCTTAGCTTTGAAGTGCATGTTGATTTTATTATGATAGTTATTCAGGTGTATGTCATTCTTGCTGAGCGTCAGGCTACGTGTTCCGGTATTGTATGCCTTGCTGCTAAATAAGACACACAAGCAGCCCTTGAGCGCCTTTTAGATGATCAAGGGAATGGCCGGAATTCTCTCCTACAAGCATTTCCAGACTTTGAAATGGCGGTGATCAACGCAATTGAAGTGTGCTTGATTCCGAGGTGTGGGGCTGCTTATTCCATTTGGTGCAGAATCTCAAAAAGAAGCTGGGCAAGAAGGACTGAAGGGGCGATATGATACCGATCCAGACTTGCTGTTCTCTGCAGTAAGAATTTATTCCTGTTTTATGTCACAGCTCAGTGTTAGTGTTGTTTTCTGCGGATGATTACTGCCATGGCTTTTGTTCCCTGACGATGTGATGCCGGTGTTCGAAGAACTGTGGATATGCTGCCTCTTGAGCTTGAGCCGATTTTGCTGTGGATGCAAAAAGAACTACATTGGTAATTTATTTATGTTTTAGTTTTCATACTTTCATCTCCCAAATTTACTGGCTCAGGATCTGTGACGAAGGGATGTTTTTATTGCGCCGCGCTTTTCCCATTCGCTTTGGAATGTCTACGAGCGGACTTTCAACTGAAGCCACCGAACAACACTCGCTGAGGCCGCCAATCACCGACTACAAGTAGAGCTCGACGTCTGTCACCCGGGCTTGTGGAAATTACTGTCTTCGAACCGTTCAGCAGGGCAGATCAGTTCATCCAGTGGCAGGCCGGGAAGCGTCGAAGTGAAAGCGTACCAAATATGTGGAAGCAGATCGTCGAATTGTCGATCGTCCAGGATTTGAGAACCGCAGTACGGAAGAGTTTTTTTGAAGGCACGCTAACAATTTTGAGATGGAGGATTGAGTTTTTTTGTTCTTATGATGTCAATAAAGATGTGTTATGTAATAAATTTGGTGTTTGAATGTATAAGGAGAAGTAAAATGAAGTAACGTTGAAGTCAAGAAAAGTAGACAAAGCACGGATTCAAAATGCAAAATTCCAAATTTTAGGTTCAAACGGTTTAGGTCAAACGGCTTTAGGTCAAAACGGCTTAGGTCAAACGGCTTAGGGTCAAACGGCTTAGGTCAAACGGCTTAGGGGTCAAACAGCTTTAGGGTCAAACGGCTTTAGGGTCAAACGTCGCGTACCCC